>CM065141.1:9120000-9620000 GCA_033026305.1 Cirrhinus molitorella | reverse complement strand
GCACAGTGAAGAGATGTGAAAGAGATGCAGAGTTGGGGAGAATATAATGGGGATGCCTTTAGATATGATCTCATCGCCCCATGTTCCCATCATGCAACATTCATGGTGATGAGGTCAGCGCGGCGCAGTGGGAGCTTGCGTGCCTGCTGTTTCAAGTGCATTAGCGTGTACACTCACACAAACGGTAAAACATTTAAACCTCTGGTCTATCAGTAAACTTCATATGCTAGCACTGAATGTGTGTCAAATCTGCTTACAAACATTTTCATGAACAAACCATGATTCACAAAATAAATGTAATAATTTTCTTTTACTTAAAAAAAAATATTTTTTTTTTTACAACTTGCACTACCAGTCAAAAGTTTTTGAACAGTGATATTTAAAATGTTTTTTTTTCTTGAAGAAATTTCTTCTGCTCAACAACCTTGCATTTGTTTGAGTCAAAGTACAGCAAAAACATTTTTGCATATTTTTACCATTTAAAATTATTGTTTTCTATTTGTATACATTTTAAAATGTAATTTATTCCTGTTATCAAAGCTCCATTTTCAGCATCAGTCTTCAGTGTCACGTGATCCTTCAGAACTCATTCTAATATGCTGATTTGACATTTTATATCAATATTTTATCAATTTGATCAATATCTATATTATCAATACATATCTATATTTAAAACAGTTGAATATATCTTTTTCAGGAGTCTTTGTTTAATAGAAAAATCAAAAGACCAGCATTTATCTGAAAAAAAGAAGCTAGTCAATATATTATATTAATTATATTATATATTATTTAGCAAAGATGCTTTAATTTGATTAAAAGTTATGATAAAGACATTTATAAATGTTACAAAGGATTTCTATTTCAGAATGCTGTTCTTCTGAACTTTCTATTCATCAAAGAAACAATTCTGAAAAAAAATTCTACTTGGCCGTTTTCAACATGTTTTCTGAAGGATCATGTGATTAGAGTAATGATGCTAAAAATTCAGCTTTAAAAAAAAAAAAAAAAAAAAAAAAAAAATTCACAGGAATAAATTACATTTTATATGAATAAAATATATTCGAATAGAAAGCAGTTATTTTAAATAGTAAAAATATGGAAAAATTTAAATGTTTTTGCTGTACTTTGGATCAAATAATGCAGGCTTGGTTGGTGAGCAAAATAAATGTTTAATAATATTAGCGTTCAAAAACTTTTGACTGATAATGACACATATTGATGATCACAGCTGCATGTAAAAGTTCATATTCTGTTTACTCGACATGAGGTCAACTCACTCATGTGAGAGATTCTGCAAAAGACACGAGCGCAATGGTCATACATGTCTGTATAGCAGCAACTACACAAGTGATAGTATGTTTTTAAAGGGAAAGTATTAACAGGAATAGGGCTAAAGTCAACATTATCCACAATAAAAAAAAAAAAAAAAAAGTGTCAACAAAATTTTGCCTGCAATAATGCTGTTTCACCAGTGTGGCGCTGTAGCGCAAGACTGTGATTCAGCCCTCTTGGATGCAATTCAAGAGAAGAGACACAAATCTTTATTTATTTATTAGAATATGTATAACTCAATATTTTAACTAATTGCAAAAGTTGAATAATCAATCGAAATCTACTGATTAATGAGTTAAATAATCAATGATTAGTCGACTGATCATTGTAATAACTGTTAATTGATCATCAAAATAAACGTTTGTTGCAGCCCTAAACAGGAAAAATAAATAAATAAATAAATAACCAGCGTGGGAAAATTTTGTTGGTTATAGGTTTTGAATTTCGGTTTCGACTACTTTTCAATTAATCGTCCAACTCTACAAGTTTGCTCCATTAGATGAGGTTAAGAGGTTAAGAACAATTTGTCTGTGTACACAGATGTTGTGAATGTGTGTACAAATACAAAATATTTCATGAACTGACTTAATGAATGACATCCAGTGTTCTAAAACCTAGCAAGCCACCTACTGAGGTCAAATCTTAAGGGCACACTCCTATTCTAGAAAGGTAGGAATCTGCCTCCAGAGTTACCAAATTTTGTTCAAATTTAAAGAAAGTGTTGAATTTGGAAGACACAATCCCAGAATGCATTGCAATTAGCTTCAAGATAGAGGACAATGTAAGAAATGTTAAATGTTCACACATTTGACCATTGAGCTTATGTTTTGAGGGATAGTTCACCTAAAAATAAAATTATGTTAATAACTAATTATTCACGCTCATGTCATTCCAAACCTGTAAGACCTTTGTTCATCTTTGGAACACAAATTAAGATATTTTTAATGAAATCTGAGAGCTTTCTGACCCTACATAGACAGCAATGCAGCTAGCGTGTTCATTGCCCAAATAGTAAGGACACTGTTAAAATAGTCCATGTGACATCAGCGGTTAAACCTTAATTTTATAACACTACAAGAATACTTTTTGTGTACAAAGAAAACAAGAACAATGACATTATTTAACAATTTCTTCTCTATCGCGCGAGTCTTCGACGAACATTCTCAAGAAAACCGTGTGCTCAGAATATCATGTTTAGCTTTGCTAATGCTAACTAATATATATATATATATATATATATATATATATATATATATATTTATTTATTTTTATTATTTTTTTTTTTTAAATGCAAGTCAAGTCTATAGTGTGCTAGTTGTTGTTGATGTAGAACATTACAAATCCTCTCCCTTTCCACTCGGTCTTAAATTTTAAAGCTAAACCATAAGCTTAACCCACATAAGTTTCCAGTGACACGCAGTTTGTCTGTAAACACAAATCTGCTGTGCTTCATGACAAAAATCGCACCCAACTGGAAGAAATTCAGTCCCTTCAATATAGGTGAAACTTGATCTGGGTGACCTGCGCTCCCCTCTTGTCCTGATTCCCTCAGGCCTGCCTTGTGATGGAGCTGATGTGTCTTAGGACACTACTGTGACACACACACACACACACACACACATCTTCTCCTTTTTATTCTGAGGCACAAAAGAATCACTGTGAAACCCACAAACTTGGTAGTTTGCCAGCATGCACACACAGCATATTCTTACACATATGCTCACACACATGCATGTGCACAAAAACAAACACACTGCTGAGTCTAGGGCTTTGGATGCACGCTATATATACACACACACACTCAAGTATTTACAGTGATGCAGAACATGGGAGACCATATAGATAAGAGTCTAATGACTTCACCCAGCATCTTTTGGATCGTATTACTAAGAATCCCACCTGGTATTCCATTTAAATTCCACAAAACCTCTCAGTTCAACATTAACAACTTGGCTCCTCAATGCATCTCTCTTATTTATCAGTTTTCATTGTCACAAAATTCCCACACTTAAATGGAACAATATCTAGCTCACGAAATTTTAATAAAAATATATATATGTAACACATACACACTTACTTCAATATTTAAAAAATAAATAAATAAATATATAAAATATTTATTTTATATATTATTTAAATATTTAAATATTATTTAACAATAATATTTAAATGACATATTTAAATAACTTTATATATAAAAAGTTGTTATTTAAATATGTCATGAGCTAGAAATATATATATATATATATATATATATATATATATATATATATAAAAAAATACCTAATATTTAATGAAAATATAATAAATGCCATTTTTATTATACATTTAATCCTAGCAATATATAAAACTTAAATTCTGGCTAATAAGTCTTGCTTATAAAATATATATATATATATATATATATATATATATATATATATATATATATATATTATATATATATATATATATAATACAAACATATAGTTAATATTTGACATATATTTAAATTATAAAAAAATACATAATGAATGTAATTATTATTATTATTATTTAAATATTCCATGAGCTAGAAATAATTATTATAGCTAATATTTAATGAAAATATATTTTTATTATACATTTAAATATTTAATGATCTAGCAATATACAAACTATTTCTAGCTCATAAAATATGTAATCTATGTAAAATATTCATTACAATTATTACAAATATATAATAAAATTGTTATAATAATAATAATAATAATAATAATAATAATAATAATATTTAAATATTTATTGAAATATAAATTTTACAATAAATACATCATGAGCTAGGAAATGTTATTTGTGAGTGAAAAGTTATGGAGATTTACTAAATTCTTTGACCCTAAAATTTCCCTGAACGCAGGAACACTGTTTTCTATTATTTAAGTGTAATTATTTAGTATTAAGTATTTAGTGTTTTATTAGCACAACAAATCTTTGAACATTCATATAGCCAAGCCATTTGCAGTTTTGCTGCATGTAAAACAAAATCATACTAAATTAATACAAAATAAAAAAACAATCTGACCCCTTCTCATTCTCTACTATTGCCTCTTGTCTATTTGTCTTGTTTTCTTTCTCCTACCTGCTGTGTGCCATGCTGTCAGATGCCCCTGGATGTCTCCAGGGCTAGGACTACATAGAGCGGAGGATAGGGTGACTTCCATACTGAGTGAGTGAGTGTGTGTGTGTGTGTGTGTGTGTGTGTGTGTCTGAAGGAGAGAGAGAACCGAAATGATAGGCCAGCACAATGCAAAGCCTCAGACTCAATGTTTGTCTGCCTGCCAGATCTTCTAACTAATCTTTAATCATTCAGTCGCGTTGACAGCAAAAATAACCTGCCAACTATATGAAATAACACAAATAAAACAATAACTACATACATAAAATATTTAAAATCATCATTATTAACCAGTTCACAAACAATAACATCAAACTATTACACTGGCACGCTTTCAACGATCCCCCCCAAAAAAAACTTAACGGAATTAAATCCAGCATTTATATCCTATATGTATACATAAAATCACCATGGACGACTTCAGTACTCAATCCAACAAATAGTTAAATACACCAAACGCATTTGTATTCAATAATAACTTACCATATAAAGTGGTACGCAGCGTTTCATGCGTCTATACGTGAACGAGCATCCGTTGGAAATATTCTCAGCTTCCCTCGCGTATTTTTCTGGAGGCTACGCGAACAATTCGCTCCCTAACGTCTTCAAACGTCCGCTCGCTGTTGTTTTTATCAATAAATGATGCCCGCTGTCCGACCAGGACAAGGCATGTAGTGGTGCGCGCGTCGCTCCGCAGTGCTCGCGCGCTCACTTGTGCTCTAGCGCTCGAGCGCTCTCCCTCCTCTGACGTCAATGCATTCCAGCTTACCCGGACTTGAGTGAGTGAGGGAGAGAGTTGAGGCAGGGCCACATGAAATGTTTCTGAAGTCTCAAGAACACTATTATGCAACTGGCTATAATTAGGTGAAGGGACTGAATGGAAAAACAGCACTAGGACTGACATTCCGCTCATTTATGTGCGGTCTGGTTCACTTTAACGTCAGAATGTATATGCAAATAAGCTGAGTCACTTTTGCAGGCTGAACATTCTTCACATGTCTGTAATGAGCATACAATATACAGGCAAACTAAAGAATAAAGTACACTGCAATAGGTTGTTAAAATTGCAGTAAAAATATTACTGTTTGCAATTCTGTGGCAAGGTGTGAGCACTAAATCATCTACAGAAATGGTGCAAACTGCTGTCCCACAACCAAAAAACACATTTAAAAAGCATTAAAAAGTATACAAATCTCAGATGTTTCCTAAGATCCTTCTATTATCTATTGCAACTCACAATAATATTTAAAATATCAGTTAGTTTATATAAAATAATCATTTAGTGGGCATTTTCAATTGGGAGGTGGCTGTCCTGAACCCTAACACCTAAATTTAAACTTAAAAAAAAATTATATTGAAATATGTTTTGTATTTGTCTCCATTGTTGTTTTTAAAAGTATCTTTTAGATTTTTTTAGAACAGTAAAGTTCCAAAAAATATATATATATATTTTTTTTTTGTCACTACTGAAACAGTGTGTGTTTTAGTCCATTGGCTAAGACTAATTTTAACTACACTCCTACATTTATGATCAGAAAACATTTGTGTGTCACTCTCTCTCATAGCTACATGGTGAGTAGATAGGCTCATAATTTTGGGGTGGGGTGTTTTCCCATTAAATTTAGTTTTTACATGTGTACAACTGTTCAGAACTGTGCTAGCTAACCTAGATGATTAGCATCTTTGAGGTCAGTTTTGGTAGTGATTTAGTTTGTGTGCATGTCTGTTTCTCCATTAAATTTTGTTTTTATGTGTGTACAACTGTTCAGAACTGTGCTAGCTAACCATGTGCTGATTAGCATCTTTGTTTTGGTAGTAACAATTTTAGATACTTTTGAACCTAGCTCAGTCACAATCGAAACATTTGGTAAAGTTTCGGTAGTGACTTTGTTTGTTTTTGTTGTTTGGGGTGTTTAGTTATGTGTGTACAACTGTTCATAAATGTGCTAGCTAACCTAGATGATTAGCATCTTTGTGGTGGCTCAGAAGTATCTAAAATTGTCACTACCGTAACAATCATGACCGAAACATTTAGTAAAGTTTTGGTAGTGATTGGTGTGTGTGTGTGTGTTTTTCCATTAAATTTATTTCATTATTTGTGTACAACTGTTCAGAACTGTGCTAGTTATCTGATGAGCTAGGTTCAAAAGTATCTAAAATTGTCACTACCAAAACAGTCACAAACGAAACATTTGGTAAAATTTCGGTAGTGACTTTGTTTCTGTTTTTTTGGGGGGGGTGTTTTTCCATTAAATTTATTTATGCGTATAAATGTTTTCTGATCATAAATGTAGGGGTGTAAAGTTTTGGTAGCGACTGTTTATTTTATTTTATTTTATTTTTTCCATTAAATTTAGTTTTTATGTGCGTACAACTGTTCAGAACTGTACTAGCTAACCTAGATGATTAGCATCTTTGAGGTTGACTCAAAAGTATCCAAAACTGTCACTACTGTAACAGTCATGACCAAAACATTTAGTAAAGTTTTGGTAGTGATTTTTTTTTTTTTTTTGGTGTGTGTGTGTGTGTTTCCATTAAATGCATTTCATTATTTGTGTACAACTGTTCAGAACTGTGCTAGTTAACCATGTTCTGATGAGCTAGGTTCAAAAGTATCTAAAATTGTCACTACCAAAACAGTCACAACTGAAACATTTGGTAAAAGTTCGGTAGTGACTTTGTTTGTTTTTGGGGTTTTTTTTTGGGGGGGGGGGGGTTTCATTATTTCATTTCATTATTTGTGTACAACTGTTCAGAACTGTGCTAGTTAACCATGTTCTGATAAGCTAAAATGGTCACTACCGAAATATTTGGTAAAGTTTTGGTAGTGACTGTTTCATGCGTGAACAGTTGTACATTTGTTTATTTTATTTTATTTTATCCATTAAATTTAGTTTTTATGTGCGTACAACTGTTCAGAACTGTGCTAGCTAACCTAGATGATTAACATTTTTGAGGTCGGCTCAAAAGTATCTAAAATTGTCACTACCGCAACAGTCATGACCGAAACATTTAGTAAAGTTTTGGTAGTGATTTTTTTTTTTTGTGTGTGTGTGTGCGCGCGTTTCTCCATTAAATTTAGTTTTTATGTGTGTACAACTGTTCAGAACTAGCTAAAGATGTGCTGATTAGCATCTTTGAGCTGGGCCCAAAAGTAAATCAGTATGACCAACTTTTTGCCTTTTACAAAGAAAAATTCAAAATACAACAAATCTCATAAATCACACTTGAAATATTGTTAAAATTGTAATCGTTATTGAAAACCTGTTAATAAAATAGCCAAAAATATATTTACAAAGTAGATGTAAGCAAAATCTTATTAGGTCAATATAACAATTAAATTACATATTACTGTGTTTCGGTAGTGACAAATTTGGGGAGAGGAAATATTCAAAAACTTTCTGAAAAGGCAATGTGAGAATTAACTGCACAATTACTATAAATGTGTACCTTGGATATTACACAATTTGCATACACACAAATTTGTGGAAAACTGTTAGAACCCATTCTTTAGAATGGCCCATATACATTTCATACTTTTATTTATATTTTACTTTTAAAATATATATATTTTTTCTGTATTTAGTAGGTAACTTACAGTTAACCAGTTAACTGGCACTTTTACATTATTATTTGCTCAAATTTGCATTTTTACAGTGCAGATTTATAGAGCTTTATGGAAAACTCATCAGGTTACTTTGCTTTTTGAACCTCTCAGAAGTACATGCCAGCTTTGTGATACAACAAGTTTAAAGCTTGAATAACAGCAGTTGAATGGTTTTTATAAGGTCATAGTAGTATATTAAAAGATTTTAAAAGCGAAATAAAAGGTACATTTGGGAATTACCACTATTATTTTTACATCACTGTGGTGTCTGAGACTCTAGACATAAAATCGGTCTCAACAGGCCATGAGGGTTAATAATGGCAAATGTACAAGCCAGAACAGAGGACATTCTTAAGATTCCAGAAGACTGAAACAATTGATCAAGATTCTGTTCACTCACTTCCTTTCTTTGCTGGAACTAAGTGACTGACATCCTCAAAACACTGGAGTCAAGGAGACTGAGATGTCATCAAAACACCGTTGGTGAATTGCCTTTGTCACAAAAGGCCTGTGTGAGTCTAATTTAAACAATCTGAAAATCACATACTTATAACGAATAACTCAAGCCCTTCCATTAATAACTATTGTTCATCTCTTCATATTTACTACGTCAAGACCAAGCGTTGGTCAAACCACATCCACGGGGGTTTTATTAGAAACAGGTTTGACGATGATCAACTTGGAAGTTCTTTGCAATGAGTGTACGCTTTCATCTGTGTTAGTCAACACGGGCACAATGTAACTATTAAGAGGAGAGAAAGACAGACTCTCCCCATGGGGAACAAATGACGTTCGTACATGGTGGAGAACACACTGGTTACTATGGGAACCAATGGCGTAACTTGTCAGCTCGATCTACGCAGGTTGCAAAGCCCACCGGATCTTCATCTAGACTTGCATATGAGGGTGCATTAATATGGAAATTCAAAAGTACACTGACAAATTAATAAAGGTCAAATTACCTGATTTAGTTCAACACACCTCACAGTGCCTGGGGGGCATTTCTACATTGAAATATACTGTTACACTTGCACAATTTCATCTGCGGGTATGATTATGGATTTATATTACCCGTCAAAATGCAGGTTTGAAAAATGACAACATCCCGTGTGGGTTATTTTTGTTCATTTGCACAAGTTCAAAATGAAGCCTAATTCCAAAACTAATTACAGTCTGCTTAGGTCTTGGGACTTGTTTTTAATTTTGATATGTTTATAAAATGGTGCAACAGAGTAGGCCTATTACTTTATATTGGAAGGTCAAAGAAACAGCAGTTACTCTACAGACCATTTGTGACCCTGGACCAAGAAAACAGTCATAACGGTCGTTTAATTTTTATCTTTTAAAAACTAAGGTTCAAACATCTGTTGGAATAAATAAGCTTTTGTTGGGATAGGACAATATTTGGCAGAGATACAACTATTTGAAAATCTGAATTCTGAGGGTGCAAAAAAAAAAAAAAAAAAAATCGCTTTAAAAGTTGTCCAAATAAAGTTCTTAGCAATGCATATTACTAATCTAATTACTAAGTTTTGATATATTTACGGTAGGACATTTACAAAATATCTTCATAGAACATGATATTTACTTAATATCCTAATGATTTTTGGCATAAAAGAAAAATCGATACTTTTGACCCATACAATGCATTTTTTGGGCTATTGCTACAAATATACCCGTGCGTGATACTTAAGACTTGGTTTTGTGGTTCAGGGTCACGTTTTAGCATAAATATCGAAATAAAGTGACAAATTCTCGTACGGAGTCCAGCTCATGATGCTGATCTCTACTGAATTGTCAAAATAGAAGACTGCCTGTGTGATGTAGTACTGCCCTCTTGTGGGTTCTCTAACTATAAACTACATCGCATGAACGGTTTTATATAATACTGTCACATGTACAGTACTTTACCATGTCTGAAAACATATTAGAACATTCCTGAAACTAGAAGATAGACGTATTCTCTAACGAACCTGTGCTAAATTTTAGCTTATTAATATTAATTATCGTTAGGCTAGAAACATTTAAGTCAAGTTTATTAATTCATATTTATTACGTCTTTTAGCAAATCAAATAAGCCTACTGTTCGAACGTCACGTTAAATAATTAATATTCATGAGATAAGCATTCGCTTAGTCCAATTCTTAGTCTAGGGGCGGGGCTCGGGGTTCAGACGTAGCGTGACGCCGTCAGACTGATCCGGAAGAAAATTAAATATAAACTCTTAACAACTGACGTTATGTATAAAAGCTTAGTTATTTTACAACGCATTTTGTAAGAAGAAAATGACCTTGTTTAGACTAGTCCTGCGCTTCGCTTCTCCACGGCTGCCGTTTATTTGCGGGGGGTGCAGGACATATTCTGCTCAAGTAAGTCCGGTATCATTCCTGTTCATTGTTACATAATTGTTAGAAATAGAATAAAGACGTAGTCAGCAAGGACTACAGTCTGTTTGCGTGGATAATAAAGGACAGACATAAAAATCGAAATATTTCCTCCAGAAGTTAAAAGCAATACATAAAAGAATTAAAACATAAATAAATAATTGAAACATTAAAATAAAAAATTATAAACTTACGTGTCACCAGAGAGTCATGCAGGTAAACATTCTGTATATTTCTTGCATCGTTCATTCTAGACTGGAGCCGTCGAGCGGGTCATTTCATCGTTTCGTTCTGTAAGCGGGGATGAAGGCGTGTCTGTGGGCTTAGCTGTTAGAGAACAGCATGGCAGGGACGAGTCTGTGCACAGGTGAGATTTCACTTCCATACCTGAATGTCACCTGCCTCTTAATCATATACAAAGAACGTTGTAGCTCCTCCCACAGTTACAAATATTCCAACTGCAACTGAGTCAATCATTAAAAGCAGTAAGTAAAATATTAAGTCGACTACCTAGCGGGTCAATTCAGCATGCATGAGGAACTTTATTTTTATCGCTTCTCTTTTCTCGCAATCATCCACAGCAAGGATCCACAGGCATAATCAATCAATCAATCAATCACGTGTTACACAACCAGCCAATCATCTCAAAATACATTTTCGATAAAAAGAAAATAAATAAAAAATACATCACAGCTGTCTTATAATTCATTTTCTATTAGGCTTTCAAGTTTTGTAACCTCTGGGAGGTGTCTGAAAAGCTGTTTTAAATAGAGGGTTTGCACTGATTTGGTCAGTTACACGCATGCGCGGCCATATTGCCCATACTCGGATGTAAACAACAGCATTGATTGCACAGTTAATGTACTACTGAATACGTTGTTTTGCTAATTTATGCTGTCTAAACCATAAAAAAAATGTGTGGAAGCTGCTAAGTCGTGTAGAGAAGGACTTAGTAAGCAGGAAAGGGTGCAATATTTGGACAAACTAAAGTTAATAGGTGGTAAAGAGCAGTAAGAGCAGTATTAAATAAGACATTAGCCTAATATTTTACCTAGCTGACCATAAATGATAAGAACTAACACAAATGTTTTCAAGATTCTAGGCTTGGAAATCCTGGTTCAGTTTGGCCAACCACAAATGCCTTTTGTTCCTCAAGCTAATTGATATTCATTCAGATTTGGTCATTCAGCAAATCAGATAAACCTAATTTGTGAACGTCACGTTTAACAATTAATATTCATAAGCTAAGCATTCGCTATAGTAGAATTTCTAATTTATGGTCAGTGAATACAACAGACTTCTGGTGAATTATGCAAGACTTCTCCAATTATTTATTTCATCTAAACCCCACCCCTGCAAACTTTTGTTTATTTGCCTCCATTTTAAGTGAAAATCCAGTCAGCAGGTGATGGATAAAACCAAGTCCCAACCTTTGTTTTTTTCTTCTTTTTTTTAAATATCCATTACACTCCTCTGTACGTCACAATATGAATAATGATAATATTTGTCACCACTTCTGTTTCACCATGATTTTGTCACATTTATATATTTGCATATTGTTGTTTATATAATTATGGTATTTTGTCTTGCCATGTCAGTTGCCGACCACCAGATGTGGTGGTGTTTCCTCGGTCTGTAGAGGAGGTCAGTGCTCTTGCCAAAATTTGTCACCACCACCAACTACCCATCATCCCGTTTGGCACAGGGACAGGTCTGGAGGGAGGTGTTGGTGCTCTGAAGGTTGGTCCAGTTGAGAAGAATAGACAATTTTTAGTTATTTTGAATAATTTCTTTAGTAAATATTAATTTATGTATATAAAAGTTTACATATTTGACATAACTCTGTATTTTTGTTAGGGTGGAGTGTGTTTCAGTCTGAGAAAGATGGAACAGGTCCTTGATCTTCATGAAGAGGATTTTGATGTGACGGTGGAGCCAGGTGTGACACGCAAAAGCCTGAACTCATACCTGCGTGACACTGGCCTCTGGTTTCCTGTCGGTCAGTCAAATTTATGTGTATTATGGCTACAAAGTAGATCACATACATTGACTTTATGTTTGGATAAACAGAATAATTTAAGTTTAAATTCTTGTTCACACCAAGAACTGATAATAATGTTCTGTTTATCATATGTATGCACAGTCAATGTTTTTATTTTTCATTAGCTGGAAAAAAATATTCTGATTCCAACAATACCGTTCATTTGTTGTTATTATATAGTTGTGCTGTAATTGTTATAGTTATCGCCATTGATGTGAAGGGACCTGAATTATAACTTTAACGTAGCTATATTTATATGTTATATGTTTGGAAATGATTAATGGTTAAGAAATACAGTTGCAGTCAAAATTATTCAACCCCACAGAGACTGCAGTACTTTACAAGCTTTTCTGAAGATCCAGGACTTTATAAAAAATGCATTTATAACAGATAACTGGCATATTAAAATAATTAAATGATAATTTAAATATATAATGTAATATTTTTGAGTTCTAGGATTTTTTTTAAATAACACAGTTATGTCATAATTATTCAACCCCTATTCAGCATTGCTGTTTTTTAGTCACTTATTTGTATGGTGGGAAACAAAACTGTCTTAAAACACAATTAAACTAAATATATATAGTTAGCCCATGCATGTGCAAAAGTTTGAGTAGCTAATCTGAAAAGGTCATCAGAGCTCTTACAAAAGCTACAGAGAATAAATAATTGTATTACTTTAGAAAGTCTAAGGCTATATGAAGTTTTCCAAGACATTAAATGTTCCTACAAACACAACTGGCAGCCTATTTCCTTAGCTTAAAATGTGTTGTAGCAGAGAACCTTTGAGGATGTTCATAAAATGTTTTAAGATGACCAATTAAAAGATGGAAAAACATTTCAATGCAGAGTATGATGAACACAAGACAGGCATGCCTTTCATGTTGACACATCTTGTCAAATGCCACTCTTGACCAAGAAGAACATAAAACGCTGACTTGAATATGCTAAAATTCATTTTAAATAGACGTGGAGTTCTGGAAGAATGTTTTATGGAGTGATGTAACCAAACTGGAACTTTTTGGACCCATAGATGAGCAGTATGTCAGAAGAACGCCATCTCCATCATTAAACATTGAGGTGTACCAGTCCTGTTACTGGGGTGTGTGTGCAGGAAGTGGAAATCATAACTGTATAAAGAACATTATTGATTTTTTTTTTGAAGTTCTAAGACGTTTTGGCAAGAATTGTAATGCCTTTGGTGCAAAGACTGAAGCTAATGATCAATGGACTTTCCTACAAGTATACATCCAAATCTACTTATGCTTGGTTCAGGGATCAGTCATAGAATGTTCTTGAGTGGCCTGGTCAGTCTCCAGATTTAAGTCTTATTTAAAATATTTGGTTGAATTTGAAGAAAGGAGTGGCAAAAGGAAAACCAATTATCAGTGATCTGAAAGATTTTTCAGATCCAATTCAAAGCAGCTTTTATTGGTGGTTTTAAAGGAATAAAAGATTCTGCACCAGATTTTACTTTTGGAGGTTGAATAATTTTGAACATAAGTATAAATTACATATATTCTCAGAGTTACTCAAATGTATATTAATCAACTTTCTCTAATAGTGTACTGATGCTTTTGTTGAATTGTTTTCACAAAATGTCCTCTGCAGCAAAATGTCTTGCAGGTCAAGGGGGTTAAAACATTTTGATCGCAACTTTACATTTCCACAGATCCGGGTGCTGATGCGTCTCTCTGCGGCATGGCTGCAACTAGCGCATCGGGCACCAACGCAGTCCGTTATGGCACAATGCGCGAGAATGTGCTGAACCTGGAAGTGGTTCTAGCAGATGGAACGATCCTCCACACAGCAGGGAAGGGGCGTCGTCCAAGGTATGACTGGAAAATTACAATCAAAAGTTACTTTTCTTGTCTACATTTGATTTTTTTTCCAATGTAACACCCTTTCAGAAAGACATCTGCTGGTTACAACCTGACAAACCTTTTTGTGGGCTCGGAGGGAACTTTGGGTATAATTACCAAAGCCACGCTTCGGTTGTACGGTATTCCTGAAAGTATGGTGTCAGCTGTCTGCTCATTTCCATCCGTCCAGTCAGCGGTGGACAGTACGGTTCAGATCCTGCAAGCTGGAGTGCCCATCGCCCGCATTGGTGAGCACTGTTTGAACATGTGCGTGGTTTACTGCTTCTATTGGCATTGAAGGATTAGTTCACTTGCAGAATAAAAATCTTCTGATAATTTACCCACCCCTATGTCATCCAAGATGTTCATTTCTTTCTTTATTCACTTGAAAAGAAATTAAGGTTTTTGAGGAAAGCATTCCAGGATTTTTCTCCATATAGTGGACTTTAATGGTGGCCAATGAGCTGAAGGTCCAGATTGCAGTTTCAGTGCAGCTTCAAAGGTCTCCACACAATCCCAGCTGAGGAATAAGGGTCTTATCTATCAAAACTATTTGTCATTTTGCTAAATAATCATGTTGGAAAAGCCATGCGCGGTTAATTCTTCGTCTATGTACTTTGATTAAAAAATGTAGGGTAGGGCAAAAAACTCCATCTCATTTTCAATTTATACTCCTCCAACTTCAAAATTGTCCAACATTGTTTTACCTTTTTTAGAAAATGACAGATTGTTTTGCTAAAGACCCTTTTTCCTTGGCTGGGATTGTGTAGAGCCTTTGAATATGCATTGAAACTGCAGTTTGGACCTTCAACCCGTTGGCCACCATTGAAATCTACTATATATGGAAAAATCCTAGAATGTTTTCTTGGATGTCAGAGGGGTGAGTAAATTGTCAAAACATTTTTATTCTGGAAGTAAATGTAACAAAAGAACACTTGGTCTCCTGTGTTGTGAACTTGTAAAATCACATACTGTGGCACTCGAAAGTACATGCATGCCTAGATGTGCGATTTAGTGCAGAACTCCATTAATTTAATTCTAATCTATTCACTGAAGCCTCTCGCAATAACATAAACATTAATTCAGAAGGAAACTGTCCTTTATTCATAGTCAACACAGAGCGCAGTCAAGGGTTTAATGAATTGCTTGGTTCTCAGAACCACAATGTGTTTCTTCTTTTGCAGTTCACTCAGGGAAAAATATTCCACCAGTAGCTCCAACCAATTTATGAGTAATCAGGCATGACCGCTCTCTTAGATTTTTAAATCGAGGCTGCACCGAGGCATCGATTTTTAAGCCTTGGCTTTCTACACACAAAGACTTCACAAGACTTAATCGTTGCTGATACGTTCCGTTTGCAGAGTTCTTGGATGATGTGATGATAAACGCGTGCAATCGCTTCAACAACTTGTCCTATGCGGTCACTCCCACCCTCTTTCTGGAGTTCCACGGGAGCTCTAAAAGCATGGAGGAGCAGGTATCCATCACAGGTATATGTGGATAAAACAAACAAAATAATTCTACAAAAATAGTATTTTAGAAAAGCAAAACATTGATGTAAAAGAACTTGTCATCTGGACAGCATCATGTTCTGTGTTTAGAGGAGATCACAAGGGATAATGGAGGCTCAGACTTCGCCTGGGCAGAAGATGAAGAGACCCGCAGCCGGCTGTGGAAAGCCCGTCATGATGCGTGGTATGCTGCCCTGGCTCTGAGGCCTGGATGTAAGGTGGGAACATTCACTACAGCATGTTTCTCAGACAAATGGTGTTTATCTTCTTATAACTTAGAATATAAACTTTATACTGACTTATGAACTTTGTACAACTGCACAAAAGATGATCCATTGTGCACTGCAAAAAGAATGACTGTTATCAAAGAAGTTCCCCAAACACTGTCAATCGTCAACCAAACAGATAGCCCCACCCCAAACTCACGCCATTGGCTGAGCCACTGTTGCTATGCTGGGCTGGTCGGAATGCTCAAACAAACAGCAATGTTTTGATAGCACCACAGAGACATGTTTAATAAAGAAGTTTAGCCAACAAATGGTTTAATTTTAGTTGAATGAATGTAAAGTTGTAATTTGAGTATTGTTAATATTTTTTTAAAATGACACATTTTCCAGGCATATTTTACATATTTATGAGCTTACACAACTAACATATTATAGTGAAGACAAAAGATCTAATTAACAAAAGATTACTAAAAGTAATATAATAATAACTAGATTCTAATTCACTGAAATAATATAATAATACTTATAAATACTTTTTTCAGTTAGTCTGTTGCTTAAAAAGACAAAAGATCTAATTAACCAAAAATTACTAAAAGTAATATAATAAAACTAATAATTATAATTAACTAAAATTCTGTAATAATGATTATAATATAAATAATTAAATAATAATTATTAATTTCTTATTCCAGTCAGTCTGTTCATCCAGTGCATATATATTTGATTAAAAATCATGACTGTTTCAAACAGGTTTCCCAAACATTCTCCCATAGGTCAGCAAAACCACTAGCCCCGCCCCAAGCTCACATCATTGGCTGAACCAGTTGCTATGCTGGGTTGGTCGGTATGTTTAAGCAAACAGTTTTGATAGCACCAAAGAGACACATTTTTATAAAGAAAATTAGCCAACAAATGGCTTAATTATAGTTATGAATTAATTTAAAGTTATAATACAATAGTAGATTTTTATTTTTTTAGATGAAAAAAATTACACACACTTTTTCCAGGTATAGTCTACATATTTATGAGTGCTCTCTTAACTACCTCATGTTACAGTGAGGACAAAAGAAGATTTAACGAACAAAAAAAATAACTATATTATAATTTACTAAAATAATACTTATTATAATAACTTTTTTTTTTTTTTTTTTCAGTCTGTATGTTCATACAGAGCATATTTGTTTAAAAATCATGACTGTTTCAAACAGGTTTCCTAAAAATTCTGCCATAGGTCAGCAAAACCAATAGCCCCGCCCCAAGCTCACATCATTGGCTGAATCAGTTGCTATGCTGGGTTGGT
The DNA here is from genome assembly GCA_033026305.1 of Cirrhinus molitorella. NCBI lineage: Eukaryota > Metazoa > Chordata > Actinopteri > Cypriniformes > Cyprinidae > Cirrhinus > Cirrhinus molitorella. The sequence goes on along the minus strand of CM065141.1, from coordinate 9,602,603 downwards.
CGGAATGTTTAAGCAAACAGAGCCCAACAAAGCCACAGTTCTAAACTATTTAGAGAAAACAGCCTACAAATGGCTTTTAATGATATTAAGCTAGAAAAGAATATATTCAGAACTCAACAATTTACAAAACATTTCCTACAGGCATATTCTACAGATGTCTGTGTGCCAATTTCACGACTGCCTCAGATTATAGTGGAGACGAAGGAAGATCTAATCCGCAACAACATTACTGGTAGTTTACCAAGTTTGATTTTCTCCTTTAGTGTGGAGAACTGCTTTCAACTGCTGATATAATAATATTACCATTTTTAGGTCCTATTGCAGGTCATGTGGGTGATGGAAACTTCCATTGTTTAATAGTACTGGATCCCAATGACCCAGACGAAGTGCAGAGGGTTCACTCCTTCACTGAGAGACTAGCCAGGTACTTCTATTTAATTCTTTCTGCAGTTTTGCTCCCTCACAATGATCTTCTGAGGCGTCTGAGAGGGACTGGCTGCAGCTTTTGTGTACATTGTCAGTTTTGTTTTGTGTAGCAATCAATACCAGGATTATTTCTCAAAGCGTCTTCTGCCATTTGGAGAGCTTTTTATTGACAATGACAGACATAGAGGGTCTAGTGTCTGGCTTTGGAAACAAGCACAAATAATAAAGGTCCTACCTGCCTTAAGTCATTACGGGTAAAGCGCAGTCTCTGTCGGATACAATAGACGAGTGATCCGCGCTGACCAGCAGCCAAAGAGAAGACATACGCTGGAATCTCATTTGCTTCACGAAACCTGGCTAACCTGATTGGAGCAAATTAAGTCGGACTTGCCCTTTTTGTGAATGACAGACATGACGTTACTGTAAAAGCACAAGTTTGCGAAAACTATAGCTGTATTAACTTCCAAAAGAGTGTTTGCACAGCTCTGAGAGGAGAAGAAATGTTATTGAGTCGAACTTTTCCTTTGGAAACTTAAGCTGAACAATGTGAGGAAATTGAAATAGATTTCAAGCTTGTTACCTGGAAGTGTAGAGGAACTTGGTCAGGCCTAGTTAGATGAATCTGTTCAATGAATTCAACTTCAGTACGAAGACTGGAAACTAAGCATCTGGTACTTTAAACCACTGAGGACTTTCAAATTGTTCCAAATGCAAGAAACTGAGGCAGAAACTTGTGCTCTATTACTAGGAGACACACAACAACTGAAAACAATCTCTTCTAAAATCGTACCAAAATATTAATCATGTTTTATTTCTCAGAATCAGAATGTTTTATTTCTCAGTTGCCTGAGACTTGTAGTCTCAGGCAACATCATAAACGATGTTGGGGGTAACGCATCACAAGTAATGCAAGTTATGTAATCAGATTACTTTTTTTGAGTAACTAGTAAAGTAACACATTTCTTTTGAATTTACAACTACATATCTGAGTTACTTTTTCAAATAAATTACTTTGTTTTCTCCTGAGTTTGCCAAAAATATAACTTTTGGGGTTTTTGTTATTAAAAAAACGAATAAGAAAGCCAAGTCTAGGGGACAAAAAGTAATCCTAAAGTAACATAATGTAATGCAAATAGTAATTCCTACTTGTCCTTCTGCATTAAAAATTGTGGTTATAGTATACACGGTGTACCTTGTCATTTCGAACAGTGAGAACCTGCATGAATGAGATGAGTAGGTGTTGGATTTCTGCTGCATCAGGGAGCCCCCGAGACTAGTCTTCATCATTCAGTTGGAGAATGTGGAGGTGGAAACACCTGGGAATATGAATTGGACTGGACAGACAGCTCAGCTCCACAGATTTTTCTTCCTGAGGAAATGTTTTTTTTGTGGTTGCAGGTTACTAAATATGTTCTTCTAGTCTGCCAGCCACACTGAGGTCTTTTGGGGCAACAATGCCAGATCTAGTGATTCCAAGTGTCTTAACTGATCAAGATGGCCAGATGTGTTACTGGGTTCACCCTATTTATTGCCAGGAACAATTACAGTGGATGAATTCATTCTCTTGTTGTCTTTTCCTATGCAGGAGGGCACTGGCGATGGATGGAACTTGTACCGGTGAACACGGGATTGGTCTAGGAAAGAGGGACCTGCTCAAAGAAGAGGTTGGTCCACTGGCCATAGAGGTCATGCAGGGTCTCAAGGCCACTCTGGACCCCAAAAAACTTATGAATCCTGGAAAGGTGTTATAATGAACACAAACCAACACAAAACACTGAAAAAGATACTTTGCACTTGGCTTTCTGGCAACTAAGATTTGATTTAGATTTTAAGAATGATGAGTTAGACTAGAGCGTTTACAAAATCCACACATGCAAAACCTAATTTTTGTGAAACATGCATATGATTTAAGCTCCTTGTGAGAATATCAAGGAGTAAATAATTTCTGATTTAGTATTATTGTGAATGCACAGTATTAATGTACAAGTCTTGAAAAATAAATATTCTGTCTTTTTATTTAGCTTTTCTATGGCAATCTCACACCACTTTGAAATATTAATGAATGTGAAATCATAGTGCCTTGGCAAATTTGTGTTTTGTCTTGCCATTTCCCCTTCTACATATCTGTGAATACAGTATATTTATTTATATTGATAGATTCTTCACAGATTCTGTTCTTCAGAAGCAAATATGTGAAGAACAGAATCTCAAACTGATAAGCTAAATGTGATGCAGAAAATACATTTTAATAAATTGATTACATTAAATGATTTTGTCTCTTTTTATTTATTCTGAAGTGACTGTTTTTGAACTCATTTGTGGGGGTCGACTGATTATCTGCCTGGCTGATATTAAGCAGATTTTCGGGTATCGGGTATAAAATAATTTTAAAGCTTTAAAAAAAAATTGTCAGAGACCTTGTTATTCTTAATTTTAACATCAATTTTCATTTTTTTAAAACCAAACATACAGAGCCTAATTTTTCTTCACGTTTTGTTACATTGCTGCCCTATGTTGAACTATTTAAATTGCTTTTTTTCCCCACATCAAGCTACACTCCATACACCATAATAGCAAAGCAAAAAATAGTTTTTAACATCTTTGCAAATTCATAAAACAAAAAACTTAAATCATTCCATTGCATAACTATTCATACCCTTATCTGGAACAGTTCAAATTTAGCTTAGGAGCATTCATATTGCTTGTAGATGTTACTACACTTTGAGTGGACTTAACCTGTGGCAAATTCAGTTGAATGGGTATGATTTGGAAAGGCACACACATCTTAAAAGGTCTAACAGCTGAAAATGCATATCAGAGCAAAACCCAAGCCCTGAGATAAAAAAAAACACATTTTGAATTTGCCAAAAAAAAAAAAAAAAACACCTCAAGGACCCTCAGACTGTGAGAAACAAGATTTTCTGATCTGATGAAACTCAGTTCCAAGCATCATGTATGGAGGAAACCAGGCACTGCTTTTCACCTGCAGAGTATCATCCCAAAAGTAAAGTGTGGTGGTAACAGCCTCATGCTGTGGGCTGTTTTTTCAGCAGCAGGGCCTGAGGAACTCACCAGAGTAGAAGAAAAGCTCAGTGCACCAAATAATGAGATAGTCTTAAAGAAAACCCAGTCCAGAGCATTCAGAATCTCAGACCGGTTCACCTTCCAACAGGACAATGACCCTAACCACACAGAATGAGTGGCTTATAGACAACTCTGCGAATGTCCTTGAGTGGCCCAGTCAGACCCTAGGCTTGAACTCAATCAAATATAGTTTTGGAGAAACCCGAAAATGCGTGTGACAGTGCTTAAAAGGTGAAGAGTTGAGGAGAAAAATGGCAGATAATTGGGGTTTGAATACTTTTGCAACATACTGTATATCGGTTTAAAATATCAATTATCGGTATCAGGATCTGCCCTGAAAAACACATATAAGTCGACCCCTGTTTTGACCCCTTTTGTCTGTTTGCAGTGGACTTCTCGATAAAAGAAAGCAACATCCGTTTTTATTTCATCTTGTTTTAATTATATGTATGATCGTCATCATTATTACTCGTCCCACAGATTGCACATCAAAATCATCAGACACTTAGTTTGTACCTCCTAAAAACAGGCATCCTTTCATGTCCCTGGAAAAAAAAAGAAAAGAAAAACATACAAAATAACAGACTTGAACGCAAAAATAAGAAAAGGATGGGTTTTCGAGAGTGCCGAGTCACTTTCCGCAGCCCACGCTGCACAAGATAGTACTACGCTACCTGACTCTGTTTTTATTATTTGTTTGATTTGCTTTACACGGTGAGGCGAACTTGTTATCCATTGTTTTGATGGATGGTGTTTGTATGCCCTCATTTACAGGCACAAAGCAGAAAAAAACCTCAGAAACGCTCTATTTCTATCCAACACAAAAAGTAATAGGTTGTCAAATATTTTCTCGCCGTTATTTTTTTTCTACCTTTTTCTTTTTACTCCTTTCTTTTTTTACTTTGTTTTGCTTTTTTTATTTTTTACAATTTCAGCAACATTATTTTCTAACAGTGCTTGCTGTTTATACAGTAGACAGAGGCATCCTGAAGGTTAAATAGATTTCTTGTGAGGTTTCTCACAGATTTTTCAAAAATAAAAAGTAAATGCAGATCATAGAAATGATCTTGTAATAGATTCACACCAGTATATCTGGGCTTTACATACAGTAGTGAAGCAACATTAGCTTACCAGACGCAAGCTGGTCGGTCACATACAGAAAACATGGGAGGATGGACAGAAGCTGAAGTCACACACACATACACACACTGATTACGTACTCAAGGCTTTTACAGGGAAACTGTCCGAATATTACAGTCGGCGCTTCATAACAACTGCCCAAAAAAATTGCAGATGAAACTAGGAAAATAGCTTTGAGCTTCAGAATCCGTAGGGGAAAGACATCAACTGTGAATTGTAAACATTTGAAGACAGACCGAGAGTGTATCTTTCTCTCCATTTATGACCGTAAACCCCATCCCAACACACATGCTGATGTCTTGGACTTTCTCTGGCACTAACAGGAAACACAATTTACACATTTCCCCACCTGTGGACACATGATCACACACATGCACACACAGAATAAGTAAATCTACGTCCACCGGGTGTCCAACACATCACTAACGAGTGAACCGCGCACACGAAACTCCTCCCACGAACCAGGTGTGAAACCCCGCCCCCTGCCACACCCCTCTAATCAGCATCGTTTGATTGACAAGGACAGGTATGGCCTCTGGATCGGTTTGCAAAGCGTGGTCTACATCCTACTTGTTTACCGCATGTGCCCCGCCCCCTTTTCATCACCCCGCCCCCTGTGTTGCCCCCGCCCCCTTTTCCCCATCTCCTTCCGTACACAAGGAGACAGGACCGGGTCAAAATGCAGACTGAACACGCACGTCGATAAGAACACAGAGTATGTAGAGGGGGCAAGAAAGCGAGACGTTTTCCCGAAGCCAGAGATCCGCTGTTGGTGGTTTTGGCGTGAAGGGGCCGGTTAGCAGTTTAGCAGTCTCTAGCACAGCGGGTAGGAGATTCTGGGATGCAAGTGGTAATGACCGTGTTGGCTGGATGGACGCTTTTATTTGGTTCAGTTTTGCGGTGACACATTTCCGTTTCCGTAGGTTTTGATCGAATTGGTTGGTAGGTTGATTTATTTGGTTATTTTTGTGTCAGGATATCCAGGTTTAGGTCCATAAAGTGCCCTACAGTGAGAGGAAAAAAAGAGACAAAGATGGAAGATGAGAGTCGTACTGAGCTCGAAGGTGTTTTCGCACTTGGTTTATGTCAGGGGTCTCGGAAGGTGGTCTAAGTGTGGTTTGCTGTAAGTCAGCTGTGTGGGTGATGTATAAACTGCATTTATACATAGAAATGCAAGCATGAGTAAGGTTATCAGGGTTCCCACTCTAAGCCAAATGTCAAATTCCCTGACTTTTCCCTGACTTTTAATGACTAAAAAGCTGAATTTCCATGACCTATAAACGGATCCATCCACTTGCAAGCTTTATTTACTTGTTTACAGATGTTTTTAGTACAAAACTATGGAAGCCCGTTTCTGCCACTAAATAAAAAAAGATAAAGATAAAACTCACAATTTTGACTTTTTTTTCTTGCAATTGCAAGTTTGTATCTTGCAATTTTGACTTTTTTTTTTCTCAGAATTGTAACATATAGATTCATTTCTGAGGAGAAAAAATACTGATATGTTCACATAATTGCGAGTTCATATCACACAATTCTGCCTTAACTCTCAATTGCAAGTTTATATCATGCAATTCTGACTTTATAACTCGCAATTGCGACTTGTTATCTCACAATTCTGACTTTTTTTTCGCAACTGCTAGTTCATATCTCACAATTCAGAGAAACAAAAGTCAGAATTGCGAGTTTGTATCACGCTATTGTGTGAAATAAGTCAGAATTGTGAGATAAGTCACAATAACCTTCTTTTTATTTTTTATTTAGTGCCGGAAACAGGCTTTTTCTGTAATATTTCTACAGAAATTAATTTATGTTTATAACAATCTGGAGGATTTTTGTAAGGGTTTGGGGTTTGTAAGGATTTGTAATCAAGTTTATCATTCAGTTTTTTTTTATTTCTCCACATTTAGTTTTTGCTTTTCTATGATCTACTTTTTATACCCAGTCTTTGAAGTGGTCGTTTTGTAGCCAAAGCTCTTGAAATTAAATTTTTTTTCTGGCATGTTTGCCTTAGTTTTCTAAGCTGGTGACTGCATTTGACTTCAGTGATTGCCAGTTGATGTGCGGGAAGGGAATAAAATGGCACTGAAAAATAGCCTAACCATAAAAATAGGCAAATAAATAAATAAATAAAAACAGTACAGAAAAGTTCAGTTTGATAAACAGAAACTAAAATTTAAATCAACAACAACAACAAAAAAATCCCTGATATTCCATGACTTGGACCAAAAACATATTAAATTCCCTGACTTTCAATGACTGGAATAGACCTTTTAAAATTCCATTATATTCCAGAAATTCCATGACCCGTGGGAACCCTGGGTTATATCCGACTGCCTTTCAATACCATGTCAATGAAGAAATTACAGGAAAAAATGCAATACACTAGTAGAGTGGTCTTATGTCTAGATCTTTGTAAATGTGTTTTTTTTTCCAGGTCTATAAAGTGCCCTAAAGTGAAAGGAAAAGAGACAGAAAAAGAAATATGAGTTATACTGAGCCCATGGGTGTTTTCACACTTGGTTTATGTCAGGGGTCTCGGAAGGTAGTCTAAGAATAATTTGCTTTAAGTCAGTGTTGTGGCTGAAGTATAACAAGCATGTATACACATATACACAGAAACAAAGAAATTATAGAAAAAAAAACTATACAAAATAAAAATGATATAGTATTATATATTATATATGCAATATCCAACTTACTACTACTATTAGTAGTACTACTAAATAATTAAATAAATATATAAATATTAATTGGTCACTGAAGTATTACTGTTAATAATAACAAAAACATTGTTAATAATAGGAGAGTTGTCTAAAATCTAAATGTAATATATTATGTATTATATCCAACCTACTACTACTACTACTACTACTACTACTAATAATAACTATATAAATAATAAATTCATTACTGAAGTATTACTGTTAATAATAATAAATAATAATAACAATAATAGGAGAACTGTTCTAGATGTTCTAAAAGTTCTAGATGTTTGTAATATGTGAAATATTAAACTTACTACAACTACTACTAGTTCTACTAATAAATAACTATATAAATAATAAATTAATTACTGAAGTATTATTGTTAATAATAATAAAATTAATAATAATTATAGGAGAGTTGTCTAGATGTTTGTAAAAACAAAATAGAAATTATATAGTATTCTATATTATTTACGCAACATTAACTTACTACTAGTTTTACTAACTAATAAATAAATAAATGTATTACTGAAGTAATATTGTTAATTAAAAAAATAATAATAATAATAATAACAGGAGAGTTCTCTGAGTTCTAGATGTTTGTAAAAAAAAAAAATAGTATTCTATATTATATATGCAATATCCAACTTACTATTACTACTAGTTATTAATAATAAATGCATATATAAACAATAAATGGATTAAATGGATTACTTAGTATTATTGTTAATAATAATAATAATAATAATAATAAATATTGTTAATAATAATAATAATAATAATAATAAAAAAATAAAAAAATAAAAATTATAATAGGAGAGTTGTTGAGTTCTGGAAAAATAAAAAATGAAATTCTATAGTATTATATAATAAATATGCAATATCCAACTTACTACTACTACTAGTTCTACTAATAAACAAACAAACAAACAAACAAACAAACAAATACATAAATAAATAAATAAATAATAAATTGATTACTGATGTAATATTGTTAATAAAAAATAGTAATAATAGGAGAGTTGTTTGAGTTCTAGATGTTTGTGAAAAGGACTAGTATTATATATTAATATATGCAATATCCAACTTACTACTACTACTACTACTAGGTATTACTAATAAATAAATAAATAAATACATACATACATAAACAAACAATAAATTGATTACTGAAGTATTGCTAATAATAATAATAATAATAATAATAATAATAATAAATATTGTTAATAATAATAATAAAAATAGGAGAGTTGTTTTGGTCTAGATGTTACATAAATAGGCATACATAAATAATAAACTGATTACTGAAGTATTATTGTTAATAAAAAATAATAGGAGAGTTGTCTTAGTTCTAGATGTTTGTGAAAAAAAATGATACAGTAATATAATTATATATGCAATATCCAACTTACTATTACTACTACTAGTACTACTACTAAATAATTACATTAATTATAATTATATTACTAATAAATAAATAAATAAATAAATAAATACATAAACAATAAATTGATTACTGAAGTATTGCTAATAAAAATAAATATTGTTAATAATAATAATAAAAATAGGACAGTTGTTGTGTTCTAGATGTAAATAAATATGCATACATAAACAATAAACTGATTACTGAAGTATTATTGTTAATAAAAAAAAATATAGTTTTCTTAGTTCTAGATGTTTGTGAAAAAAAATTATATAGTATTATATATGCAATATCCAACTTACTATTACTACTACTAATAAATAAATAAGTAATAAATTGATTACTAAAGTATTGTTAATAATAACACAAAAAATATTATTATTATTATTAATATTATTATTATTAATAATAGGAGAGTTGTCTCATGTCTGAAAATGCTCCTGACAAATGTGAAGGCATGATTACAATAAAAGCTTGTGCGGAAAAAAGCGTTGCTACCCTGGAAGTAATGAGATAAAGCTGCTAATTACAGTTTGATAAAGTCAAAAAACTCCAACATAAGATTTCAATACTTAAAATATCAGATTACTGAGCCACGTGTTTGCATGTAGGTGAATATTTGTGTGACGGTACTCACCTTTCTCAGTGGTAGCAGAAGTAGATGATGGAGGTCAGTCTGAAGGATGTTCAGGGCAGGAACGGTTGATCTCAAACCAGGAGTCTATACAGCTAATGAAAAAAGATGCAAACAATGTCAGTTTAGGCTCTATCCAAATGTAATTTACATTACAAAATAGACCAATTCCATTAGCATAATGCTTTAAAATAATTCAACTAATGGTTATTAAGATTATTACAGTGTCCTAAGCAGCCACAATGACTTCCAACGTTAAATAATTCTGCTGTCCTCAATAAAAAGTGCTCAAAATGACTAATTCACATAGGGCTGGGCGATATGGCCAAAAAATTATCACAATAATCAGTCGATATCAATAAACGATAAATGTCATATTTTAAAGCCAGATTTTTGCTACAATGTAAAAGTTGTACAAGTCAGACAAACAATCAGTTTGTGGCTTTCAAATATTCTTTATGGTCAGAACATGACAAACACTTCTTTAAATTCTTTTTGACACTTTTTCCAGTATTTTTTTCCTTAACAAAATAAGTATCTTAATAGATTTTTATTTCTTAGTTCTGCATGTTTTAATGACTAATATTGTTTAAAATCAAGAAACAGCTTTGTGTTACCTGATGATAATAATAATAATATAGTATTATCCATATCCATAGTATCATGATAATAACAGTTAAAACCACAAATATAGCACCTTAATACCATGGTAAAATAATATTGTACCTAGGTATTTGTATGAAAAACAGTCTAAATACATTTAGTATAAATGCATAAACGCTATAGCTTAATCACAAAAAAATACTGTAATTATATTCCATTACTCCTCCTTCAATACATTAAATACATTTCTACTTTAATAATATAATAAAATTCGACAAATGTACCAACATTTCTGACACAATACCGCTGTAGATCTGTGGTAAATGATGGCGATTTGTAGATTGAAAAGCCTTCTGACTGTATCGTTGAGCACATTGTTTCTCGTTTGTCAGCGCTGTTTCATCTAGCTATAAACCGAGTAATTTCTGTTCTTCACTGAACTCAAGCGCTTCACACTGGCGCTGACCGGGACTCATCAGCGTTTGAAAGCATCTGTTTTAGTAATTTCGCGCTGCGCCGCTGTTTGAACTTTGATCCGAGCGGATAAACGGTCCGAGTGGGGCACTGACTAGCGCTCTTTTGTTCCGCCTTTGCAGCATAAACATTATATCGAACATACACTACCAGTCAAAAGTTTGGACACACCCTCTCATTTAATGTTTTTTAAATAAGTTTCTTATGCTTATCAAGACTGTTTTCACTTGATCAAAAATACAGAAAAAAATTATATTGTGAAATATTATTACGATGTAAATCAATGTTTTTCTATATTAATATACATTCAAATTTTATTTAGATCTGTAATTAGAGTTGAATTTCCAGAAATCATTATTCCAGTCTTCAGTGTTGCATGATCCTTCAAAAAATCATTCTAATATGCTGATTTATTATCAGTGCTAGAAACAGTTGGAACAGCACTGCTTAATATATATATTTTTTGGAACCTGTGATACTTTTTTCAGGACTTTTTGATCAATAAAAGGTTAAAAAAGAACAGCATTTATTTAAAATAGAAAGGTTTTCTAACAATATACACTACTGTTCAAAAGTTTGGGGTCAGTAAATCTTTATTCTTTCTTTTTTGAAAGAAATTAATACTTTTATTCACCAAGGATGTGTTAAATTCATAAAAAGTGATAGCATAGATTTACATTGTTAGAAAATAGATATATATTTAAATAAATACCGTTCTTTTTAACTTGTTATTCATCAAAGAATCCTGAAAAAAGAATCACAGCTTGCAAAAAAAATATTTGTCAGCACAACTGTTTCCAACATTGATAATTCTAATAAAAAAATCAGCATATTAGAATGATTTCTGAAGGATCACGTGACACTTAAGACTGGAGTAATTGCTGATGAAAATTCAGCTTTGCATCACAGGAATAAATTATATTGTTAAGTATATTAAAATTAAAAAAAAATTATTTTATATTGTAATAACATTTTGCAATATTACTGTTTTTTTTTTTCGTATTTTTGATCAGATAAATGCGGCCTTGATAAGCATAAGAGATTTCTTTAAAAAACATGAAATAAGAGGCTGTGTCCAAACTCATATCAAATTCTTGTTATTGTTTATCGAGAAAATTCATATTGCGCTATAATTATCGTTATCACAGGCAACATATTTAATGTTTAATACACAGCTATGTAGAGAAGCATTTTTAACTGAAGCAAGTGTCACAAGCATATGCTGGTTGCAGCTGGTTAGGCCAAAAATATTACGATTAACTTAGAAGTGATAGGATTTATCGGTTGTCACTTTATTGTGCCTCGGCTGGTTAGGACTGAGCGTGTAACTTGCTTGTGGCAAATTTGTTTGATTGAGCTTCAACATCTAAAAACATCTCTGCAAAAGAACGTCAGCAAGCCAATCGCTTCACTTGAGACATAAAGACTTTACAATATGTGTGCTATTCAATACCCAGAAGCCTCTTGCTGAGACACCATATACAGAGATGAAATGTCAATCACAGAGTTACATAATCACATAATTATATATAGGACATGACAAGGTTTGTGTTTCATGCTCAATGTAAACTCTCAGGCAATTTGACAGCTGAGACTGGCGTTCGTTTGACTGGCTAAAAGCTGTAACATTTCCTGTCATGTTTAAGATCAGACTGACACAAGGAGGTTTGTCATTATCACAAGCAATTTAACAGCACTGCTGTTGATTAAAAAGACATTGAAGATATAAACTGTGCAAAAATGGGTGATCTGATAGTGAGGTAGAGGGAAATGATTTGCTGTTGTCCATCTCACCTTTTGTGATAGATACAGAGGCACGGCAGTCTAGCGATGGTGTCTCCCTGCTGTAGCTCCTCGAGACATATTACACATTCTCCTGCGTCTCTTGACAACACGTCATCTGTAAGACACACACAGATACTCGCAATGAGCACATGAAAACACAAACCTAAAGTACTGATATATTTCAGTATTTAAATATGAGATATTTCAAAATAAATTACATTTTTTATTCAGCAAGGATATATTAATCACATTTTGATTTGCTGTTCTTTTGAACTTTCTATTCATCAAAGAATCCTGAAAAAAGATCAGTTTCCACGTGATTTCTGAAAGATGATGTGACTCTGAAGATTCTAAAAATTAGCAATAATTTACATTTTAAAATATATTCATATAGAAGCAGCGAATATTTTGATAAGTAAATATAAGTATTAGATATACACTACCAGTCAAAAGTTTTTGAACAGTAAGATTTTTAATGTTTTTTTTTTTTTTTTTTTAGAAAAAGTCTCTTCTGCTCACTAAGCCTGCATTTATTTGATTTAAAGTACAGCAAAAACAGTACAATTTTGAAATATTTGTACTATTTAAAAAAACTGTTTTCTATTTGAATATATTTTTAAAATGTAATTTATTTCTTGTGATCAAAGCTACATTTTCGGATTCATTACTTCATTACTCATTCAAGAAACATTGTTGATGATTATTATTTTCAATATAATAATTAAAACAGTTGAGTACATTTTTTTGGATTCTTTGATTAATGGAAAGATCCAAAGATCAGCGTTTATCTGAAGTAAACAGCTTTTGTAACATTATACACTATAGCATTCAATAGCTTGAAGTCAGTATTTTTATTTTATTCATTTTTTCATAAAAATCAATACTTTTATTTAGCAAGGATGCTTTAAATTAATTAGAAGCGAAGATAAAGACATTTATAATGTTACAAAAGATTTTTTACAACAACAACAACAAAAAAATTGTATGGGTCAACATTATTGATTTTTCTTTTATGCCAAAAACATTAGGATATTAAGTAAAGATCATGTTCCATAAAGATATTTTGTAAATTTCCTACCGTAAATATATCAAAACTTGAATATACTTGAAAAACTTAAACAAAAATTTTTTCATAAGTAATATGCATTTCTAAGAACTTCATTTGGACCTCTTTAAAGGCGTCAATGGAGAGCTTTTTTATTCAGCTTTCATATATATAAATCTCAGTCTACCTGTTTTTCTTGTTAGATGCATCATAGCATTAAAAACAGCATCATAGCTATTAAAATATATCTTGTTATGGCTTTAAATCAGTATTTAACTTCAGAACTATCTCAAAGTAAAAAGAGCTGCTAAAGTCTGATTTTGTAGAGGCTGTGCATTAAAATTTAATTATTCTAATTTTAATTATATCCATTTTAACTTAAAAACTTAATTTCAAAGTGATGAGTCTGAAAATCTGACAGTAATCAGTGTTGAGTACTGCTGTAAAGTTAACCCTGCCTGCTTTATGTTTGAAAATGAATAACAATTGAAAACACTCATTAGAAACGTAGAAAAGTAATCAAATGTAATCAGTTATATTACTTTAATACAACAACTGAAATAGTTACGCTACTTATTATTACTTATTATTTATAATCTATTACATTTCTACAGTAACCTTCCCAACACTGATTTTCAAATGGGGTTTATTTAGACTTACTTTATATTTATGTATTTATACATCAAGCTGAATAAACAAGCTTTCTATTGGTGTATGGTTTGTTAGGACAGAACAATATTTGGCCGAGAAAATCTGGAATCTGAGGGTGCAAAAAATTCTAAATACTGAGAAAATCGCCTTTAATATTGTCCAAATGAAGTTATTAGCAATGCATATTACCAATCAAAAATTACGTTTTGATATATTTACAGTAGGAAAATTACAAAATATCTTCATGGAACATGATCTTTACTTAATATCCTAATGATTTTTGGCATAAAAGGAAAATCGATCATTTTGACCCATACAATGTATTTTTGGCTATTGACAGTTTTCAGTCACGTGACCCGAAGCCTGCCAATTTTCCATCTGTTTCACAACCGCAAATATTTAAATCACCTCTCAAAAGAATAAAACAAAGATATGTGAACAAAATGCAAGTTTTGGCCATTTGCAATCTATATTATCGCAGCCACAGCAATATTTAAATCATTAAACAGTGAGACAAAACGTTGTAAAAGCACTTAAACAGTACTAATAAAAGGTCAAATTCATTAATCACCATATTAATGATTCATAGTTTACACAGGCAAGCAGATGAGGTCGGAATATGAAATTATACAAATTATACATCATCAATAAGATGTTTACTGAATTTTGATGTTAATATCTGCGCTTTCCTACATTACTACTTAATGCAAACTGCATAAAAATAACTGGCGATCAGTGGAGCAAAGCTTCGTTTTGCCTTCCAGGTACAAATATGCTTGTGTTGCTTAAGACTGGTTTTGTGGCCAAGGGTTACATATTTCCATATCGTTTTCAGAGAAAACCCTTTAAAAACAACTGCCATTGAAAAGTTTGGAATTGGTATGATTTAAAAAAAACATACTGAAAATTCCCCTTGTATTAAAACTCTGGTTTTACCATATTTTGGGCCATTTTATTAAATCAACGTAAAGCCGTGTAGCTTTTTGCAACACAACTGTGGTACGAACATGTCACAACTTATGCCTTATAGATAGTGATTTTTGATACTGCAGATTCATGAAAACATACTGTGCTTTATTCAAAACGGCTTGTTTTGCCAGCAGGGGGCAGCGGTGAGTAAAGACGCATGAAATGCAGTTCTACTTTCTCACTCACAGTATCGGCAGGTTGAGTGAGGCGGGTTGGCAGTTAGCATAACTAGTAGTTAAAAGACTCATGCTTCATTGCTGTGTATATGTTTGCAGCGGAGAGATGACGACGAGGTGTGAACTCATTTTCTGCTAATAGCTTAAGGGCAACAACCAACACGATTTGACTTGCATGGACATACCAGAATAATGAGTCACACAAACAGACACATATACACCGTTCTCAGCCTGATTTAGTTTCCAGTAAAAGTCTTCTTCACAGGAAATGCGCCAGAAAACGAAACAGACCGCTTCCTTTCGTATAACTTGCACAGCTTCCCCTGGAAACACCTGTGTGCGTGTTTCTGTGTGTATAGAGGTGAGGAGTGTGATAAATACTGACAGAGGTTAAAGAATCACGACAGGATAATAGAGTTGGTGCAAACGCAGGATGTCGATTGAGGGTTAACCCAGTTTCACCAGAAAGCTTTAGGATGAACCTCACACTATACAGAGGTGCGATGCCACCTGAAAGATGTGTCACAAATTTGTTTATGCCGTTCATTCTTGAATAGTTTAGTTTTAATGAACAATAACAAAACTTTTTTTGGTCAGCCATCTGCATTGCTGAAAAAGTAACGCAGGGCACCTGAGGTGAAGATGGGGAGATGAAGCTCTGTTGTTTTGTGTGCAGGGAGCAGGCAGACGGGACAAGAGATAGATTGCAGTATAGAGAGGAAGTGATGGAGGGAGAGAGAACGACACAGGGTGGAAAGCAAGAAGAGGTGAGCTGGGAAAAACAGGAGATGATGGCAGGAATGAATAGAGAACAGACGGCAGACATATGCTCCAAATACAAATCAGCTTAGCGAGGCGACGCAGTATGAGAGACCGGGAGGCCATTGTAACATGCTACATTTCTTCAAAGTTAGGCTGAAATTAAACTTTCAACTAAGCCTGCATTTATGTGATTCAAAGTACAGCAAAAACAGTAAGATTCTGAAATATTTGTACTATTTAAAATTGTTTTCTATTTGAATATATTTTATTCCTGTGATTTCAAAGCTAAATTTTCAGAATTTAAATAAATTTATTCAGGTTTCTTTGATGAAGAAGAACATCATTTATCTAAAATAAAAATCTTCTGTTAATTATAATTATAATAAAAATGTTTCTTGAACAGCAAATTAGAATATTAGAATGATTTCTGAAGGATCATGTGACTGGAGTAATGATACTAAAAATTAGTTTTGAAATCACAGGAATAAATCAGATTTTAAAATATATTAAAATAGAAAACAGATATTTTAAATAGTAAAAATATTTTTTGCTTTACTTTGGATCAAATAAATGAAGGCTTGGTGAGCAGAAGAGACATCTTAAAAAAAACATTAAAAAAAATCTTTTGACTGGTAGTGTATTATATTGTTATATATTGTGGCTGAACATTTTTTCCAGGATTCTTTTATGAAATGTAATGTGTTTGAAATATAAATTAAATGTCACACTTTGGGCTTAAATACATCAGTACAAAAATAAATACACTGCCATTCAAAAATTTGGGATCAGTGAGTGTTTTTATGTTTTTTTTTAAACATTCATAATAAATCAGCATATTAGAATGATTTGATGATGAATGATCATGTGACACTGAAGACTGGAGTAATGATGATGAAACTTGCTCTTTGCATCACAGAAATAAATTATATTTTAAAGTCTATTCAAATAGAAAGACACTTTTTTAAATTGCAATAATATTTCATAATATTACATTTAGTTCTGTATTTTTAATCAAATAAAGGCAGCCTTGATGAGCAGAAGAGTTTCTTTAAAAAAAACAACAACAAAACTTACTGATCCCAAAAATAATGTGTTTAAAACAAAAGTATGACATTTAATTATTATTTCAAGCAGATTATCGAATTATTTGAGATGAAATAGATCGTTTTTACTATAGTCTAGTACACAGTATGTAAGGTTAGGTCAGTAAAATGTTTTAATTCATATTTTTATTCACAAGGATGCATTAAATTGATCAAAAGTGACAGAAAACACATTTATAACGTTACAAAATATTTCTATTTCAGATAAATGCTGCTCTTTTAAACATTCTTTTCATCAAAGGATCTTGAAAAACATTGATAATAATAAGAAATGATTTCTGAAGGATCACGTGACACTGAAGACTGGAGTAATGATGCTAAAAAAATTCAGCTTTGCATCACAGGAATAAATTATATTTGAAAGTATATTACAATAGAAAACCACTATTTTAAATTGCAATAATATTTCAAAATATTACAGTTTTTGAATGCATTTTTAATCAAATAAACACAGCCAAAGAAGTATTACAGGTTCCAATAAAATATTAAGCAGCACAACTGTTTCCAACATTGATAATAAATCAGCATAAAGATCATGTGACACTGAAAACTGGAGTAATGATGCCCGAAAATTCAGTTTTGAATCATAGAAATAAATTATATTTTAAAGTCTATTAAAATAAAAAACGGTTATTTGCAATAATATTTCACAATATTACCTTTTTTCTGTAATTTTATCTATCTATCTATCTATCTATCTATCTATCTATCTATCTATCTATCTATCTATCTATCATCTATCTATCTAGTTCTTCAAAACATTTTCCAATTTTCCAGACGCTGCCCTTTCCCCCCCACACATCTCTGGACGACAGCAGGACTTGAGCTTGTTATCCTCTTAGGGCAGATGACTTCAGCAGCTCAGACGAGCTGCACTAGTTTACAGGAATGGACAGGTGTGTGTGAGACAGAGAGAGAGAGATCAGGCGCTGGTTAGGCCTTTTAGTTCAAGTTGTTGGTAATCATGTTCCCCATGCTTTCCCCTAGATAGCTATCAGTTTGTGTCTAGACTATTCCGTTCAGCCCCTTAAATGTTAACGCTATTACTTTGATAGCAGTTTTGTGTGTGTAAGTGTGTGTATCACTCTCTGAAGGGCCCATGTGAGCTGACCAGTGTGTCTTTTCCAAGCCAGGACTATGCATGATGATATTTTAATACCTGCTGTTAAATTTAGCTCTCACATGGGGAGGGGGATGAGAGAGAGTTTTTCAGAGGGCAGAATAACATCTCTGCTACACAATGTTTTCTTCGTGGTCTCATGGCTGAAAGAAAAATATCTATCTATCTATCTATCATTCTATTGTTCTGTCATTCTATCATTCTATCTATCGTTCTATCATTCTGTCTATCATTCTATTGTTTTATCTATCTATCCATCTATTTATCTATCCATCTATCTATCGTTCATCGTCCTATCTATCGTTCTATCTATCTTCAAAATCATCTTTTGAAAACCATTTTAAAATGAGACATTGCAATACCATGGAAAATGTTTCAAAATCATATTACTAAATGTGCTTGTTCATGAATTATAAAACAATAAGTTTGAAGTATTGCATTTTCACATCTATGAAATGGGAGTCACTTCAAAAATGGGAGTGACAGTTAAAGGGTTAAATTAATTAAAGAAATAAAAAAGTATTTTAATAACCAAAATTATTTTTAAGATAACAGGTTAGATTAAAATTAAATAGAAATAAATGAAAAAAAAAGGAAAAACTGCCATTTTTTTATAGAACAAAAGTATGAAAACTTGTTTAGATTACTGAAAATAAAATAAAATTAATAAAAAACATTAAATTATTTAAAACTTTTTCGTATAAGATATTAGATTAAGATTAGAATAAAATAAAATAATAAAAAAATGTATTTATTTTATTTATATTAATTTATTAATCTTGCAATCATTGTCATATGAGAAAAATATGAGCTGAAAATAAAATAATAAAATTAATAAAAAATAAAAAGTCAAAATATTTTTTTAATATAATAGGTTAGATTATTAACAATAAATACAATTAAATTACCAAAAAACGTAATAAACTGTAATTATTATATAAGTTAAAAATATGAAAACTTGAAAAAACGAATAAAAAACATGTATAATATTATTATTTTTTATTAATTATTAATATTGCAATTATTGTCATATAAGAAAAAAATATGAACAGAAAATGTAATAATAAAATGAATACAATTAATTAAACATAAAGAAGCACTGCAATAATCAAAATTAATATTTTAATAAATAATAATATAAATCAATAATTTTAATAATAATACAATTAATATTTTATATATTTTAAGATAACAGGTTAAAAATTGTATTAAAAATGTATTCAATGAATTAAAAATAAAAAGTATTAAAGTAATACAATTAATAATAATAAACAATATTATAAACAATATAAAATAAATGATAATAATAATTTTATATATATTAAGATAACAGGTATTTACAATTGTAAATATTGGAAATGTGTAAAAACGATATTAAAATTAAATAAAATTAAATAAAAAATTGAAAACGTATTTATATTTAGGATATATAAATATGAAAATAAAATACAATGGGTGAGTTGTGACCACACTATATATACTCAAGTAAAGAATATATATAATTTATATAATACTTAAATCTCTCACTTAGAATTTTGCTTTAAATACATTATTCCTGATTTAAAAGAATTAATACGATAAAAAAGTAATGCCACATAACAAAAAAAAGCTATTCAGGAATAAGTATTAACGTTGTTCTTATTAATAAGATAATATGGGTTGACATTTTTACAGATCGCTGAGGTCTTATATTTAATTCAATATTATTATATTTCAAGTTATATTGCTATATATTCATATATATTTTTAAATATACACAATGTTTCTCTTACAGTACAGGTGCCTTTGTTATTATGTCATCTGCTGAATACTGTTACAGTGAAATCCCCTCGACTTTAATACCATCTCCTCTGAGGCTAAAACACATATTAGTTGAGGGTTAGTCCAATGTTACGTCTAGGGTTATTTCCCTGCCTAAGATCAATACAAACTGGGGTGGATGAGAGTTCACAGGGAAATGGAGGGCTAGCGGCCACAAACTGTACTGTCAAAAAGCGAGCAAAGTGTACATACTGCATTCACAGACAGCCAGCAGATCTGCTGATGTGTGACTGTCACTGGCTGCAATTGACAATGGGACAGAGTGCACTGTGGGAAATAAGATTAACTGCAGTTTGTTCTGGTCTGGTAATGTCACTAAACTGAACATGGTGGGGTCAGCAAGTGACAAAATCATATAATGAGGGATTAAATACAAGCAAAACAGATGAAAATGTATGGAAAGCAAGTGTTTTTGCTGTTTATACCTTGGATTACATTTAGAAGCCTTATTTTAGCAAGATAATTGGCATTAAATGAATGTTTTGGTGAAGACAGATCATGTGACACCGGTAAAGATCAGATGCAGCGCTGTGGGTCACCTTTAGCTCAAGCTGGGTTGGACAGCTGTCCCTCAGTCAGGTAGCTGTCAGTCAGACGTCCATTCAACCCAACACAGCTGTTACAAGCAGAGACTACGCATGTCATCGGGTCACTACAGCGAAGTCATGTGTGCCTCCTTCCTGCAAAGCCATACTTGACGGACTGATCCGAAAGCTCACAGAATAGATATAGGAGCTAGTGTTGCTTGAATTATACAGATCTTAAAAAAAAGTTGTTTAGACAGTTGAAAAAAAAAATTAAAGTTGCAATTATTGTCATATAAGAAAAAATAATTCTAAAAAGAAACTGAAATCTAAATTATTTTAATAGGTTATGGTTCAAATAAAAAAAAAAAAAATGTATTTATATTATTTATATTAATTAATTTTAAAATGATTAAAATTGCAGTTATTGTCATATAAGAAAAAAAATAATGAATTAACTAAAAAACTGAACATTTAAATTATTTTAATAGGTTTACGAATCATACAAAACAACTTTTTATTTTATTTATTTAAATAAATTTAAAATGAAAAGAAAAAAAAATATGAACAGATATAATAATAATTCTAAAAAAATTAAAGATCTAAATTATTTTAATAGGTTAAGATTAAAATAAATAAAAAATACATTTATTTTATTTATATTAATTTTACAATTATTAGAATTCCAATTGCAATTATTGTCATATGAAAAAATGAATTATGAAAATGAAATAAAATAATACAATTAATGAACTAAACTTTTAATGAACTAAACTAAACAAATTATTAAACAAATGTATTTATTCCATTTCTATCAATAAAATTTAAAATGATTAAAATTGCAATAATTGTCACATAAGAAACAATATTATGAAAAGAAAATGAAATCATAAAATTAACTAATGTATTTATTATATTTATAATAATTACTGTTACAATTATAAACAAATACTGTCATATAAGAAAAAAATATGAAAATATTAAAATGAAATAAAATGAATAAACAAAAAAATTAACGATCTATTTTAATAGGTTAAGATTAAAATGAATGAATTTATTTATTTATGATTAATTTTAAAATGAATAAAACTGCAATTATTGTCATAAGAAAAAAATGGATAAAATAATAAAATGAATGAACAAAAAATTAAAGATCTAAATTATTTTAATAGGTTAAGATTAAAATAAAATAAAAGTAAAAAAAAATTATTTATTTAGATAATAGTTCATTAATTTTGAATGATTAAAATTGTAATTATTATGATATAATAAAATGAACTAAAAAATAAAAGATCTCAATGATTTTAATAGACTGAGTAATAAATCAAATAAATTTGAAAAATACAAGTATTTATTCTTTTTATATTAATTTTACAATTATTAAAATTGCAATTATTGTCATATAAGAAAAAAATATGTAAATAAAATAAAATAGTAAAATGAATAAATTAAAAAATATATTTTAAAATAGTAAAATAGGTTTACAGGTAAGATAGGTTAATAATAGGTTTAGATTAAAATGAATGAGATTATTGTATTTATTTTATAAAGTATAAAAATGATACAATTACTTTGTTAAAAAAAAAACTTTTTTTTTTATAAGATCTTTTTAAAAATATATTAGAAATTTATTTTTAAAAGATCTTAGAAGTCAGTTTATTTGAACTCAGGGCTCAGTTTTAAACAAATTAACCAAAGCATGAAATGTAAAATGTAATCAAAGTCAATCTTATTCTTAATAAAAAAAATTGATTGATCACAATTCATTAAAGCTCTTAACATTTTTCTAAAGAACAAGTTCACACAATCTTTCAAAAGAAAAAAAAAAACTTTCTCTGCCTCTGAAACAACCGTTCCCATGGGGAAAATACTATTAATATTTAATATTTAATACAGGCTTACATTTAACTCTGGCATGATTGATGAAAGGATTCAATGAAAACCCAATAGAAAAAAATTAAATATCGCCCTATTTATTTCCCATCGAACACTTAGTTTTACTTGGATATCCATCATATTACACAACTTTAATGTGATGCAAATTCAGTAATATCCAAAAGACAATACGAGTAGTAATATCAAACATGGCTGGAGTAAAAATCCAAAGAGGAATATTTTGAAAAGCTCACTGTAATTTGACAGCCTACAGACGACATTAAACAGCAAATAAGAGAGTGATGGAAGTGGAAAAAAAAGACAAACGTCACAACATGGTGACCTTGGTTTCTCACAGAGAGAGACATAAATTAAGGGGTCATCCACAGTTCACAGACTCTTTTCAGCCCCGGAAATAGAGAACGAAAGGATAAACTGATACAGCGACACAAAAATGGAGCAAAATAGTGGAGAGGGTAGATATTAAGATGATACCGCTGAAGTTTATGGGAATACGAGTGGGCGGGGTCAGTGGAGGGCGTGTCTTACCATTGTAGGAGAGGCGGGGCTTGCTCAGACACATGATGAAGTGAACCTCCATCTCATTGGATGCCACTGATTTGGAGCAGACAGGACACTTAAATCCTGGAGAGGAAGAAGGAAACAGCATTGTCAGAATTCTTGAAGCGACAATAAGCCGGCAAAGGCGGTGGAATGAGCTGTGACAGTGATGCAGCAGTCTGATAACTGCAAATGCCATAATCCTGCGCAACATGTTATGTTTCTTTCGCCCTGCTGCAAATGCATTAGCTCAGTTTTTAGTAACTTCGTTGACACAAAGCTTTTTTTAACTTAAACTCACACTTTACAAACACATACATCAATGTCACTTGTTCAGCAATGCCATTATGACAGCGGCAGCTACATAAAGGCAAGTTAGGCCGATGTCAGCAAACAAACATTCAGTTTTCTGGTTAGTCTCCTGTATCTCACCTGCATCATAAGAGCTTCATAAACGACTGATATTAAAATTCTATATTATTTAGGGTCAGTACATTTTTTAAGGTTTTTGGAAGAAGTCGCTTGTGTTCACCCAGCCTGCATTTATTTGATGAAAAATACAGTACAAAGAGCAAAATTGTGAAATGTTATTATTATTTAAAATTACTGTTTTCTACTTTAATATATTTTAAAATGTTATTTATTCCTGTGA
The DNA here is from genome assembly GCA_033026305.1 of Cirrhinus molitorella. Classification (NCBI taxonomy): domain Eukaryota; kingdom Metazoa; phylum Chordata; class Actinopteri; order Cypriniformes; family Cyprinidae; genus Cirrhinus; species Cirrhinus molitorella. Next base: position 9,579,067 of record CM065141.1, on the reverse strand, counting down.
TTTAAAAGCTGAATTTTCAGCATCATCATCACCAGTCTTTAGTGTCACATGTTCCTCCAGAAATCTTTCTAATATGCTGATTTGCTGCTCCAAAAACAGCAATTTGGTGATTAATAATTATCTGTAAACTATTTTTTTTGCATGATTTCTTGATAAATTAACATTTCAGAAGGGCAGAATTTATTTGAACTAGAATTTAGTTTTGTAATAAATGTCTTTGCTGTCACTTTTTTATCCCTTTAATGCATCCTCGCTAGATAAAACAATTATTTTTTTTCCAAAAAAAAAAAGCCTTGCATGTTTGTATCTTGCTGACTTTTTTCTCCAAATTGCGAGTTTGTATCTTACAATTTTGCCTTATTTCTTAGAATTGCGAATTTTATCTTTTTTCTCAGAATTGCAAGTTTATATCTCGCAATTGTATCTTTTTTCTAAGAATTGCGAATTTATATCTCGCAATTGTGCCTTTTTTCTTAGAACTGCCAGTTTATGTCTCACAACTGTGCCTTTTTTCTCTGAATTGCGAGTTTGTATCTCACAATTTTGCCTTATTTCTCAGAATTGCAAGTTTATATCTCGGAATTGTGCCTTTTTTTCTACGAATTGCCAATTTATATCTCGCAATTGTGCCTTTTTTCTCTGAATTGCGAGTTTATACCTTGCAATTGTGCCTTTTTTCTCAGAATTGTAATTGTACCTTTTTTCTTAGAATTGCGAGTTTATATCTCACAGTTCTGTATGTATAACTTGCAATTGCGAGTTTATATTCCGCAATTCTGACTTTATATCTCGCAATTCTTTTTTTTCTCTTTATTTTTATTCCGAAGACAAATGGTATTATTTGTACAGAAACTGCATGTTTTACATATCTTGCAATTCTGACTTTACAACTTGCAATTGTGAGTTTATATCTCACAATTCTGTGAAAAAAAAGTCAAAATGGTGAGGTGTGAACTCACAATTGTGAGATAAAAATGACCTTTTTCGCCTTTTTAAAAAAAAATGTATGCAGTGGTGGAAATGGGCTTTCATACAAATGTTATTTTCAAAACTGTAAAGAAAACCTAATAGATATTAAAAATATAAATCTAAATAAATGTAAACTACTTTTTAAAAGTTTTGGGGTCAGTAAAAAAAAAATTCGATAAAATTAAGTGAATTTAGGCTTCACAATCATAATGTACAGTATGAAACATGAATGCATATTAATTTTTTAGTACAATTGTGTATGATATACATGATAGAAAAAGGTGAAATGTACTAATAAAGGAATGTACTAATAAGAAATCAGTATTGTAGAATTGTGTATTATTAAAAAATTAAAACAAATCTCTAATATCAGCAGATATGACACTGTAAGTTCCAGATGCAGGCCTTAAATTTATATTATTTTGAAAATATTCAAATTTGCCTTATATTGCAGTGGGGCATTTTTCTGAAAGGAAGGAAAGAACGTGACGTGTGGCCAAGTATGGTGACCCATACTCAGAATCTGTGCTCTGCATTTAACCCATCCAAGTGCACACACACAGTAGTGGGTAGCCATATTCCTATGGCACCTGGGGAGCAAGTGGAGGTTCGGTGCCTTGCTTAAGTATTGAAGGTGGTAGAGAGTGCTGGTCATTCACTCCTCCCACCTACAATCCCTGCCAGACCTGAGACTCGAACCCGCAACCTTCGGGTAACAAGTTTGACTGCCCCCCATCGCAGGCCTCCTTTCACATCAACAGTAAAACTAATCTCAAAATGTAACTACTTTGCCATAGTCTGAAGCACTATTTAAAGGGATAGTTCAGCAAAAAATGAAAACTCTGTCATTAATTACTCACCCTTAGAGCTGTAATCGGGCCTTAAAAATTAAGCCCGACCCGGCCCGAGCCCGACAAGTACATTTTGATTGACAGCTTTTTAAAAGCCCGAACCCGTTTACAGCCCAACATTATTCAAATGTGTACACGCACACCGCTTTTGTCAAGAATGAGTCATTTATACATGTTTAACATAATTTATTCATGAATAACGTAGGCTATTGGCCACTTGGAAGTTGGAAAAAAAATAATTAATCCTCTGTAACATCGTAACATCTCAGCACTCTAAATATGCCTAGACATACACTTAGCCTATAAATAGGCCAACGCGCCAATAAAAATGAGTCTTTCTTGACAAATTAAATTAAGATAAATTCTAAATTAAGATGGGTATTTGGCAATAACCAAATTAAGATAAAGGCTTCGCGGGATTTGCTTTGCCACTTCTCTCCACAATCCAGCCTCAACGCGACGGTGAATAGCAGCAGGAATTTAATAAAAGAATAATGCCAACATTAGCCTATATACTCTGTCTACATTATGCATTTAAGACTCAAATAATATTTCGTTATAATTTGAAATACCCTTTCTCATTAAGGCTGCATGTTTTCGTGGAGGAAAATTATTTAAACCACTGTAGATAACTTCAGCGCAGTCCTGTGCTCACTGATGGTGCGTCCAGCAGCACTGAACATCCTTTTACCGCTGCTGCCACTGGCAGGGATGCATAGTTTCTGGTGCAACCAAAATGTAATCGCCAGTGGGAAGCCTCCGTTTCACATCCTCAGCATCCATTTTCGCGTCTTAATCGTAACGTATCACATGACCACTCATTTACAGCGCAAGACGGAGCGCAAGCCCGAGCCCGGCCCGAGCCCATGTAAAATGATAGAAATTAAGCCCGAATCCCGTCGGGTTCGGGCTAAATCTTCAGCTCTACTCACCCTCATGTCATTCCAAACCCATAAAACCTTTGTTCATCTTTGGAACACAAATTAAGATATTTTTTATTAAATCTGAGAGCTTCCTGACCCTGCATAGACAGCAAACTACCACGTTCAAGGCCCAGAAAGGTAGTGAGGACATTGATAAAATAGTACATGTGACCAACCTTAATTTTATGAGGCTACGAGAATACTTTCTGTGCAAAAAGACACACTTATTATGTTTCAAAGATCAATGAAGGTTTTGAAAAAGATGAGGGTGAGTAATTTTCAAACAGAATTAAAACTGAATTTTCATTTTTGGGTGAACTGTCCCTTTTGACAGAAACAAAAACTGTGAAGGCGGGAAGTACAGTGTGTTCAATGAGTTGTTCAGCTGATGAAATGTCTGTCTATCCCTCACAACCTCATTTTCATCAGTGTTAAGTTGATGGAAGTTCATCAGCTAACTTAAGTATTATGTCTAACCAGTCTAATATCCAATAAACCACAATGCTGGCATCAAATCAACAACCAAAGGATGCTTCCACTAACACCCTGCCCTCTGACATCAACCGAAGGCCCGTAGGGGAAGACTGAAAGAGAGAGCCATTCACACATTGAGTCCCACAGAGCTGAGTTGTGTCCTTCATAAACAGAGAAGCAGCGGCAGGTCATTGAGACTCTGTTTGGCACCTCACATCCAACCATGAAGCCCACAGGCCTTGTTTTAAACAGACAGCCTTTTCGCATGATTCGTGTCAATGTTTCCCAATGCACTGAACTCTAGGGTGAAAAGTGGCAAGCTAAAGTGTTGTTCCTTAGAAGACTTTGATGAATGAATTCACGTTCACAAACTATATGAAAACTCGCCACGTCAGCATGGGCTGGTGAGTTTGGGGACTTCCACTGTAGAAGATGCAGGTGTGGTTTGAAACTATAACGTACATAAGGGCACAGCCTTGCCGAAAAGACTCGAAACCAAGCAAATTATAGTTCTGTGCAACTTACAGAACTGGTATATTATTGTGAAGTTGCTCTCAGCATTTACCAAGGAATGAATACTGAATAGGCAGCCGTTACACAATTGCCTGGAGGGGGGATTTTTAGAAACTGTAAACATAAAGAGAAAAACCTGATTGGATTTCTGCCGAGAGAAGCTCTCTGTGTTCAAGATGTGGAACCTTGGTTTGAGGGGAACATTGTAAAATCTAATTAACAGCAGTTTTACACTATTCCACTGCTTATGTTGATAATTATTTAGGGTAAAGACAGGTTGTTTGCCCTGTGGGAGTAGCCTGAAACATAAGCTGCATAAGATCTCTGGTTAACTTTTGAATTTTGTGTATATTTTTGGTTTTAAATGAGGAAGCAATATCATTATAGAAAACCAATGCATCAAAATACAAAACTTCTGTTAATTATTCAAGCCTGTTTTGCTGAAAGGACTTGTAAAAACAGTCACATAATCATCAGTAGTAATGTACAAATCAATCAGTAATGCTTTGCATCATGTCATTGTTGTAATGCAAAAGTGTGTTTATGTATATACGGAGTTGCATTATAGCTGATTAACTTTCAGTGCAAATGTGTGGAAGCCCATTTCTGCAATTGAATAAAAAATTTGAAAAGGTATTTCCAACTTTTTATTTAACAATTCTATATTCAGAGAATTGCATAATATGAACACGCAATTGCGAGAAAGAAAGTCAGAATTGTGAGATATTTACAACTCGCAATTGTGAGTTATAAAGTCCAATTCTGAGGCGAGAAAGAATTGCTACTTGCAGTTGTGGGTTTATATCTCACAATTCTGAGAAATGAAGTCAAAATTGCAAGTCTGTATCATGCAATTCTGAAAAAAGTCTTGAATTGTGAGTTTATATCTCAAAATTCAGAGAAAAAGGTCAGAATTGCAAGTTTTTATATCTCACAATTTTGAGGAAAAAAAGTCAGAATTGCAAGTTTATATCTCAAAATTCAGAAAAAAAGTCAGAATTGCAAGTTTATATCTTACAATTTTGAGAAAAAAGTCAGAATTGCACGTTTATATCTCAAAATTCAGAAAAAAAGTCAGAATTGCAAGTTTATATCTTACAATTTTGAGAAAAAAGTCAGAATTGCACGTTGATATCTCAAAAATCTGAGAAAAAAGTCAGAATTGTGTTAAAAGTCAGAATTGCGAGTTTATATCTCAAAAATCTGAGAAAAAAGTCAGAATTGCGAGTTTATATTTCACAATTCTTAGAAAAAAGTCAGAATTGCAAGTTTATATCTCAAAATTCAGTGAAAAAGTCAGAATTGCAAGTTTATATCTTACAATTTTGAGAAAGAAGTCAGAATTGCACGTTTATATCTCAAAAATCTGAGAAAAAAGTCAGAATTGCGTTTATATATAACAATTCTGAGAAAAAAGTCAGAATTGCACTTTATATCTCAAAAATCTAAGAAAAAAGTCAGAATTGTGTTAAAAGTCAGAAATGCGAGTTTATATCTCAAAAATCTGAGAAAAAAGTCAGAATTGCAAGTTTATATCTCAAAAATCTAAGAAAAAAGTCAAAATTGTGTTTATCTATAACAATTCTGAGAAAAAAGTCAAAATTGCGAGTTTAGATCTCACAATTCTTAGAAAAAAGTCAGAATTGCACTTTATATCTCAAAAATCTAAGAAAAAAGTCAGAATTGTGTTTATATATAACATTTCTGAGAAAAAAGTCAAAATTGCGAGTTTATATCTCACAATTCTTAGAAAAAAGTCAGAATTGCAAGTTTATATCTAAAAATTCAGAGAAAAAAGTCAGAATTGCGAGTTTATATCACAATTTTGAGGAAAAAGTCAGAATTGCAAGTTTAGATCTCACAAATCTGAGGAAAAAAGGTCAGAATTGCAAGTTTATATCTCAAAATTCAGAGAAAAAGTTAGAATTGCGAGTTTATATCTCACAATTTTGAAAAAAAAAGTCTGAATTGCTTGTTTTTATCACGCATTTCTGAGAAAAAAGACAGACATGCAAGTTTATATCTGACAATTCTGGAAAGTCAGAATTGTGAGTTTGTATCACGCAATTCTGAGAAAAAAAAATCCAAATTGCAAGTTAATATCTGACAATTCTGAAAAGTCAGAATTGTGAGTTTGCATCATGCAATTCTGAGAAAAAAGTAAGAGTTGTGAATTTATATCTTATAATTCTGGGGAAAAAAGTCAGAATTGTGGGTTTATATCATACAATTATTGGGGCAAAATTATGAGATAAAAAGTCGCAATTACCTTTTACATTTTTATTCAGTGGCAGAAATGGGTTTCCATACAAATTTTCTTTTCATGAAGAAACAAAAATTAGTAAACAAAACCGTAAAGAAAACTTAACAGTATTAATATAAATAAATAAATAAATAAATAAATACAAACTACTGTTTAAAAGTTTTAGGGTCAGGAAGTTTAACTTTTGGCATTTTCCTTCTTTTTTTTTTAAATAAATAAATTAGAATTTTATTCAGCAATAATTTATAAAAAAAATAATCAAAAGTTCTTTTTTTTTACTTTCTATTCATCAAAGAAACCTGAATAAAATAATAATAAAATGTATCACTGTTTCAGTAAGTATATTATACAGCACAACTGTTTTCAAAGTTCAAAAACAGTTCAGAAAATCTCACTGAATGGCAGTCTAAATATATAAATACATTGCTAAAAATATGGTGGGGTCAGTGACAATGTTGGCAGGCCACACAAAAATCTAAATTACTATCCCAACCAGAGAACTTTAAACTGTCTACTCTTGTGTTAAACAACCTGAAAAATCAACAGATGAGTTTGGAACAACATAAGGGTAAGTAAAAAAGATAAAAATTTAATTTTTGGGTGCACTTCAGTGAAAGAAAGCAGGTGCAAACAGTCTAATGAACAAAAGTAGCCATGCCAGGAAAACAAGTGAGACAGAATAAGAATCCAAACAGAGCCAAAATGCAAAGTCAGTAAAAACACGGCACAAAGTAAATGTAGGGACAAAGACAGCTCCATCTGTCAATATAACCAAGGTTTGATTCTCTCCGCCCACCGACTCTTCACTTAGCGCACACCCCAACCTCCAAATCCCACCCCAGGAACCCATGATGATGCCTGACCCAGTTTTCCCTAGGCTGCTATTTTCAGGCATTCTTTGGGGACAGATGGAGAGGGAGAGAGAGAGCGAAGGAAAGAAGACTGAAGTGGAAAACGGAGGTGTGGAAATCTCTGACAGGGATGTCCCATCTCCTAAGAGGTGTGATTCACTGAAACAAAGCTACTAAAGGGGGGCGACGGGGTTCCATCTGTCAACACGCAGAACTTGAGTCGCACATGCGAGAGAGGCCAACTGTCTCCACTACCGCAAGGATCACATGGCGCCGAAAATATCAACAGCAGCTCAACCGCAGCAACAAACAGACCAGACGTCTTTCATGCCAAACTGGCCATAACGACAATGAGCTTATGAGATCAAGTCATTAGACTTATTAAACTTATTTGTAAATTACCTCAGTTGACCTCGTCAAAGTGGTCTGTTGCTCTCTAGGATCTTTTCATGTCAAAAATCATACAATCTTATCTTCATGTTGTTCTGAACTTGTATGACTTTCTTTGATCTTTGTCTTGATTGCTGCTTTTCGTATAATAACAATGAATGGGGACTGAAGCTTTCAAGCGTCGAAAGGGATGAAAAAATATCACAGAAATGGTTCATATGACTTACACAATATTATTAAGGTTTTCTAAAGCAAAACAATTGCTTTTTGTAAGGAACTGACCAAAAATTGAAGTCATTTGTCACTGATAATCTTTCTCCAGTGAGCTGTTAACTCACTGCGACTGATTCATTGAGTCAGTGAATTGAACCCAAGAGCCAAATGAGTCCAAATATTGAATGAATCATTCAAACTGGGTTTGTGAACTTGATCAGAAGTCAGTTGACATTATATTTAGAGTATATATCACATTTAAAGCAACATAAGTCGCTGCACAATGTAGAAAAAATGAAGAAATTGTGTGGAAAAAAATTATTTATTATAATTGAAAAGACCAAATGAAACCAAAATAAAAATTAATAATACTACCTCTGTCTATGCAGGGTTAGAAACCTCTCGGATTTAATCAAAAACATCTTAATTTGTGTTCTGAAGATGAATGAAGATCTTCAGGGTTTGGAACGACATGAAGGTAAATAATCAATGACAGAATTTAAATTTTTGGGTGCACTAGCCCTTTAAATATGAATTCAGATGCCAGACAGCATGGCTTGAACCTTTGTAATCAGGGTTGGGGCTCTGATGAGGGGAAGAATCTATGTAAAAAGGCCAGAAAAGAGCCATGGGCCCCTCGGTTAGTGAAATCCTAAAGGCTGCTGGGAAGACCAGCTGCTTGCTCTCACAGTGCGTGGCTTAATTAGACACTCTATTGGTCTTAATGAGCTCTGGCTCAAGTCAGGACATTAATGGGAGACAGAGCGTTTGGAACTTTGTGTGTATTTGTGGGTTAATTGCCACTGTTTTGTGTTTTAGTGGTCAAGATGGAACGCTAATGGTCAGAAAGACACTTTAACTTGAATTTAGCCTTGATTACATTCAGAATACGCCTTAAAAACTTTGTTTCTTTCAGTTTGGAAGTTTTTTTTAAATCAAAGTTGTTGACTATGTCTTTCACTTGCAACACCAACTAGTATTCGGTTTACTTTACAAAATAATCCAGGCTCAAGACTCAGAGAGCAGCATCTCGTTGTGCCATGTCTCCGCACGCATCTAAAATAGAGCCGTTACACTCCGCACCTGTTAAAGTGTCCCCTGGCTCTCGTCCTTCGAGCTGATGCGCTCCTCAAGCAGAGCCGACTGCTCCATCTGATATCCATGCATTTTTGATGAAACCCCCGCATATAGTTCTTGCTCCGTTCCCCACGGCCGAAGATGAAGAAGTCAAAAAACTTAGACAGACACTCATCCTAGACTCCGGCTAACCAAAATTCCAAGACTAACTGACAGTGTTTCACTGTACAAAATACCTTTTTTTCCTTCAAAAATGCAAACATGGGACCTTATTTAGTGTATAAAGTCAAGCAAAGCAAGCAAAAGTAAACATTTACAAAAGCAATTCAACACAAAGCTAATACTCAATAAAATTGTAATGTACTACTTTATAAATTAAAATGTGCTATATTTTAAAATATAAAACCACTTCCTATATACAATGATAAAAAATTGCTAGATAGATAGAATGATAGAACGATAGAACGATAGATAGATAGATAGATAGACAGGACAATAGAACAAAAGAAGGATAGAATGACAGAACGACAGATAGAACAACAGAAGGATAGAACCACAGATAGAATGATAGATAGAATGATAGATAGACAGAACCATAGATAGAAGGATAGATAGAACAACAGAACAATACATAGAATGATAGATAACTGACAGGGCTGCACTGTACCAAATACCTTTTTTTTCTTCAAAACTGCAAACATGGGACCTTATTTAGTGTATAAAGTTAAGCAAAGCAAGCAAAAGTAAAACATTTTCAAATGCAATTCACACAAAGCTAATACTCAATAAAATTGTAATGTATATATGTGCTATTATTTAAAATATAAAACCGCTTCCTATATACAATGCTAAAAATTTGCTATATAGAACGATAGAATGATAGAACGATAGAACGATAGATAGATAGATAGATAGATAGATAGAATGACAACGATAAGTAGAATGCAGAGTTATAGAATGATAGATAGAACAATAGATAGACAGGACGAAAGAACAATAGAAGGATAGAACGATAGATAGAACAATAGAAGGATAGAACAATAGATGATAGATAGAACCATAGATACAGTAGATGATATGATACAATGATAAATATAACATAGATAACATAGATAAAACGACTGGCAGAATGACAGAACAACAGAGTGATACATAGAACAATAAAACGATAGTGTTAGAACAACAGAATGATAGAACAATATAATGATAGAACAATAGATAGAATGATAGAATAATGTAACTATAGAACGACAGATAGAAAGATACATAGAACGATAGAACAACAGAGGATGATAGAACGATAAAATGATACAATGATAGGTAGAATGATAGAATGATAAAATGATAGTGATCGATAGAATGATAGAATAATAGAATAGAATAGATAGAATGATATAATAATATAACAATAGAATGACAGGTAGAATGATAAAACAACAGATAGAATGATAGATAGAATGATATAATAATAGAATGATAGAATGATAAGACAATAGATAGATAGATAGATAGATAGAACGATAAAATTATATAACGATAGAACAATAGGTAGAATGATAGAACGATAGAACATTATAATAATAAAACAATAGATAGAATAATACAATAGTGATGATAAAACAGCAGAGAACAATAGATAGACAGAATGACAGAATGATAGATAGAATGATATAGAACACTAGAATGACAGATAAAATGATACAACAATAGATAGACAGACAGACAGATAGATAGATAGATAGATAGATAGATAGATAGAATGTCAGAACGATAGACCGAGTCATAGAACGATGAATAGAACGATAAAATGATACAACGCTAGAACAATAGGTAGAATGATAGAACAATAGATAGAATATTAGAACGATGATAAAACAGCAGAGAGCGATAGATAGAATGACAGAATGATAGAACAACAGAATGATAGATAAAATGATACAACAATAGATAGACAGACAGACAGACAGACAGACAGACAGACAGATAGATAGAATGTCAGATTGATAGACCGAGCCATAGAACGATAGATAGAACAATAAAATGATACGATAGAACAATAGGTAGAATGATAGAACAATATAATAATAGAACAATAGATAGAATGTTAGAACAATGATAAAACAGCAGAGAACAACAGATAGAATGACAGAATGATAGAATGATAGAACAACAGAATGATAGATAAAATGATACAACAATAGACAGACAAACAGACTGACAGATTATCATTAATATATATATATATATATATATATTATTTTCGCTGTAATTCTGTGTAGTTTTATATACTTCCAGTAACAACAAGAACAAAACAAATTTTGCACCTTTGTTTTCATTTGCGATAATAACCCTAGTCAACACTCAATCAAAGTATTGATCTGTGTCTCTTCACACAGCAGCTTGAAAGGATCAGTGTTTCCTAAACAGTATTCAAACAAACCGGCTGATTACAATGAGGCCATTTACAGACACAAGCGATGCTTAATCAATCATTAGCGGCACGAGTCTGTAAAGGACTCAACGATTACATCACAGAACTGCATCAGGAGGAGCCCACAGCACGACTCACAAACTGTTTGAGACATCTAAAAAAAAATCCACCAACTGAGTTTGCTTTGGACAGCTCAAGTGTTACATTCTGTATACACTGATCTAAAGCAATACACTGTGATATTTTAAACAAAAGCTATGCACTACAGCCACTTGTAAAGACAAACAGGCCTGTGTGCAAGCAAGAAACACTGCATGACTCAGCAGAAAACCACATACAAAAACAGGTCAAACCATTAAAAGGTGCTAAGCGCCTCAGGACCGACTAGAAACCGCAACTGGCCAGACAACGATGACTTCCTGTGACCATTCATTTGTCATAACACGCTACAGCTTAGCGTGGTACACACATCCATCACTGCACGCCAAACCTTAAAGCTCGGTTTCACTCGCCAGGCTCTTTCATTACAAAATATCGATCTGTAAAATATATAACTACTCTGGGGACATAGTGAACCATCTCTAACACTGAAGTCTGAGAGCTCGGTGTTTAATGCCATTAAAATTCCCCCTTTTAGTTAATGCTTGACAAGCAGTGCTAATTTCTCCCAGCCTGACCTTCATTGGGGTTTAGAAAAGGACGACACGCATCAGCTGACACACATCTGCACCGATACAATGGCAGAATTTCATGTACAGGTTTCTGTATATTGTCCATCATACAATGACTCTGACAGCAAACATAAAGAAGAGAGGCCATTTGAACAGATGCAGAGAGAAAATCCAGCAACAACATATTTTTTTCCAACCAAAGAATATGTACCCATCCATTCAAACAGTGTTCGGTAACCAATGGATGTTATTATAACAGAGCAAATAAGTAGAACAAACAAAAGAGTCTATATTCAGACATGAGCTTTAATGATGTAACGTTTAAAGTAGGATTTAAAAGCCTAAGACGTCACCATATTTCACTTTTTAGAACTGTTTTGTCATATTGTTGTGTTATAAAACAGATACACATGATATACATATAAAAACAGATAATGAATTATAGAATATACAAGTAATATATAAATTAGAAATATACAGTTGAAGTCAAAAGTTTACACACACCTTGAGGAATCTGCAAAATGTAAATTATTTTCCAAAATAACAAGGATCATACAAACTGCATGTTATTTTTTATTTAGTACTGACCTGAATAAGATATTTCACATAAAAGATGTTTACTTATAGTCCACAAGAGAAAATAATAGTTGAATTTATAAAAAAAGTTTACATTCACTTAATTCTTAATACTGAAAGATCCACAGCTTTGTTTTATTTTTGTTTAGTAATAGTTGTTCATGAGTCCCTTGTTTGTCCCTGTTCTTCAGAAAAATCCTTCAGGTCCCTCAAATTCTTTGGTTTTTCAGCATTTTTGTGTATTTTATCCCTTTCCAATAATGACTATCCATCTTTTCACTGAACTATTACAGAAGGCTTAAACGCCCACTGATGCTTCAGAAGCAAAAACAATGCAATAAACTTTTGGAATTTGAAGGTCAGGGTGAATTTAACTTATTTTGTCTTCTGGGAAACACGTAAGTATCTTCTGTAGCTTCTGAAGGGTAGTACTAAATGAAAAAAAATATATGATATTTAGGCAAAATAAGAAAAATGTACACATCTTCATTTGGTTCAAAAGTTTTCACCCCCCGGCTCTTAATGCATTGTTTTTCTTTCTGGAGCATCAGTTAGCATTTTAACCTTCTGTAACATCTGAAATATCTTATTCAGGTCAGTACTAAATAAAAAAAAAATTATGATCCCTCTTATTTTGGTAAAATAATTAACATTTTACAGCTTCTGCAAGGTGTATGTAAACTTTTGACCTCAACTGTAGATATGAAAAAATAAATAAATGAAAATATATATTTTTTTCCTCATAATTTTTCATGTTTCAACATTTTATTTTACACAACATTTGGTAAAAAAAAAAAAGAAAAAAGAAACCTTTTTGCTCTAACCAAGTTCTGATCAAACGGGTTAATAATTCACTAAAAGCCACATGATGAACATTGGTAATTCATGCACAATTAATCGATTCTGCAATTATGAGAACAGCAAATGGGATTTTGTAATTTGCTGGCTGGTTTATATATCACTTGCATCAAGGCTCTGCTTGTATTATTAATCTAACAACACTCTGAAAGGAAAGAGCAGAGGGAAAAGGGGAGGAGTGCTGAAGGAGAGCGAGACAAGGACGTAAACATGGTGACACAGCACTGTCGAAGGAGGCAAGAGAGCGAGCGAGCGAGTGAGCGAGCGAGAAGACAGCATGACAGCTTCTTTTAAAGCACTGCCCATCAGGACAGTATTCCTGCATCTGCATGCCGCCTCACAACAAGCAGCTTTGCCGTTTGAAGCCTTGGATTCGAGAGCAGACGAGTCAAGGGCATTCCCTGTCACCGGTTGCGAGGGCGTTGTATATTAGCTTATTCAGCGCAAGTGTGTTTGTTTGTGTGTGTGCGAGTGCCTCCATATCACTAGGTTATACACCAACATATCAATTTTAAATGTTTATGCTATACGATCCCAGAGGAAATATGAATTGCTCAACGGCTGCTGTTTCACAGCTCAGGAGCTGTTTCATTTACGTCAGCTCTACCTCAGATGTTTCTCCTAAAATATTTTACACAAATTATACATATAAAAAAGGACAGAGCTATAAAATGAATATGAATGCCATTGATCTGATCACTTGGTCCTGGGAGAATGTGATCAAAAATGTTTGAATTGATATTATGATTTGTATCTTAGCAAACCTGAGCACAGTTTGAGATATTGTTGAAATTGCTGAAAAAATACACGTGAGATTTCTAAATGGCTGCTACCGATAAGCACACAATAAAAGAATAAAAATTGATACTATTTTTACTAAATAAATAACTAAGTAAGATTTAAAATAAATAATTTTTAAATGTTACATTTATAATGTTAAAAAAAAATTATATTTCAAAATAAATGCAGTTATTTTGAACTTTCTATTCATCAAAGAATCCTGAAATATATCACCGTTTCCACAAAAATGATAACCAGCACAACTGTTTTCAACACTGATAATGGGATGTTTCTTAAGCAGCAAATCAGCATTTTAAAATGATTTCTGATAGATAAAGTGACGCTAGAGTGGAGTAATGATGCTGAAAATTCAGCTTTAACATCACAGGAATAAATAAAATTTTAAAATACATACAAAAAAACAAAACAGAAAAACATTTCACAATATTACTGTTTTTACTCTCTTTTTGATTAAATAAATGCATCCTTGGTGAACAAAAGTTTAAAAATTAAGGGCTGGAATATTTGACACAAAATAGAAAACATCAAAAACAACAAAAATACTGACCTGGTTTATCCCTTTAGGTTAACAAACACAACACGAGGAGGCACAGCCGTTTAGAGGTTATTTCCAGTTAATGATGTCACAGAATTTACAACTATTTTGAAACTGATGTGTAAATGATGCTTTACTGGTGTGTAAATGATGACGGAATGTCGCTGCCTGTGTGAACAGTGCATTTTTGTATTTACCCGTAAAGTCGTTTTGGTAACTTTACGGGAATTTACTAGTATTACTGTGTGACAGGGGATGCACATTCTGCTGGTGATAGTCTGACCATCCATGCTGTTCACCACAATAAATGTTGATGACTAAATATTGCTAGTTAAGCTAGGAAACTAGGTCAGACTATGGTCTTAAATCGCTGGGGTATTTTTGTAACAATAGCCAAAATACATTGTATGATCAAAAATGTTTTTTTTTAATGCCAAAAATAATTAGGATATTAACTAAAGTTCATGTTGTATGAAGATATTTTGTAAATTTCCTACTGTAAATATATTAAAACTTAATATTAAAACGTGTCGCCTGTCATTAAAGTATTAGTTCACTTTCAGAACAAAAATGTAGATACTGTACTCACCCCCTTGTCATCCAAGATGTTGATGTCTTTCTTTCTTTAGTCGTAAAGAAATTATGTTTTTTGAGAAAATCATTTCAGGATTTCTTTCTATATAATGGACTTCTATGGAGCCCCCAAATTTGAGCTTCCAAAATGCAGTTTAAATCCAGCTTCAAAGGGCTCTTATCTAGTGAAACAATCACTTTTTTTTAAAACAAATTGACAATTTATATACTTTTTATCCTCAAACGCTCGTCTTGTCTCGTTTCTGCGATGCACATGCGTAGTCTGTGTAATCCAAGTCAATACAGTTAGGGTATGTCGAAAAAAACTCCATCTCGTTTTTGTCTTCAACATCAAAATCGCCCTACAATGTTGTTATTCCTTTTTTTTGCAAAGGGCGTTTTATATTCTTTGTATGTTCACTTTGTAAACACCGGGTTGGTACTTCTGCAGCGATGTAGGATGATTTTGAAGTTGGGGAAGAAAATGAGATGGGAGTTTTGCGACATACCCTAACTGTATTGACCCGGATCACACAGACTTTGCATGCGCATCTCAGAGACGAGATGAGACAAGATGAGCGTTTGAGGTTAAAAAGTATATAAGTATATAAATTGTCAATTTGTTTCACTAGATAAGACCCTTCTTCCTCCGCTGGGATTGTTTAGAGCCCTTTGAAGCTGGATTTAAACTGCCTTTTGGAAGTTCAAACTTGGGGGCACAATAGAAGTCCATTATACAGAAAGAAATCCTGAAATGTTTTCCTCAAAAAACATCATTTCTTTACGACTGAAAAAAGAAAGACATGGACATCTTGGATGACAAGGGGGTGAGTACATTATCTGTAAATTTTCTGTTCTGAAAGTGAACTAATTCTTTAATGTTAATCAAAGAACAAAAGAAAATAATTAACTGACTGAATGTTTTCGTAAATTTAAGAGGATTTATAAATATTTTCTGAAAAGAAAACTATGCACTGTTTTTAAACTTTTGATTTCGATTTCTGTACCTGACATTTGTTCGATTTGTGCTATTGCTAACTGATTAGTTTGTTCCTATTTTATTACTTGTCTTTAACAATTAATGTTTGAAATTTATATTAGTCTAGTTGTTTTTTTTTTTTCTGTGGTATTTTTTGGTTAAACCATAGGCAAAGGACAGAATAAACATGTTTGTCATCTTAATGTTTAACTCTTTTTTTATCGGAATTAGGAATCAATAAGAATCGGAATCGATAAGCAGAATCGGAACCGGAATCAATACATTTTAAACAACACCCAACTCTATCCACCAATGACAATAATCTCACATTTATCAATCTATCCCTATATAATACACTGTAAAAAGGTTAAAAGACAGAAATGCATTTAAATGCGAAGCGCAAAGAGATAAAGCCCATCAAAGAGACCAAAAGCAACAACAAAAACGAAATCAATATTGCACGTTGTTTTCACCACTTATCAGCTCTCAAAGAAAACTGTCTGCACGGAGGCTTATTGTGTCTCGACATCAGCAGCAGCGGCGACAGCCATCGGAGGGCTATCTGAATCACAGCCTCCGACGCTCCTGAATGGAACGGCCAGGATGCCCATACATGGGCGTAACGTGTTCACATGACATCAGAACAAACTCTCCTCAACTAGTTTCAACTTATTACCTTCAGTGGGAAAAGAACAGCTGTTTCCATGGCAACAGCAGAACGAGAGGGAGGTAATGACATGGAGACGGAGAGGAGTGTCTGTGAGTGTGTTTGTGTGTGTGTGTGTGTGTGTGTGTGTGTGTGTGTGTGTGTATGGTTACAGAAGCAGACATACTGTTTTCCTCAGTAAACTTCCTGATTACAGGATGTTGTTTTGGCCCTTGAGAGCAAAGACGGGGGTATATTTTTCTCATCGCTAGCGTGCGAACGATCACATAACAATGTGTAAGGTCTCGAAAGACGAGGAAGTGAGCGCACAATGGCAGAAAACCATTGTAAAAATCCATCGCAAAAGTCCCCGGGGCGACACGAGCCGCCCTTGTGCTTGTCACAGGTTTATCTTTAGCCGGTCTCCACTGTATAATGGCAAGGTTTGGTCGCCGTTCCATGGAAACTGTTGTCATGGCCTCTGCTAGGCGCTGCTAATTGGCCAGTCGTTTGCACTCGCGGCTCCTCCTTCATTGAAGGCGCTCTGGCAGCTGTCATTCACAGGAGCCGCTACATGCAGGAAGTGTGAGTGACGGGGCGGGGGGGAAATGTCTCTCTCTTTCTCGCGCTCGCTCTCTCCCTCCCTCTGGGTGTCGGTGAAATGAGTGTGCGAGTGTTGTGGGGGTGGCAGGCTTGTTGAGGCCGCATGTAAGACTGCAGCCTGAAAACAGCGGTGGCAAGCGACAGGGTTGTCACAGCAACAGCCGACCTCCTTCAACTCTGCGGTGTGTGTAGCTGCGTTCCGATTCACAGGGTCCCTACGTAGTGTGCACTGAGAAGGGGATATGTGTAGTTCAAAGGCAACATCATCAAAGTTGAGTTCATCTGAAAGTTGCATCTGAACAAACCTTAAGATTGGACAATGTCCTTTGAACAGACAAGACCAGAGTGGAGATGTTTGGCCATAATGCACTGCACCAAGTTTGGTGAAAACCTGTAGAGCACATCAGCACAAACACCTCATATCAAAAGTCACACATGCAGGTGGAAGGCTGATGACTTTTGGCTTGTTTTGTAGCCACAGGACCTGGGGACCTCACAGTTATTGAGGCGACCGTTAACTCCTCTGTATATCAAAAGTATCCAAAGTCAAATGTGGGGCCATCCGTCCGACAGCTAAAGCTTGACCAAAATTGGGTCATTCAACAGGACAACGATCCCAAGCACACCAGGAAATCTACAACAGAACGGCTGAAAAAAAATCAAGGTGTTGCAGTGGCCCAGTCAAAGTCCAGACCTCATCCTGACTCAAATGCTGTGGTGAGAGTTGTCCATAAGCAAATGCCCACGAACCTCAATAAACAGCAACGATGTAAAGAAGAGTGGGCCAAAATTCTACCTGAACAATGTGAGAGACTGATAAAGTCATACAGGAAATTATTACTGCTAAAAGTGGATCTACAAGCAAATGAATCATTGGGTGTCCTAACTTTGTCACACATGGCTTTTCCATCTTGGCTTTATTTTTGTTAATTAAATAATCGTACAGAGTGATTTGTCATGTAATGTTGTTTATCTGAGGATTTATGTTTCCAAATGTTAAGACCTGCCAAGAATCATATAATTTTTTATTAAGTCATGATACAGAAAACCATGGAATTCAATAGGGTGTCCTAAGCCTCTAAATCCATCTTAAGTCTTTCTTTAAAAAATGCATTTTTATCAAGATTCCATGTATAGGTAGTTTGAAGTAAAAGTATTTGATGGATAAATAATTTGTTTCGAGAGCATTCACTCAGTATCATTATCTCATTTTTGACCGAGATGGCTTTTAGGGGGTTTTGCATCTGAACCCTTCATATATATATACACACACAAACACACACACACACACACACACACACACACACACACACACACACACACACACACACACACACTATTAAATGTATAAACTATTAAATAAGTAAACCTTTTTATTTACATTATTTATTTACATCACATAATTCATGATTAATTTTTTATGTAATCTCAAAACATATTATATTATATTATATTATATTAAATAAAATACACTCATAAAAACTAAAACTATTAAATTATATAAATTGTAATAAAAGTCAATAATTAAATAAATATATATATATATATATATATATATATCACATATTTTCCTAATTTTTTTCTCAAAAATATTTTTTTCTCAAACTATTCATAATTCTGCATTAATACGTATTATTAAATCTAGAGAACTTTTTTTTTCCAAATTACATAAATTCAATTTTAATTTACATTGCAACACTCAATATATTTATAAGGCATGCAAATTATGGTAACACTTCATAATAAGGTTCATTAGTTAACATTAGTTAACTACATTAGTTAACATGAACTAATAATGAACCGTACTTATACAGCATTTATTAATCTTTGTTAATGTTCATTTTAACATTTACTAATACATTATTCTAATCTTGTTAACATTAGTTAATGCACTGTGAACTAACATGAATAAACAATGAACAACTGTATTCTCATTAACTAACGTTAATGAAGATTAGCAAATACAGTAACAAATGTATTGCTCATGGTTAGTTCATGTTAGTTAATACATTAACTAATGTTTAACTAATGAACCTTATTGTAAAGTGTTACCCAAATTATTTACTCAAAACCCCGAATTTTAGCTGGACCTTCAACTTTGTTTACTTAACATAGCTTAGTATCCTATGAAGTCTGTTTCATAGACACCACCAAGCGATTGGAACACACCTTGTATATCTGTGTACGTGCATGTCTGATTTTGTTTTTTGGCACTTTGTGTCTTCCTTTTGTGTCAGAAAGATGCTGCGCATGTGTATGTGCATCTGTATCTTTGCATAAATGTATTACACCCTGAGCTAAGAGAGAGAGAGAGAGAGAGACCAGTGAGGCAAAGAAACAGCAGAAATAATTTGAGAGAGTGACCTATATTTCTTGAATCCTGCTGCCAGACAGATCAGCACAGATGTTCCACAATCCCAACATTCCTAAAAGACTTGCCACCAAAACCAGCACCGTAACACTCGGGTTTGGTTGCACTAAACGTGAAATGTTGATGTTGACTTAAAATGTCACCTTAAAGACTTCCGTCGTGATATGAGGGCTGCTTTAAAAGCGGCAAACATGCAGCACCGAAGGCCAGTGAATGATTACTCAGTTTTCTAATGGCTGAGCAATAATGATTAAACAGAGCACTTTTAGCAGAGCGATTACGGTTGCTTTTAATCTGCTTCCGTGCAGCAAACAGGTGAGCGAAAGCCTAAGTGACTTGACCAGCCTTGGAAATAAGCAAACCAGCTACAGTATGTAAAGACTGTCGTGACAGCACAGAATGGAATTCATTATTTCAACAAAAAGATCAGC
Organism: Cirrhinus molitorella; assembly: GCA_033026305.1. Classification (NCBI taxonomy): domain Eukaryota; kingdom Metazoa; phylum Chordata; class Actinopteri; order Cypriniformes; family Cyprinidae; genus Cirrhinus; species Cirrhinus molitorella. Next base: position 9,559,068 of record CM065141.1, on the reverse strand, counting down.
GAGAAATACCACTTTCTAATTAGAAATTAAACGCTGTTACTAACACAATGAGCCTACAATTAATGGTAACAACCTTCTCTCAATAAACAAATATCAATGAGTCAACTTTATAATCACCAGCGCTTACTCTTTAAATAAAGGCAATTATTGATGATTAGTGGTGCTTGCTAAGAAAAACATCACTACTATTGTTGCTCATACTTAATTTTCCGTGCCATAACTCATCCCACACGTTGCGTTACATGAATGACATTTCAAATCATGCGGGTTGTTCAGGAGAGGTTTGCTACTTTTCTAAGCAATCTTGTTCTCCTGGCAGGCAATAAAAATATCACGTATCATAGGATGAGAATATCAAATCAAGAACATTGTAGCTACACCCAGAACACATTAGCAACCATTCAGAACATCTTAGCAACACCCTTATCCAAAGTAAATATATTTTCTTTTATATTAACATTCACAAATTTTTAAAGAGTTCACTTTCAGAACAAAAATGTACAGATGTAGTCACCCCCCAGATGTCATCCAAGATGTTCATGTCTTGCTTTCTTCAGTCGTAAAGAAATTATGTTTTTTGAGGAAAACATTTCAGGATTTCTCTCCATTTAATGGATATAAATGGTGCCCCAAAGTTCGAACTTTCGGCTCCAAACGATCCCAGCCAATGAAGAAGAGTCTTATCTAGTGAAACAATCAGTTATTTTCACAGAGACTACGCATGCGCATCGCAGAGACGAGACTAGATGAGCATTTGCAGTTAAAAAGTATATAAATTGTCAATTTGTTTTGCAAATAACCAATCATTTTGCAAGATAAGACCCCTCTTTGTCGGCTGGGATTGTTTAGAGCCCTTTGAAGCTGGATTTAAACTGCATTTTGGAAGTTCAAACTTTGGGGCACCATTCATATCCATTATATGGAGAGAAATACTACAATGTTTTCCTCAAAAAACATAATTTCTTCACAACTGAATCTTGGATGACAAGGGGGTAAGTACATTATCTGTAAATTTCTGTTCTGAAACTGAACTAATCCTTTAAGTTTCTTGTGGTATATTGTACATATACTGAATATTTACTTATATGGGTCATTCAGAACTGCTGTCCCACACATTTATGTATTTAAATCTTAGATGTTTACTAAGATCCTTTTCTATCTATTTTAACTACACCCCTACATTTATGATCAGGTAATATTTATGTGCCACTCTCTCCCATAGCTACATGGTAGAGTAGATGTAGGTAATTTTGAAGTTAATCTGAAAATCTGTGTGTAACTGTTTCACTATTGAACACAATTTTTCTATAATTAAACACTTTTTTGGAAGTTATTCCATAACATGTAGTTTTTATATGTGTACAACTGTTCAGAACTGTGCTAGCTAACCATGTGAAGATTAGCACCTTTGAGCTAGATATAAAAGTATCTAAAATTGTCACTACCGAAACAGTCACGACCAAAATATTTGCTGAAGTTTCAGTAATGTTGGTGATTTTTTTTTGGGGTGTTATCCCATAAAATTGTCACTACCAAAACACGATCGAAACATGTTATCATTGTTTTGGTAGTGACAAATGGGAACACGTAATCCTTTATTTGGGGGAAATAAACTAAATTTTAGTACACTTCTGCAAATAGTGTTTTAGTATGTGGGTTAAAATTCTGTAATGTGATGTGGTTGCCACCAAAACATTACCGTGCTGTCATGACCGGAACATGGGATGTTTAGTCAAAAATAAAGTATGAATTATCAACTAAGATGTTATGGTAGAGTTTGGTTCAATGTATAATCCTGAATGAATCCTTAAGTTTGAAATCAGTATGATCAATCTTTTGCCTTTTACAAAGAAAAAATTGATTCAAAATACAACAAACCTCATAAATCACACTTGAAATATTGTTAAAATTGTAATCGTTATTGATTTATCTCTGAAAACTTTTTAATAAAATAGAAATATATATTTACAAGAAGATGTAAGATCTTAATAAGTCAATATAACCCTTCTTATTAAATTACATATTACTGTTTTTCAGTAGTGACAACCCACCACGCTGCCATGACTTTAACAAGACATCCAATTGTCCAAAAAAAAAACGTTTTCAGCTATTTTTCTTACATACAATCACATATTTCCATATATCAAATGTGTAGCAAACAAATACAGTGAGATATGTGTTCAGTAAAACCAAGCATTCACTATTGAAAATATTAATTCTTAAGAAATTATTGAAGTGTTTTGTTAAAGCTGTTACATGTAAAAATGTAGTTCTACTTTTGTAAGGGTAGCAACCACCCAGAACACATTAGAAACCATTCTGAAAATCATACACAACTACTACAGTTTGGCACAGCTAACTCAGACACATATAGTCTGTTTTTCACTGATTTGATCAATTTTACATTTAAAGTGAGTCTATAAGAAAAACATCTTAATGATCTTTTTTGTAAATTATTCATGCATTTTTTTGACCTCATACTTTTTAATCAAAAGGTAGTAATTGAATCTTTCAGTGTAATGACAGACTTCTCTCTGGTAATGCATGCTGGACAACTCTAATTATTTAGTCTGCATAAATATCACCCCTTTGTTACAATAGACTGCATGCTCGCATTCGGATCTGCCTCTACCCAATCAACAAACAGTCGTCTAAAACCCAGTCCCTTCCTTATATATGTGTTCATGTTTGATTAAACTATTTACTTGGATGTACAGTTGATGGCTAAAGTTTACACACACCTTAGAGAATCAGCAAAATGTTAATTATTTTACCAAAATAAGAGGGATCATACAAAATGCATGTTACTTTTTATTTAGTACTGACCTGAATAAGATATTTTACAATAAGAAAATAAAATGTAGTCCACAAGAGAAAATAATAGTAGAATTCATAAAAATTACCCTGTTTAAAAGTTTACATTCAATTGATTCTTAATACTGTATTGTTACCTGAATGATCCACAACTATGTTTTTGTTTGTTTAGTTATAACTGTTCATGAGTCCTGAACATTGTCCTTGATTGTCCTGAACAGTTAAACTGCCCGCTGTTCTTCAGAAAAATCCTTCAGGTCCCACAAATTCTTTGGTTTTTCAGCATTTTTGTGTATTTGAAACCTTTCCAACAATGACTGTATGATTTTGAGATCCATCTTTTCACACTGAGGACAACTGAGGGACCCATATGCAACTATTACAGAAGGTTCAAATGCTGATGCTTCAGAAAGAAAAACAATGAATTAAGAGCCAGGGGTGTAAACTTTTGAACAGAACAAAGATGTGTAACATTTTCTCATCTCTTTTTTCTCTATTTAGTACTGCCTTTCAGAAGCTACAGAGGTTACTTACATGTTTCACAGAAGAAAAAAATAAGTTAAATTTACCCTGATCTTCAAATTCAAAAAGTGTTCACCCCCTGGCTCTTAATGCATTGTGTTTCTTTCTGAAGCATCAGTGAGCATTTGAACCTTCTGTAATAGTTGCATATGAGTCCTCAGTTGTCCTCAGTGTGGAAATATGGATCTCAAAATCATACAGTCATTGTTGGAAAGAATTCAAATACACAAAAATGCTGAAAAACCAATGAATTTGTAGGACTTGAAAGATTTTAACAAGAGACTCATTAACAACTATCACAACAACAAAACACACACACACACACACACACACACACACACACACACACACACACACACACACACAGCTGTGGATTATTCAGGTAACAACACAGTATTAAAAATCAACTGTATAAAAACTTTGAACAGGTTATTTTTTATAAATTACAACTATTATTTTCTCTTGTGGACGATATGTAAATATCTTTTATGTGAAATACCATATTCAGGTCAGTACTAAATAAAAAATAACATGCATTTTATATGATCCCTCTTATTTTGGTACAATAAGTACCATTTTGCAGATTCTGCAAGGTGTATGTAAACGTTTGACCTCAACTGTACATAATAATAAGAATTGCAAACTGAAAATGTAATATATAGAAAGAAAGGAAGAAAGAAGGAAAACTGTCTCCACCTCACCAAAGATGGTCAATGCTAATGCAGTTACTGTAAATATCTGTAAATACGGACACAGTTTGACACAGGAGATAAATGAATTAAAGCAGGTAGGCTTAAAGTTCTCTACAATGTGTTGCAAATAGGCCAGCCACTCGTGTAAACAAAACTTCTGTTTGCCTAGTGAGAATAAACAGAATTTACTTGTAAGACACTGATTGAATCCAGCCTCATTCATGCCTTGTGGGGCCTGTAGGGGATTGATAGCTCTACAGATAATATAAGCTTACATTTCAAAATGATACAGTTTCTTCTGAAAAGTTTAACAACAAAACTATAAACCATAAATGTGCAGTTGTTAATTAAAGGTGAGGCTTCTTTGCCACTGGATGAACCGAAAAGCAAAAATAATGAGTGTCAAACAGGTTTCCTGAACACTCCCTCCATCTGCCATTACCCAGAAAAACACATGAACTCACACCATTGGTTGAGCTAATGTTTCTGTTGCTAGTTAGTAGGGATGTGGCCGAATAGTGAATCCGTATTCGGAAAGGCACAGAAAATGAAGCCACTAAAAGGATTTCATGTACTGCTACATTACAGTACATAACATTTTCACATACCACATAAACAGAGTAAGGAGAGATGGCTGATAGGACGATGAATGAATGAATCATTTTCAAAATATCTGATTTTGTGCTCTACAGAAGAAAGAAAATCATACAGGTTTGGAACAACATGAGCGTTAACCCTTTTTTTTTTAACATTGCAGAGTAAACGTATTCACATTTATGCAGCTTTAAATTATAGATAAACTGGGCTGATATGAGTGGGTATGTTTAAGTCAGTGATTCAGATGAGTCATTCCCATTTCATTAAGTGTTTGAAATTTGAAATAAGAATATGCCTATTTGCTAAGTCTTACTTTTTAAACACAGGGGAACAGGCAGTACTTTTCCTAGAACCGTTTCCCCTCATGATCCCTTGGCCCCACCCTTCAGAAGGCACCTGACCTCTCTTGTGTTCACTGTGACATTCATTAACTCACAGTAGCAACCTGGCAACCTGTGGGTGATCACTGTTTAGAAGCCAAATCACACGCCATGACATTCAAGGCTGAACGCCTCACCTGTTAACATGAGCTACGTTCCCTGAAAATGAGGGAAACCTCATTTGGTGTCAGTGAAATAACCTTTAACGGAAAACGGAGTCAAATTGTTTACATCTGGCAGGTTTCCTCCGGAGGCCACATTTGGGGCTTGCTTAACGAGCACCGAGGGACTGAGGCTGGAAGGCATCACAGCGCTGCGGCTCAGGCCTTGACAAGCCCAGTAGTGGTGCTACAGTCGTGAATGAATCGTTCCTGTCCTCTTCCATGTGCTGACTCATATTTCTGTCTCTTCCTTTAGACAGTCTGAAAGGACTGATATAGCATGAATATGTAGCTTTCGAGTGTGTAGTTCGAAACTACTGTCCGAATCACTGAACGAGTCTGAACAAGCAACAAAGAATGAGACATTTCAATGTGAATGAACTCAGTGAGTCGTGAAAGATAGACTGGGCATCCATTATGCTTATTTATGCTGATAAACTGGCTGTTGGTCGCTTACTTTATCAAGCAAGTTAATATTGATCTCACTGAGAAGAGAAAAGTATAGATGATAAGGATGTAACGATATTATCATATCATGATATCGCAATAGAAAATCTTGATGATATGAAACGATAGATCTTCCGGGCAAAAAGTGTAGTTTTTAAAATATATTTCAAAGTCTTATTCTAACATAAAAGGTCTTTAAAGTTGTGTTCTGGGCCCTTATGCTTTGGCACTGTCAAACGAACTAAAACCGAAAGCGAAGCATGCACTTTCGATCTGCTCATGCTCCGGTGTTTTCCACGCCTCAGAACAGCTTAGTTTACAGTGAATGCAGTGAACTCATTTATTGCATGTGCTGTGAGATTAGCACGTGTTTGGGAATGCAACGGCCACCAAGCTTTATTGTAGATCTGTTTTTTAAAGAATGTTTTCATTGAAGCTAGAGTTTTATGTCAAAATGAAAGCTCTACTGGCGTTCTCATCAAAATAAAAGCTATCATTGTTGTTATTATTATTATTATTATTATTATTATTATATTCTAATTAGTTTGGCTTCCTAAAACACCAGTGTGAATGTAATTTAGACTGAGACGGTATATCACAACTAAAAAGAGATTTGAGTCGCCTTCAAAGTTCAGTTTTTAGTTAAGAACATGGGTTGTAGCTCTTAATTTTGAACTCTCAAAGTGCGTTAGATAGAATAATTTAACTTTAATATGTACACAATCATTTGTCTTTTTAAAAAAAATATTGCGATATCGTATCGTGGACTTTATATTGCGATACTGTAGTGTCGTGAGATTTTGATATCGTTACATCCCCAGTAGATGATCAATTTATTTGACTTATTACTGTGGAGTTGAAAAAATGGAGGTCCAAATTAATGTTTATTTTTGACGATTTATTTTTGGTTCAATAACTGATTGAGTGACGATGGTCGCCACCTACTGATCTAACGATGCAGCCTGCGGAAATATCGCTAAACAAACCACCAAACGAATCTTCTGAGTGACGTGATTCTAAAGATTCGAGTCACTGTAATGAAGCAAAATCCCTAGCACTAAAACCCAGTCGCAGAGACATATTGTGGTTCGAGCTAAGCGGATGATAACCATTGAGTCCCCCTCCCTCTGTAATCACAGGCTAATTGTCCCAGTAAGATTTGGCAACCTGGCTTATTAATGTCGATTCGCGCCAGCCGAGTCCAGCCGTTGGTCAGACAGGTCTCGTGCGCATCCCCCCCCCCCCTCCCGCCGGCGCGAAAACTGGAGCAGCAGCGTGCCCTCGAGTGATATTCCGTACTACATGTGGTGGCATCGATGTAGCTTTGTGCCACTGCGCCCTGTTTATGCGGAGTTTGAGTTCTCACTTACCGCTATGGGCGCTAAACCACCGGGGCGCGATGTGCAGGGGCAAAGTGTCTGCCAACGACGCCCGGGATCCCAGGTAAAGCATACCGTCCGTGTGGTGCCCGCCGCCCGTTTCTTGGTATCCATTGCCGTTATGAGCGGGATCCGATCCAGACCCCCCTCCGGCTCTGTCCGAGTCTGTTCCTCTGGGGGTGTAAAACCCGAAGGGCACCGTGGCGCTGTGATCTATGCCCATCCCCGCCACGGAGCTCACCGAGCGGCTGCGCAGTCCCATCGTGCCACCTGGCCGGTAGTGCCCGAAGTGGGCCGAGGGTGGCACCGCGCTGTCATCTGTCGAGACACCGGGAAAAGCTCCCCGGGGCCGCCCGGCCGTACTCTGCTTGCCCCCCATCCAAAAGTATCCACTAAAAATGGGTGGGGGTGTCGCGGAAAGGGTGTCACGGATCGCCCTGCGGCGCTTCTCGAGCCTCCTTTAAACAAGCGACCAAAACAAGCGCTAAAATCCGCGGTTGTCAAGTCTGACTAAAACAGCTGTGTCTCGCAGACGCAACAGCCCATTTTCCTGGTCGAATCATGGACCTAAAGTCTCAATAATCACCTTAGGGAGCACGGGGGTGATAATAAAGCCGTTCGCGCAAGCAAAAACGCAACACGTTCTCCGCTTATAAGCAACTGACAGGACAGCCTGCCCAAAATCACCAGGCGCAACAACACATCCGCAGTACTTTGAATACAAAAGCTCTCTCTTATTGAAAGAGGACCGACTCAAAATACATCAGCCATGATGCCCGTCCAAGTGCATACGTCCAGCGCCGCTCGTCCTCCCTCCGTCTGCCTGGAGATTCGGGTCAGCGTGTGCCGCTCCCCTGAACGCGCAGATCCGTCCGTGCGCTGCTGCTGTTGCTGCTGCTGCTGCTGGGAGACAATAGAGGCGGTTACTGCGCATACGCGGATTAACAGTGGCGAGATGTGCTGTAAACGCGAGCATGGATTTACAATATCTAGCCCAAACAATCAATTATTAAGAAGTGGCCTGTCTTTTTTTACGCAGACAACGTCTCGCCTCCAACAGCCGCTCGGTGATATGAATACGGTGTTAAAGGAGGACAGAGATGTGACCCAGTAACGTTGCCATAACGAAGTTAACACAGAGGCGGCAGACATGATTTAATTTAGATACTCCTCATGTTTTCATTTGCAACACTTCAGTCGGAGGCCTAATACATGCTTGAGTCGCTATCTAGAGGAAAATGATAGTCTTTCATCTCCATAACGGTGCCAAAAATGAGTATATTAGGTCAGCAAGCTGTGAAATCTCAAGGCGTTTGTCAGTTGCTGACAGAAAAAAACATGGTTTAGTTTAAATATCACAAAAGTACTTTATTGGCATGATGGTTTTATATGTTGCCAAATCATTAATAAACAGGAAATTGTAAAGTAACCTTTAAACTTTTAAATATATATAATGCATGCTGATGGATAGATAATACAATTATTGCAATATACAATCAAATAAACTTTCAGTAAGACAAAGCATCTGTCTCTGCTGTATTTCTACTCATCACCTGCAGTAAATCAATATATTATGCTTATTAATATTTCTGTATTCATAAATTATGCATGGACCACATCACTAATATCATAGTGTGCATTGCATAAAACCTGCTTAAATCTTTTAGAGACATGATCTTGTAACCAGGACCATATCAACCATAGACAATGATGTAAATGATTACATTTGGATCCCCTGTGTGTGTGTTTTTTTTAATTAGCATAAAATATAATTATTATATTATTTCCTGCCTGCATCTTGCAATGCAACAACATTTAGTCAAAGTAGTCTTATGTGTTCAAGGCATTGAGGACCACTTTGAGAATTTAAATGTAATTTATGGGTATGTGCGCAATAAATAAAACCATAACTTACAGTCAAACCAAAATTTATTCAGACACCTTCAACATTTCTTACATTATCACAGTTTATTCGCTTTAGTTTAGGAAATGGACTCTCATTCAACTGTCAGAACAAATTCATCTTGATAATGTCAGATAACTTTAAGGAATGTAATTGATTACAACCAACCAAACAATTCAGACAACTGTTAGTAAGACAATATTTACACAACTATTAATACTTTGTTGACCAATTACCAAGCAATGCTTAATTTAGTTCAGTCTGTGGTGTAAAAAAAGTTTGCATTAGCAATTAAAGAAAAAACATTTGGTTAGGTCAAAGTGTCTGAAAAATTTTGGTCCCAAATTTCGATCAATTATACTGGTAGTCCACTGAAGAATTTTTGGGTATAATATGTCTCAGTTTAGTTTATTTTGCTATCCTCACTTACATAAATGAACTAAAGTGTCCTGCACCCACTAGTAAAAAATATCAAAAACTATATCTGGTGTCTAAATAATTTTTGATTTGACTGTATGTCCATAAAAAGATGAAATAAACCTTACGTAACTGCTAAACTGTCTTTTCTCTCTAAAAAAAGACAGTGATCTATTGCTTCTTTATGACTCATTTTCATATATTTGTGTTATAAATCAAAGTGGATTTGAGTATATAATGGCATTCATGTGAAGATGAAGAGCACACAAGTGTTTGGCAGTCTAGAACGGAGATATTCTAATTAAGACATATTAAGTGTCTGCTTTTATTGTGTCGTAAACAACTTTTGAATTTACAACATACTAATAAGTTGTTATTATTATTATTCTGTTTAATGACAGGCTACTGGTAAATTATTGTTATGTTTAGATGAGAACCTTCCGTAACTGACAGTAGTTATCACTGCAATTACAGACGGTTTCGTGAGTAAATTGAAGTAATAGCGACATCTGATGGACAAAACGATAAATGCACATGAGAGATTTATTGATGAAGTATGAATACATTTTATCTACACAGACATAATGCAGAAAGACGGAGTATTGTTTAAATATTAATTTAAATACGTTTTTATTTCTTTTTTATATTATTTTATTGTATGGTTTTCTAAAACAGAACGTTGCTTATTAAAACGATGTCAACGTGTTCTAATAAAATAACTAGCCCACAGCAGCCAACCAAACTACTGTTATAACCTGGTATTTTCTTTTTAGCATATATTTAAAGCATAAGTGTATTGTAAATCAAAGGATTTGTGACCCAGGACCACAAAATCAGTCATTAAGGTAATTATAAAAAAAAAAAAAAAAAGATATTTATACAACAAGCTGAACAGAAGCTTTCCATTGATGTAACTATTTGAGAGTCTGGAATCTGAGGGTGCAAAAAATCTAAATATTGAGAAAATCGCCTTTAAAATTGTCCTAATAAAGTTCTTAGTATATTACTAATCAAAAATTAGGTTTGGATATATTTATGGTAGATAATTCACAAAATATATTCATGGAACACGACCTTTACGTAAAATCCTAATGATTTCTGGGATAAAAGAAAAATCGATCATTTTAACCCATACAATGTATTGTTGGAGATTGCTGCGAACATACCCGTGCTACTTAAGACTGGGTTTATGGTCCAGTGTCACATTTGAGATGTTGCCTGTCTTCATCACTCTGTTATCGACTACTCTCGTCTGTTCGGTGCTCCTAGTGCTCGATGCTCTATTACTTTTCATTTGAAGTTGCGCGCCAAATGCTGCTATGACAGTGCTGTTGTTTTGACATGTTCGTCTTTATTTTACTGTCTCTTACGTTTTGTTTGGTCATTTAGAGATCACGTACCTTAAACAATAAACATGGACTCGCAATCCTACATGCCTGTTCCCCCGGGTATTGGTATGGAGGAGAATTTCTTTTCTCTGGATGATATTTTACTTTCTCACGAACGACTGCCGTGCAGGACGGAGAGCGCGTTCCCGCGACTTGGGTTTCTGGAGAAATCCAGTGAAACCCGCGACATACCAGAGGTAACGTTACACGAATACATTTATATCGTTAATGTTTGTTTTAAAAGCATTTAATAACTTTCAGAACACTGTTGTTTACAATGGGTTGAAAGTGTAAGTTCGTTTGTTATATAAAGGTAACATTAAAACGTTCGAACTGCTATTTAAATGTTAGGTGTTGAATGAGGCTTGAAGCTAGACTTAAGACAAGGACGAGTTGTTTTAATAGACAAATGTTAATTCCATAACTGTCATTTTCACCACAGAAAGTTACATTTACATGATCGTATTCATGTAGCATACGATTTATTATTTTTATGAAAAGCTTTCCATTGATGTATGGTTTGTAAGGATAAGATAATAGGTGGCCCAGATACAGCTATTTGAAAATCTGGAATCTGAAGGTGCAAAAAATCAAGATATTGAGAAAATCGCCATTAAAGTTGTCCAAATGATTTTTTTTATTTTTTTTTAGCAGTGCACGTTACTAATCAAAAATTAAGTTTTGCTATATTTACAGTAGGAAATCTACAAAATATCTTAATGGAACATGATCTTAATATCCTCATCCTGATGATCTTTGGCGTAAAAGAAAAATAGCTAATTTCGACCCACACAATGTATTTTTGGCTATTGCTACAAATATACCTATGCTACTTAAGACTTTGTGGTTCAGGGTCTATGGCAAGACGTTTTGACTTTTCTTCATTCACAGGATATGAATTCTTGATATCAACAATTCAGTTTTCACTAGTTAAAATTATAATTCTTGATATCAGAAATTGGATTTTTACTAGTAACAATGGCAATTCTTGATATCAATAATTGAATTTCAACTAATAAAAACGATAATTCTTGATATCAAGAATTGTATTTTCATTAGTTAAATGTCAACCATAGACTCCCATGCTGAAATTACTCTCCTAATTATTGATAACAGAAATATATTTTCAGAAATAAGAAATGTAACATGTTGAAATACATTTACAGATACCAACAATTGACATTTCAACTAGTGACAATTGAAATCTTGATACCAGGAACTGGCATTTTTACTAGTAACAATGTAATTATTGATATCAAAAATAAAGGTTTTTACTAGTAAGAATTGTATTTCTGATATGTATTGGAATTTTAACTAGTAAGAAATCAATTCTTGATATCAACAATTAAATTTGAATGGGAATATGGTGACATTTAACTAGTGAAAATACAATTCTTGATATCAAGAATTATAGTTTTTACTAGTTGAAATTCAATTGTTGATATCAATAATTAACCTTTTTACTAGTGGAAATGTAATTCCTGATATCAAAAATTGCCATTGTTACTAGTGAAAATGTAAATCCTGATATCAAAAATTACCATTGTTACTAGTAAAAATCCAATTTCTGATATCTAGATTATAATTTTAACTATTGAAAATTGAATTGTTGATATCAAGAATTCATATCCTGCGAATGAATAAAAGTCAAAACAGCTTGCCATACAGGGTCACATATTGTTAACACTAATACTGGAACTAGAAAAGTCAGTTAGTTTGGTTTGTTGGACTGATTTGAATGGATATGAAGTTCTATGCATAGTCATTAAATTAAAGTCTCTGTCCATCCATGACATATTTGTATGGTGGTTTAATGGCAAGGTTGTGTCCTTTCGCACATACGTTGTGTCAGTGAGTGATTTCTACTTGTGTTTTTATGTTTCAGGGCACAAAGATGGAGATGCCACTCTGGCTGGCCAAGGGCCTGTATGAAAGGAAGAGGCGAGTGTTGTCCTTGGAGCTGCCAAAGGTGTATCGTGAGGGCTGGAGAACAGTGTTCGGGGCGGATCCCACTGTTGTAGACTTGCACAAAATGGGGCCGTATTACTATGGTTTAGGCTCCCAGATGCTGCATTTTGACAGCCCAGAAAACCCAGAGATTGCTAATACCATCCTCCAGGTGAGCATGTCTAAATAAGTAGGCATAAAATATTAACAATTATGTGATTGTAATAAGCATGCAAATTCAAGCTAAATCATATGTAATGTGAACCTTACAAGATATGATGAGTTTTGTTTTATTTGTCTTTAAAAGATTAGTTCACCTCCAGAATGAACATGTCATCCAAGATGGTAATGTCCTTCTTTCTTTAGTCGAAAAGAAATCAAGTTTTTTGAGGAAAACATTCCAGATTTCTCTCCATATAGTGGACATCAATGGGAGCCAACAGGTTGAAGTTTTAATGCAGCTTCAAAAGGCTCTACTCAACCCCAGCCGAGGAAGAAGTGTCTTATCTAGCAAAATGATCTGTCATTTTCTTAATAAAATAAAAACATATATACTTGTACTGGGATCATGTAGAGATTTTTGAATCTGCATTGAAAATGCAATTTCTACCTTCAACCCGGTGATCCCCATGGAGAAAAATCCTGGAATGTTTTCCTCAAAAACCTAATTTCTTTGCGACTGAAGAAAGACATGAACATCTTGGATGACATGGGGGTGAGTAAACTATCAGGAAATTTCTATTCTGGAAGTGAACTAATCCTTTAAGCTCTTAGTAATAGGTGGTTAGAATGAAGTTTCACAAGTGTTAAGGTTCACAGCCTCAAATGCTGAAATCGTGTCAGTTAAATAATAGAGGGAGGTGTACTAATCCATGTGTTATTTCTTACTTCAACCAGTAGAGGGAGCAGTACGTTTAAAATCATTACTAACACTGACCAGTTGCTGGGCAGACTGATGTGCTAGGAGGAATAGGACAAACAGTTCTGTAGTGTTAAATCAGTGAACACAATCAAAGCTCCCAGGGAAAGTTCAAGGCATAATGTCAGACTTTAAATGTCTGCTGCATAGTTATTATGACTGGCACTGTATATTAATTATTGCGATACAAAAAGCAACTTTAATCATTAATATGTCCAATAATGTTCATTTTAACATACACTCTACTTATTTTGATCACTTCTAGTGTCTTTTTAGAAGTATATAGTTACATGTAGTCTACAAGAGAAAATAATAGTTGAATTTATAAAAATGACCCCGTTCAAAAGTTTACATACACTGTTGTTTAGTGGTAGTTGTTAATAAGCCTCATGTTTGTCCTAAACAGTTAAACTGCCCTCTGTTCTTCAGAAAAATTCTTCAGGTCCTACAAATTCTTTGATTTTTCAGCTTTTTTTTGTATTTGAACCCTTTCCAACAACTGTATGATTTGAGATCTATTATTTCTCACTGAGGACAACTGAGGGACTCGTATGCTACTATTACAGAAGGTTTAAACACTAACTGATGCTCCAGAAGGAAAAAACGATGCATTAAGAACCGGGAGTAAAAACTTTTGAGCAGAATGAAGATGTGTACATTTTTTATAATGTATTTTTTTCATTTAGTACTGCCCTTTAGAAACTACAGAAGATACTTGCATGTTTCCCAGAAGACAAAATAAGTTAAATTTATTCACCCTGATCTTCAAATTCAAAAAGTTTTCCTCATAATGCATTGTTTTTTCCTTCTGAATCATCAGTAAGCGTTTGAACCTTCTGTAATAGTTGAATATGATTCCTCAGTTGTCCTCAGTGTGAAAATATTGAACAGCAGGCAGTTTAATTGTTAAGGACAAACAAGGTAAGAACACGATATTAAGAATCAAGTGTGTGTAAACTTTTGAACTATTATTTTCTCTTGTGGATTATGTAAATGTCTTTTATGTGAAATATCTTATTCAGGTCAGTACTAAAAAAAAAACATGCATTTTGTATGATCTGCAAGGTGTATGTAAACTTTTGACTTCAACTGTATATACACACACATGTATGCCTCCTTATTATCTATGTATTGTCCCCATCTCTCTTATCAGACCTTCATTGGTCGTTTCCGTCGGACCATGGATTCGTCCCAGAATGCCTACAACGAAGACACATCAGCGCTGGTGGAGCGCTTGGACTGCTTAGAGAGGAGCTTGTTTAAGGCAGGCCAGAGTGGACTAAACAGTTTCCAACTGTGGGAAAAGGGCCGGTCCTCTCACCTCACTGCCTCTAGTCTAGTTATCAACTACAGAAAAAGGAAAATTACAGACCTGCAGGCCTGAAAGTCCAAAAGACTGCAAAGAAAGACTACAAAGATCTTGTGAGAGCATGAGAAAGTGGGATGTATGTATGCATGTATGTTTTTACTGTAATATTTTTGTATAAACAATTGCAATTTGATATATGGTCAATAAATCAATTTATTATATCGTTTCACTGTTTTTTTTTTTCTTACAACTGCATAAAAGTCATTAATTCTTTTATAATTTTATAAATGCCATTCCCCCCACCCCCCCCAGAGATGTTACCAAGTCATCCATTCATTCATTCATCCTAGAGAGGACTGAGATGCTATTTTGACAGGTTTCATCTGTGTTTTGTCAAAGCCTGGGGAGTTATGAGTGTTCACGTCATGGATGTCAATAACCAAAACATTTTAACAAAGATTATTTCCGGTGTTCACACTGGAACATAAATAATTTACACTAATGCATTTATGCTGTCATATAAAGAAGCGCAGATTTCTGATAATCCATGAGCTCTTATATTTAGAATATTGGAGGTGACATTTGTATGCGTCACCATGTTGTTCGTGACTGTGTGTGTGTGTGTGTGTGTGTGTGAGTGTGTGTGTGTGTGTGTGTGAGCGAGCCTTTTTGCGTCAGTCAACACAAGGACAAATCAAATCACTGCCTGTCTCAACACCTTGGTGCCCCTTTCCTCTTGCCTCTAAAGCAAACACCTCTGTCAGATTTTGTTTATTTGAAATCAAAATCTCTTTTCTGCCTGATCAGATTTAAAATGACTCCCGTCTTCTTCATTTTAATGAGCATGTTTATGAATACAGAGTCCTAGCTGCTTGTTCATGTGTAAAATGTGGGTCAGCTGATGAGAACGACCTCATCCGTGATTTCGGAATGGAAGTTATTGATATGTCCCTCTGGGATGGTCATATCGACCTTGTTATCTCTCTGCAGCCTCAGCTGAGTTGGCTTGGGTAGGGCAGGAGGGATTTATTGACTTTTTGAAAGGTCTAAACTAAAGAAAAGTCACTCATTGCCCTACAGTTCTCTTTAAGTTACATCATTTGGTGGCTTGATTACAAATGGGGCAATGACTTTATTGAATAACCAGACAGTAAAATAAAATCATTAACGTTAGCGAAGAGTAAATTATATTTGTGTTTTCTCTCTGTTTTTAGGATGTTGTTACATAGTGGCTGAGAGCTACAGTAGAAAAGGTTGTTGATTCAATTCCACAAGGTGACTGTTCAAGGTACTTTTGATAGCTGCCCAAGACTTTTTTCCTACCAACATTATACAAACTGCATAGCTCTGAAAAATATTTGAACTAGAGGTGTCAAAATTAGCTAGTTAACGCAGGCGATTCTTTTTAACACGTTAAAAATACTTACGCAATTATTTAATTTAGATTATATATGTGTGTGTGTATGTGTGTGTGTGTGTGTATATATATATATATATATATATATATATATATATATATAGTGTTTGACAACTTTAGGCTATATTTTCTTGCTGAAGGGCACAGGTAGCTAACCTACATGACATTTATTATAATGGGTTTATGTGAAGATTGTTTCAAGTTCACTTAAATTAGAAGTAATTTTTTTTTTAAGTCTAATAAATGTTAAGGTGATCGCTCTCAATTATACTGTAATGTTGAACAGTTATATTCAATGGTTAAATATTAGGGGGAAAAAAGAAATCAGTTGGAAACAGTGATACTTGCCTTCAGTCATAAAAAAAGATGGCATTAAACAAATATTTAAAATATATATGTTCTTTATTTTGTATCTACATTAAGTGAAGCATGAATGTGAAATTATTGCATTATAAAAGTATAATTAAAACTTGTCAGGTAGGATTTAATAAATTAAAAAATGTATGATTTAATTATTTATTATTATTATTTTATGTTTTTTTTTGGATTGACACCTCTAATTTGAACACCACACATATGAGCCATTCTACAGAATTGGTCAGTGTTGGAAACGTCTCTGGGGGGGAAAAAAAATCCACAAACTTTGAATATTTAAGGTATACATTTCTAGTAATTACGCAGTTAATTTCCATATTTGATTTTCAGAAAGTTTAGGAATATTTGTCATTACGAAATAGTAATATATAAATTAAGATTTGCTTACATGTTCCTTGTAAATATATTTTTTCTATTTTATTAAAAAGTTTTCATAGGTAAACCAATAATAATTACATTTTAGTTTTACATTTACATTTTAATTATTAGTTCAAATATTTTTCAGAGCTACGCAGTTTGTATAATGTTGGTAGGAAAAAATGTAACAATATTTCATATGATTTGAGATTTGTTGTATTTCAAATCAATTTTTCTTTGTAAAAAGCTGAAAGTTGATAATACTGATTTCAAAGTTAAGGATGATTTAGTTTGAATATACATTTAACCAAACACTATCAAAGAAATGACACCTAAAAAAACAAAGATGTCACTACCAATGTTTCAGTAGTAGGGCTATGCGATATTGAAGAAAAATTTGATATGCGATATCTTGTTAAATAATGCGATGTTCGATATGCGATGCGATATTGCTTTAAATCTGCAAAATCTATTTAAATTATATTTTAAAATTATTTAAAAATGAAAATTATATAATCAATATAAATGTTTCACATTATATTCACATATCACTATAATATAATATATAATTATAATAAATTATAATAATAATGGCACTTATTTTATATCAATGTAACGTTGCTTTCCGTTTATCACTTACGTAAAGTACACTTTACTTCTTCAATATCACAGTAAAAACTAGCAAACTAGCATGATTCAAGGCAATTAAACAAAAATAAAAAATAATAAAATAGAAAAATAAGAACACACAAATGACAAGCATAGATAAGTACAAGACAGGTTTAGCGAGGGTTTACAGATTGCAATGCAAACGGGGGAAAAGATTAATTAAAATATATTAAAATCTATTTAATCAGTTTAATATGCAGAAGCACTGAAACGTAAACCTTTGTTTATTTTTGTTTTTGACCCAAAGATATTAATTATATTAACAGACATTAACTGCTTAATTAAGACTATTAATCTATTAATCTGCTTGAGCAGATGAAAATAGTAATTTAATGAGAGTATGACAACCAGAAAAATTACATTGAATAATAAAAGAAATTCTAAATTCCACTGCCAATCCTCTGAGGATACCTGGAATCAGTGTTACAAGTACCCCAGGCACAACGTTTTATTATTTTTGTAGCATAAACACCATCAGAACGATGAAAGCTTTTGATCTTCCAATGGTTCTCTATGGCGCTGAAAGTTTCACTCCATACAGCTGATACTCAACTGCTACTGGCTCATCTGCGTTCGAGGGGCGGGGCTAACCAATAGGTCAATTCTGTCGAATAGCCCATTTAAGTTAAATGTCATTGTGTCTATTGTTAAAGAATATTCCCTTCGCTACATGAAGAGTTAAAAATCCTGGGTTACCGTTTCTTAGCTTCCTAGTGAATGGTGTCAAGTGTTTCACCATGACCCATGCTGGGTCTCCTGGAACACACTATCATTTCTTGTTGTTGCTCAATGAATCACTCCTGACCTGGATTCACAGTGTGGCTTTTCTGGCCTGAGCTAGAGTTGTACTACTCTTAAGAGTCATAAACATGAAACTGACCCAGCTACTGCCAAATAACCCTGTTAATAGTCTCTGCTTTTTATTAAGAGTCCGTGACAGTGGCATTTACAGCTAACCTATTTACAATGCATGCAAGATGTTTCTTGAAGTGCAAACACTTAGGCTATAATATTTTATGAAGATGTAGTCCAGTGTTCAGTTTGTATGTAAGCACAATGTATCTACAGTAGCACTGTCTCTGTAGCAACGCTGTGTATTTTGAGGGGACTGTGTGCTAGAACATTTTGTTGTGATTTAAAGGGATAACCAAAAATTCTTAATTAACATTTTAAATGAAGATAATTTTAATGAAATCCGAGAACTTTCTGACCCTGCATAGACATCAACGCAACGACAAGTTCAAGGCCCAGAAAGGTAGTAAGGACATCGATAAAATAGTCCATGTGACAGCAGTTCAACCGCAATGTTATGAAGCTACGAGAATACTTTTTGTGCACAAAGAAAATAAAAATAACGATGTTCCGAGGATGAATAATTAAATGCATCATTTTCATTTTTGGGTGAACTATCCCTTTAAAATTGCATTTCACTTGAAAAAAACACTGATGTCTTTCCACAATTCCTCCCTCTCTCACTAGACCTCTAAATTCATTGCAGAATTATTCATGTTTTTAACTGAGAATCCTGTGAACGATTTGAGATCCCATCTGTCCTCGGCTGACTGTGTTGCATCTCTTTTTAACCGAGTTGGTGGAAAAGTATCCACTAGTGTTCCCATGTCTGTCTTTGAGCTTCTTTTGGCTTCTCGCCTTAGCCGTTCCATTGAGCCGATTTTCAGACCTCGTTTGAAAAGAACAGACACGACTCGGAGGCATACGAGGCAAAAGAGTGAGAGATGGAGAGAGAAACAGAGGTGTCAGGATTAGCCGTATCTAAGCTAACGCCCCCGCGCTGCTCTTCAGATGTGGCTAATCTCTCCCCGACTGGGTTTGCATTCACTCTAAAACACCGGCTCAAACAAGCCTGTGCACTATAGCAGGTGGGAGGTTGAGAACTGTGTTTTATAGCCCCCCTTTTTAATATTTTTGATGGTGGAACCTGTGGTGGACATTTATAATGAGGAGCCCTCTTCTCTTTTTTTCCACAAATGTATTTAGGTTAATGGCATGTATAGCTTTTATTTGTACCAGTTGCTGCTGCTAGCCTGTTATTAATAATGACCCTTTTTTTTTAAATGATTAGTCATCAGATCCTTGGTAAACACTACAGGTGCAATAATATTTACACATGGTGCGCCTTCAATTTGAAACAACTGAGTAGTTAAAATCTCATTCACAAATCAAAAAAGGTGAGTTCTTTACCAAATTCATTTAGTTTTTTGACTAGGCACTGCCTCCTTTGCCTTAGCCTCGGACAAAACAACCCTTGCGGAAGCTCTGCTTATGTTGGATGTGACAGAACGAATATGGTGTTGGAAGACATTGCCCTTCCAATTCTGAGCTACTTGCAGCACCTTGTTTGCCTGTTTTATTTGCAGTATTTTTCACTGCAGACTGACCTGTCTTTTATAAATAGGCTAAGCAATTGTAGGATGTGCAATAAATGGTGGCTTTTCCTGTGTTTTTGTACATCTCTTTGTCTCACCACCTCTCTCCTCACCTTGTTTTCCCTTCTCTCTGTCAGTGTCAGACTATTCCAGTTTGACGGACAAGTGTGTGCAGGCTGATGAGAAAAAAACATCCATAAATATCGAGTCGAGTGACCTGTTCTCCTCCGTTCCTGCTATAATGGAGGGATGAGTCATAGCTCAGCTGTCCATATCTCGTGTTCTTTTTCTCTTCATTCGAGTGGCACATTAGCACATATAAGAAGCATCGTGTTTCAGACAGAATCCAATTTGTACTTCAGCATGTGCTGAGACAACTTATGTGCTGAAACACCTCAGCAACCGCATTGCAACAACCTTCAACTTGTGGCAGTGATTTTTTATTTTTTATGGGCAACTGCACATTGGCTTCACAGTAGCTTCCATACCATTTTCGCCACTGCATAAAAAATGTAATTGCGATCTCACAATTCTGACCTGCTCAACAATAATCTCAATAAATTAGAATGTTGTAGAAAAGTTTATTTATTTCAGTAATTCAACTCAAATTTTGAAATTTGTGTATTAAATAAATTCAGTGCTCACAGACTGAAGTAGCTTAAGTCTTTGGTTCTTTTAATTGATGGTTTTGGCTCACATTTAACAAAAAACACAACAAATTAGAATATGGTGACATGCCAATCAGTTAATCAACCCAAAACACCGGCAAAGGTTTCCTGAGCCTTCAAAATGGTCTCTCAATTCGGTTCACTAGGCTACACAATCATGGGGAAGACTGTGGTTCTGACAGTTGTCCAAAAGACAATCATTGACACCCTTCACAAGGAGGGTAAGCCACAAACATTCATTGCCAAAGAAGCTGGCTGTTCACAGAGTGTTATATCCAAGCATGTTAACAGAAAGCTGAGTGGAAGGAAAAAGTGTGGAAGAAAACGATGCACAACCAACTAAGAGAACCGCAGCCTTGAGAGGCTTGTCAAGCAAAATCGATTCAAAAATTCGGGTGAATTTTACAAGGAATGGACTGAGGCTGGGGTCAAGGCATCAAGAGCCACCACACACAGACGTGTCAAGGAATTTGGCTACAGTTGTCGTATTCCTCTTGTTAAGCCACTCCTGAACCACAGACAATGTCAGAGGCGTCTTACCTGGGCTAAGGAGAAGAAGAACTGGACTGTTGCCCAGTGGTCCAAAGTCCTCTTTTCAGATGAGAGCAAGTTTTGTATTTCATTTGGAAATTAAGATCCTAGAGTCTGGAGGAAGGGTGGAGAAGCTCATAGCCCAAGTTGCTTGAACTCCAGTGTTAAGTTTCCACAGTCTCTGATGATTTGGGGTGCAATGTCATCTGCTGGTGTTGGTCCACTGTATTTTTTGAAAACCAAAGTCACTGCACCCGTTTACCAAGGAATTTTAGAGCACTTCATGCTTCCTTCTGCTGACCAGCTTTTTAAAGATGCTGATTTCATTTTCCAGCAGGATTTGGCACCTGCCCACACTGCCAAAATTTGGTTAAATGACCATGGTGTTGGTGTGCTTGACTGGCCAGCCAACTCACCAGACCTGGGGTATTGTCAAGAGGAAAATGAGAAACAAGAGACCAAAAAATGCAGATGAGCTGCTGTCAAATAAACCTGGGCTTCCATACCACCTCAGCAGTGCCACAGACTGATCACCTCTATGCCACGCCGAGTTGAGGCAGTAATTAAAGCAAAAGGAGCTCCTGCCAAGTTTTGAGTACATATAGAGTAAATGAATATACTTTCCAGAAGGCCAACAATTCACTATTTTTTTTTTTATTGGTCTTATGAAGTATTCTAATTTGTTGAGATGGAATTGATGGTTTTTTGTTAAATGTGAGCCAAAATCATCATCGACTTAAACTACTTCAGTCTGTGAGCATTGAATTCATTTAATACATGAGTTTCACAATGAGTTGAATTACTGACAGTTCTGACATTAGATCTCGCAAATCTGACTTTATAACGTAAGTTTTTATCTCACAAAACAAGGCAAATTGTGGGATACAAACTCACATTTTGCAAGGAAAAAAAGTTGCAATTGCAAGATTATATCTCACAATTTTGAGAAAAATTTTAGAATTACGGGATACAAACTTGCATTTGTGAGAAAAAAATATGCAATTGCGAGTTTATAGCCCACAATTCTGACAGTTCTGAGAAAAAATTTGCAATTGTGAGTTTGTATCACGCAGTTCTGAGAAAAAATGAGAATTAAGAGATTGTATAACAATTCTGAGAAAAAAAGTCAGAATTGCGAGATGTGAACTTGCAACTGTGAGAGAAAGTCACAATTACCTTTTAAATATTTTTTTTTATTATTCAGTGACGGAAACAGGCTTCCATACTTCAAAGAAATTCCAACTGTAATTTTTTTGGGTGGTGTGGCATGGTGGCCAGCCATTAACTGTCATTATTTTGTCCTTGAGCAAGGCCTAAATTGTAAGTGCATTTCTCACGTTATCTTCTTTCGTCAGTCATGTCGTATGTTAAATAAAATAAGCAATTTTTTAACTTTTTTTAAATTTTTTAATTTGTATTAATTTATTTTGCAGCCCTATGCATAGCGCAAGTTAAAATATAACCACATAACTCCACATGAGGCCATTTTGTGGATTTGTTGCCTGTCCATTTTCATGCAAATGATAATTCAGAAACAAAAAAGTACACGTCTAAGTTTCTAAACCAGAGTTCCAGTGGGGATTCTGCCACCTTTCAACATACAGTAGATCACCCTCTGACACTCCTTATTCTGACCATCTATACTCCTGACAAAGTCAAATAGTGACACTCTCCAAATTGAAGCAAGCCAGCTGTGTTGTCTCTGAGATAGCATGTGCCTTGGGTATGTCTTGCTTACCAATGAGCAGTTTAAGGTTGTCAAATTGGCACAGGTACAGACAACCAAACCTCAGATAAACAAGGACTCAAAACGTGCTTAGCCTATCAACTGTGGTCCACTCCGCTGCCAGGTTTCTCCCAATTCACCACTTATAACCTGGCCAGAGTCCATCTACTGTTCTAGACCTTTCCAAAAAAGGCAACTGACCTATTTCTCCTTATCGCAGAGCTAATATAAGGACAAATAAGGGTCAATTAGCATGCAAGATTGTGAGCCAAGAATGTGTGACTGTCTTTAATTTGCAACAAACAATAAAGCAGGGATGAAGTGGCGATAACTAGTCTATAATTCCTAATGACGCTAAACATAATCATTTGGGTCTGGTTTGAGCTAGTGTACTAGCAAGTTTTAAGTTGAACAGCGGAAAGCAGCCTTCAGCAAAGAATATGTCAGACTGCAGAATAATGTGAGTTGATTGTATGTGACATCTCTCATTCAGTCAACTCAACAAGTGAGCTGAAATACTGTAGGGTGGCATTAACACCTATCGCAAACATTGACAGGAGGCTGACATGGTTGATTCAGTCACTAAATCAGTACATGTTTCATTTGATTTTATATTGTTAAAATCTAGGAACATTAGTGGGTTGGCATGTGCTTCCTTTCCCCCCTTGGCTTTTCAACTGTGCCAACAAGATAATGAGAAAAGTTTATTTACATTCCTGATTCTGGCTCCATAGTGGGTTATATGGACTTTCCAACAGCAAAAGACCCTCCGAATTGCCAGGGAAAAGTTTTATAGCCATTTCAAAATTGCTGACAATTTCCAGCCAGGAGCTACTGGCTGAGTCAGACTAGCCAGCAACATTTCTCTTGGTGCAGCATTAAAGAATATTAAAGACAGTGGGACAGTAGGGGGAAACAAAGCATGGTACAGTTTTTCCATCCTTTGGGTGTCTTTGTTCTACTTTGTTGAACTACTACATTCAAGGCCCAGAAAGTTAGTAAGGACATAAATAAATAGTCCATGTGACGGCAGTGGTTTAACCGCAATGTTATGAAACTAAATACTTTTTGTGCGCAAAGAAAACACAAATAATAACTCTTGCTTCCTCACATTGGTTATCACAGGTATCATGAGGCTAAAGACTTCACAAAACAAAAAAAAATAATGGTGGATGTTAGACGGGTGCTAACTTATGAAACAATACAGATAAAAAACGCTAACCCTTTACCTACTGGTGCAGCAAAACAAACAGCAATTTCACAATGATTATCAAGTCTGTGCACTACAATACATTCTTTGTTATTAAACAAAGTAATTAGAACATCGACAGTCTACACTAATCGACACATTCTTTAAAAATAGTAGGTTCACAGATAATTATCAGAACTCTTTAAGCAACACTGTAATATCATTGTTTACATGGAAACCTAGGTATACATCACATATTATCACAAAAAAAAATTTATATTTTGAGCACTCAATTGAAAATGTACACATAACGTATAAATCGTACTTACAAGTTGTGGTTTGGAGATGCTTATTGGTTCAAATAAAGGTACGGAGTTATCTTTCATGGACAAGTGTTGCATTTAGCGAATCCGGCATTGAACTCTCCAAGATTAGAGAAGCAGTGACAAGCACAACAAAAGATTCGAATTGTATGGCTGTGGTATCGTGGGAAAAAATGAATTTTAACTACTGATTTTCCACATCATCATCTTTCGGCAATGAAAACAAAACAAAAACTTGTTTTAACAGTGCATAACACAGCGTCTTATTGACGTGATGTAAACACACTAACTATCAGACGATTATGCTAATATGTTACCTAGTGATGTACATCAGTGAAAAGATTCGAAAATATGACGACTCGTAAAGGCTTCAAAAACCTTCTCTATGATCTGCTCTTTGAATAATCGTAATGACACCACACAATAGAGGATTTTGTGGACAAAAAATAATTAGCGACAAGCCTTGAAAATCGGGCTTAAAATTGGCCTCCTAAGTGGACTATGTTAACCAGCCTTGTAACCCTTGAATACCTCAGTAGTCAAATTTAGCTATAGAAGGAATACTTGCAAAAAATTACTTATTCTAAGAGTTACACCATGCCCTAGCTAAATGTGATTCGATAAAAGCTATCTTTACCATCTTAATCTGAGTATTTGTCTTAAGTGGCCACAACGGATAGTGAAATTTCTGTTTTAGAAAGTTTCTATTTCTGTGACACCTTTTACAATTACAATCTCAGACACTGATTATGTGCTTTATTCAATGTTAAAAGTGTCTAATGTGAGTTTGAATATCATATTGCTTCATATTGCTTGACATTTATAGCCATACTGAAATCAGTAATAGATCATTTACCATGGCAAAGATGGTATCAGTCACTCAATATGTAGTTTTAATAATGTTAAAAAGGTTTAATATTTATGAATTAGATTACAAACATTTCCATTTTGTTGGGAGCACAGTGCACTTCTGTGCTTCTGATATTTGAGTGATTTTGCCACGTCGCGCTGTCGCGTCTGGAGTGGACAGCCAAATTGCTTGGAATCTTGTCACATTGTGTGTAGTTAGAGTGAAAAATATGCCTAATTACTTAATTTTGGTGCAAGAAGACTTGACTAACATTAGAAGTAGTCTTCAGGGAAAAGTGCAAATTGCTATAAAAGAGTAGAAAGAAGAAAACTTCCCTGTACCAACATGTGCATGGGCGTATGTGTCTTCAAATCACGCTGTGATAAGTAAATGTGTGGGTTTGTAGCAGTGTTTGGGTGTGCATATGAGTATGTGCTTTAAACTGGGAGAACAGTTTCTAGTAAAACCGACTTGATAAAAGCTCATGCTGCCAAATTCGTGCCTGAAGTGTAAGAATCGTTTGTACAGAGTTGCCACTTGTGGTCTAATTGGACAGCCTTTCATCCTGAGCCTCCAGGCTTCACTCACTATCCCTGTCTCACTATTTCTTTCTCCTCTCTGTCTCCTTGGTTCCTTCCTTCCTGTCTGCCCTTCGCTATTCTTTCCCTCCTCTCCTGTATCCAATTTCTTATCTCTCCGTCTCTCTCCTTTTGTGTCCCTCTTCTCTGTCCCTCTCTGTGATTGCTCTTTCTCTCTCTCGCCCTCTATCTCACTCTCATCTGTTGGTATGGCTCAGGCTGCATCATCCAAGAGGACACGTGTTCTCTGTTTATTACAGAGCAAAAGAAGGGAGGGGAAGAGTGAGCGAATGAGGGAGGGTGGAACTGAGGTAGAGAGATTCACACAGCATAGCCCTCACTGGGTAGACAGCATCGCTCCGAAACGCACTCACGAGCAAACAAAAAAGAGGCTAAACACATCAGAATCCTTTTAGACGACAACAGAAACACCGTCCTTCAGCAGAGGTGAGAAATCTCTCTTTACTTGTTGTGGAGGCAAATTAGAATGATCATTCTAAAAGAACTCTAAGACATCTGTTGTTAGGTCATGTTGAATACTTGTTTTTTTTCGGCATTGTATAAAGATACACATCAGATCCAAAAGTGCCCCAACACAGGGCCCTGAGGGATCTCAAGAGAAGCATTAGAATCCCTGCTGCGAGAATTACAGCGCTTGTGTCATAAGCTATGCTTCATACTTCCAGCCTCTGCATTGGCGTGAATGGGAGGTCGACAGGTTAAATTTATTAACCCCGCAAAATAACTGCGTCAGACAGGGAAGCTTTGCCAAAAACAACAAGCCAGTCACAGTCCATCCAGACCACCCCTTAAATTCAGGGTAAGTCTACTAACAGGTGTCCTTTCTCGTTCATTGGAGTAATGCTATCTGCTGTGGTGCTGAGAAGTATTCAGGTCTGTGTAATAACAGATAAGCAGAGCTTTTGTTTTTCTAATCTCAATAACACTTCACAGAGTATCTGACGCCAGTGTACCTGGTTGGGTGCCAGCTCACATAGGAGGCCCGGAGGGCCGTGGAACTTTCCAGGATGGATAAACTGTGACTTATCATAAGGCTTGACACTTTTAGTTTTAAAGGGGTGATGGATGATGTTGTTAGCACGTGCCTTAAGGTGAGAGTTTAAAACAAAATAATTTTTACTACAGCTAATGGCAACTGCCACACCTTGTCACATTGGTTGACAACATGGAGTGCAGCTGAAATACATTTTGTCTATGTAACTGGATGAATGAATGGTAATATGTGGCATGGTTTCGAAAACAAGTCTCTTGTAAAAAAGATGGCACTACTGACGCAACTTGATGCAAGGCTGTGATTAATTATTTTTTTTTCGCTAAATCTCCCTGCAAGACAACAACAAGATGCCCCCATTTCTACATTACATAACAACGCAACAGACGCCTTGGAAACTTTTCCGTCTCACTCTTACAAAACCCATACCTCCTGGAAGCCTTCCCTGTTAGAACTGTTGTACTGTTCCTTCATTGAGCATGGAAAAAGATTCTTCAATAAACTGCATGTTAGCTTTGCTTTACTAGAAACTCTCCTGGCTTGAGATTTAAATAAAGAATGTCATTTATAGAGGATTTTGTACATTGCCTGGAACCTTTTCATAAGCATTTCTTTGCAAGAGGCATGACTTGAGACAAGTGTTGGAGGGGGCTTCCTCAATATCTTGCCCAGGTTAACATACTTGCTGTTGAATACCGAATACTGTGTATAGCTGAATTACAAATGGATCTTGTTTTGTACTGATAGATGGGGCCCGGATTGTTCTGGAACTTCCCATCCAAGACTAGCTGCACGGTTCCACAGAGCCTGCTGCAGACAATGTACGTAGTTCCGCCTGTAACCGAGGTTGTAGCCTTTCTTTTCCGTTTTTTGGCATCCATCCCTTCATTTTTTTTGTTCGTCTCTTTGCTTGTGAAATCCATGGCCCGTTGCTGTGTCTGACCACATCTGACCAATCACTGGGCAATGGCCAAACAAGGTCAAGTGTCAATAACCATCATTACTCTGCTGTAGATCATTATTCATAATCCATTGCCCAATAGTTGTCGATTGTTCCAACCTTCAGTGTCTGACCAATCCGTTCATGTAGGTTTATGTGTCCAAGCTGGCTTCATGTAAAAAGATTTTATACTTTATTGCAAGTCTCATGTCCACTATATCCACCTTTTTTTCCCTTACGGGCGCGGCCATTTTTGAATTTTATGGGTCAGGCTTCTGGTCTCATCCCTGTCCAGATACTTTTAGCTGTACAAAACAGCTTGTTTTGCTGCTTGATATTGCAAATCAGTGTGTCTTACCATGTTATTTTAATGTATTATCTTAATTATGATCACACTGGTTTGTAGTGCAAACAGTTTTACCATTTACTGCACGTCAGTAATGTACCGGAAGTCTCACCCATAGGCTTACTTCCGCGTTGAAGAATAAGGTGGATAGGAATCTGAATTATGAAGTCTTGAATGTCTTTCAATCAGCTGTTGCCTGAGCTACATGCTTTTTGATAATGAAAATAAATGTTCATATGCAAAGATCCATATCAACCTTGATGTCCATTGTTCTGTATTGGTGGCTGTTGAAGAGGTCCTTCAAAACTTGAATTGCCTTCAGCATTTCTTGACCTCCAGTGCCCCCAATGCAGCTTATAATCAAGTGAGCCACGTCACACCAATTTCATGTTAATGGACTACAACAAATGAAAAATCGCCATGAATAATTTGACTGCACATGAGTGAAGAAAGCTATTACAGGCTTGATTGTATTCTACTCTGTTCTAAATAGTGGACAAGTGCAGCTGTGATAAATAACCAGGCCGGGGCGAAAGATAGCTTCATGAAAGCTTTTAGATGCAGGCTATTTATCGTAATGGAACCATTAATATTTCAAGGGAACCACACCTAATATCCCTGTATTGGTTTCCATACAGTAGAAACCTGTTTTAAGGAAAGGTTCGGCCAGGTTACAGTACTTTTGGCCAAGGTAAAATGTCGTTATTGAGGACCACATACCAACTCACCTTCTGTCAGCCTGGCTTACAGCACCAGGCAGCTCCTGACAAGAGGCAGTGTAAGGCGTTGGAAACACGGTTGATTCCGGTGGTTCAGACAGCTATGATTGGTCCTTCAGATGTCACCCAGAATCCCACTGGAGGTGTGAAGTGAGCTCTCTGAGGGGATGAGATTACAAGTTTTTGAGTTCCACAGCTGCTTTTTATCCCAATTTTAATACAAGACATATTCTGTTTTTGTCGACTGCAGTTTCTCAACTCCAGTTCTCGGAACTCACCTCCCAGAATGTTTTAGATGCTTCCATATCTAATACACTATGAATCCGATGGATTGAATCAAATGTTTTATTAATAAGGCATCTAAAACATTCTGAAAGGTGGGTCCTCAGGACTGGAGTTGAGAAACAAAAGTTTAATGGACTAGGGTGTACATTAGTTATGACTGCAAAGTTCCAGGAACTGTCTATTTAGTATGAGAGTTATGTGAGCTAGTTGTGTTGTTATGCCCATTTGAGTCTTGTCTTCCATCACCCTCAACATTTGACCTTATAAAGAATCTGGGACATGAGTGAAATATACACATTAGAAGAACAAGAAGATCATTCATTCTATAAAAACTAGGGCTGCCCTCGACTGAAGATTTTTCCGGTCGACTAGTCGTTCATTTTAAGCATCAGTCCACTATTATAATAACTATTAATAATGAGCCTTAAATTGCCTACATAGCGTAATAAGCGCTTAAGCGCATACAGCTTGTCACAGCATGCCAGCAGATGTAATACTTATGAATGTGTCAGGGAAAAACAGTAAGGAGACTGCATTAACGTTGTAATAACTAGTTTTTAATCTTGTGCTTTCTTTGTTTTCGGCTTAAGAGATGAAGTTAGTGACACTGACTTGTCATCTCTGCAGTAGTGGATGCGCCTGTTTTCATGTTTCATTTAGATTACATAATCAGAGAATATTCGTTTTCCCTTTGAATTAGTTCATTTGAAAGTAGACAGAAAGTAGGTATTTTTCATGTCTGTAAGGCAAGTATACACAGAGTTTCGAAGTTTCGCACTCAAGTTCACAGAGAACGAGATGGCAGAAAGCGCATTGTGTTTGCCTTAATTATTTTTCAAAAGCGCAATGTTTCATTGTAATTCTGATTGCACACAAATAAACCTGTCTTTACAGATTCAAAAGATGTATTACTTTTATCTGTATGACCAAAAATGACGGAGTATTTTAAGAGCAAGTTGCTACTACTTACATATTTCAGATGAAAAGCCATATTTGAGGTCGATAAATGATAGGTGCACGTTTGGATGTCCTGCCTGATGTACTATATTACCACATAGACCAGCTGTTTAACTATCTGTCAGTCACAGACTGTATGACTGCGTGATTTTTTTTTCTGTGACTAAGCAAATAATAACATTTTGGTCAACCAAGCCTCTTCTTGTCGACTAGCGGTTAGTCGACTATTAGGGGGCAGCCCTAATAAAAACAGAGAAAAGTAACTCAGCAGTGAAGCCAGTTTTTAGTATGTGTAAAAGAAAGATACTGTATTTATCTTGACGTTTGACTCTTTCCAGGCAGCAACAAGTGCTTTTTAAAAACTACAGTATCTCAGGTCTTCTGCTGATGTCTTCTATACTTCCACACCAACATAAATTAATTTATTTTTATTTCCTGGTATATTTGATTCTGCCAGCATGTGGGTGGTATTTAGCACTCTCTACACCTTGCTCATGCAGCCATGTTCTTTCTATTTACCTCGATTATGTTAACATCCAAATGGCTAATTAAAACTTCGATCACTTGTATAACCCAACAGCGGTGCCAAGGAGACTGTACTGCTCAGCTTCTTGGCATTTCGTGCCAAGATCCTTCGCCTGGTTTGTGTTCACAATTCAATCTAACATAGATGTAGTTGTAAGTTTTTTTGCACACAGCATACACACACAGTGTCCTAACCCAGTTTCCAAGTATTGATTATAATTCAGTGTATTAGGTCAGACCCTTGCCTTTGAGCAGATTTATCGATTTGGTGTCTGACAGAATACTCTTCCAATGGCCTTTCCATTGTCATATTCTCTTTTTTTCAGCTCTGGCTGAAGTCATCTGCTCAACCTCTTTTAACACATGAACTCTATCTAGACCCAACATGCTTTAAACATGTCTGAGAATAACCACAATATCTTGGAGACTCCAAACTCTATTTTTGTCTAGTACTGCAGTTAGGATTAGCAGTGATGCTGTCGAAAAGGATAAAGAAGCAAAGATAAAGGTTATCCAACTCCCTGAAGATTGCAGGGGCGTCTACTGGCATTACTAGAGGTTACCATAGCAACACTGACGGGGTACAGAACCCACAAAAAATAAATCTCTGCTGCAAACAAGATGGGCTACAAGTTGATTTTGTCATGAGTGTATTTATCTTTACCCATACAATCCAAAACCCAGTCAGTGTTTAGTCAATAATCAGTTACTGGTACAAGCTAAGGTTGCTAATTCTATTGCTCATACTACTTTCACATAATCCTCAGTATTAAATTCAGCATGTAGCTCCCGCCTTAATTTGTAATTGCTTCTTGTGGAAAGGTGTAGTGTTACTTGTATAAGCTATTGGAGTGACCAAAATATCATAGAGACTTGGGCAGGGCTCTGTTGACTTGGGCTACATGCAACAAGCTAGAAAACACCCAGAACACCTCAGAAACCACATAACAATTGTGGTTACGAGGAGGCACTGGCAACTCACGTTCTGTTTAGAAAGAGTAAAAAATGTTGCTCTATTATGGTGTAGCAAAACAGAGCACTAACGATTATAATAATGATCTGAGAAAGGTCAGTACATGTGGGGGAGGCGGGAAGCTGAGATAGATCAACGGAGAGATCGTGACAGAGAGGAAGGGAGAGAAAGAGAGAGAGAGGCCAATTGAGAGTATTGTGGTCATGTCTAGACCTCGTTATAATCACCTCATGCGAGGTGTTATGCAACCAAAATAATCATTCCCTGCAGGGCTCTGAATCATTCTATCCGTTCACATCCGAGGGTTTGATTTACACTGCCCATGATTCCAGATTCATGCAGCTCTTGGCACTGACAGGATATAAGAGTGGACTGACTTTCTGGTGACTTGAAGTGCTCTGAATTAAACTCAGTTATTGTGCAACTCTTGCAAGAGAATGATGTATCAAAGTGTTCTGTCATCTCTTGAGTATTTGATGAGGTTGTTTTTCCTTTTTTATTTCTCATTCATGTTCTTGTTTAGTCATTTCTACAGCATTTGTGCTTTTAAATGATAAGTTCACTTCCAGAATAAAAAAATTCGGATAAATTGGCTCAACCCCGTGTCATTCAAGATGTTTTGAGGAAAACATTCCAGGATTTATAGTGGACTTCAATGGGGTTGAAGGTCCAAATTGCAGTTTCAGTGCAGCTTTAAAGGGCTCTACCTGATCCCAGCTAAAGAATAAAGGTCTTATCTAGTGAAACGATTGGCCATTTTCAAAAAATGTATACACTTTTTAACCACAAATGCTCATCTTGCACTAGCTCAAATGCATGCATTATATGATCACATTGGAAATGTCATGCACATTTAGTTCTTCGTCTGTGTACTCTGGTTCAAAAAGGTGGGGAAGGGCTTTAAAACCTTTAAAATCGACCAACATTTTGTTTACCTTTTTGGTAAAGGACGTTTGACCATATTTGCACATTTACTTGGTAAACACTGGGTCGGTACTTTTGCCTATATTACGCATGACCTTTCAACGTGACTACAGGTGCTTTCGCACGGCGTAGTTCTAAGAAATCAATTCTAGGAACTAACCAGAATGGTGGCACAATTTACACGATTAAAAGAGCACGGAAATCTGACTAAACCTACCTAACCAGCATATGCTGTTTTTTTCAACATGGTTATGTAATATGTGACATAGAGCTAGTGCAAGACCGGCATTTGTGTTTAGAATTGATGGCAGAAAATGGCAGATCGTTTTGCTAGGTAAGACCCTTATTTCCTGGCTGGGATTGTGTAGAGCCCTTTGAAGCTGCCTTGAAACTGCAATTTAGACTTTCAACCCGTTGGCTGCTAGCAATATTTCCTGTAAATATCTGCATGCTTCGTAATCATCTACATGTGCAGAACTATTAGAAACTAATGTTAACAGTAGGCTGTGGAGGTGTTTGTTAGCTTAGTGTCGTGTTATTGAAATATCAGTTGACACTGCCGAAGCTCCCATGAGCCGACTACCTTCAGCTGCACAGCTGGAGTTTAATAAGTACCTAATGGAAAAATACATTGTCTCATCCATCAACAGACACCTTCAGACAACCCGTGAGCTAATGTCACAATTTGCCAGTGTTCCTGGCGATTGACAAGTCTGTGCCTTTTTGTGTCATCGTGAACCTAACCACCAAACAACATTCAAGCCATGTTCACAATGCCACCTCATTTTAAGTCCACAAAACCCCATAACACATGTGGTTTTGAATTGTTTGGAGCCAGATTAGTTTCTTATGGTAGCTGGTTTCACAAGGGGTGTGTCTCAATCCGCTCCCTAGTTCATGTTTTAGTACACTGCCCAAGTAGGCAGCCATCTTGTGATTAGTGACTCCCTTGAGCATATACTCCCCCTGAAAACATTGTCTTCTTCAGTCCTTCAAGTCATCAGAATGGTGATGTTGCATGATGTCACAATCATGTTGCATGTAATTGAGCCATTAGTATCCTAATGTTTATTGGATCAAGGTCCTTGCTGGTGCCTGCAATCATGTTTACGATGTGATGATTTTTTCCATAGAGAACTAGGGAGTGGAACGAGATGCAGCCATGGTTACTAGCTGGTCCAAGCAAACTGGTTTAGCTTGGGTCGAGATCAACCAAACTGGGGCTGAGATCACAGCTTGACCACCTTAAAGACCCCTGGGAAATTGTTTAACAAGTGCAGTTCTTACATATTTCCAACTGAAAACAGGAAGTTTGGGCAGGGCTTTAGTTACATCACAAAACTTAGACTTGTTACTTGGTTGTAGGTGGAATAAGGGGGAGGGACATTTGGATTGTAGAGAACCTCTCATTGGACAAAAATCTGCAGTGCAGGGTGAGTCATCATTATTTGTGCTCTGTTTTTCAGAAAGAGAAATTCTGTCAATTTTTAAGGAAAGTTCACCCAAAAATTAAAATTCTGTCATTAATTACCCACCCTCATGTTGTTCCAAACCCATGAGACCTTTGTTCATCTTCGGAACACAAATTAAGATATTTTGGATGAAATTCGAGAGTTTTTGATGACCTGTAATGTGTCCAGCCTTACTTGGACTATTTTAATGATGTCCGTACGATCTTTCCGGTTGCTCAGATTTGGGTTTGGAACGACATGAGGGTGAGTAATTAATGACTGAAATTTCATTTTTGGGTGAACTATCCCTTTAAATGTTTAGAGGAAAACTTTTAGGAGTACACTACAATATAGATGATCTCAAAGCTAACAGACATCAAATACAGTGTGGAAAAAAAAATATTTGATCCCCTGCTAATTTTGTATGTTTGCCCACTGACAAAGAAATGATCAGTCTATAATTTTAATGGTAGGTTAGTTAGTTAGTTTGTTACCTGTATAAAAGATACCTGTCCACAGAAGCAATCAATCAGATTCCAAACTCTCCACCATGGCCAAGTCCAAAGAGCTGTCCAAGGATGTCAGGGACAAGATTGTAGACCTACACAAGACTGGAATGTAGCAAATCTATACAGGTGGAGCTGGGGAAGGTGGAGCATGCTGTAAAAACTGCTACATCTAGCAGTAGTCACATATTTGAATATTGAGCAGTGAACTCATTGGCTACTGATACAGGGGAGAACCAATTGGCTGTGCCATGTGATTATGATGTCATGTTGTCAGATTGAGTTAGACCCATCGGACTGCATTTTAGTGTTTCATGCCAGAACTCTGTATTTTGTGTGATTATTCACAAATGGAAGAAACAAAATAACTGTCATTCTCCCTTTGTCTGGGGCTCCATGCAAGATCTCACCTTGTGGAGTTTCAATGACCATAGTCATCAAGTAAACAATTAGTAACACACTACGCATTGACGGACTGAAATCCTGTAGTGCCCGCAAGTTCCCTCTGCTCAAGACAGCACATGTACAGGCCCATCTGAAGTTTGCCAGTGAACATCTGAATGATTCAGAGGAGAACTGGATGTAAGTGTTGTGGTCAGATGAGACCAAAATTTAGCTCTTTGGCATCAACTCACTGTGTTTGGAGGAGGAGGAAAGCCTATGACCCCAAGAACACCATCCCAACCGTCAAACATGGAGGTGGAAACATTATGCTTTGGGGGTGTTTTTCTGCTAAGGGGACAGGACAACTGCACCGCATCAAAGGGACAATGGACGGGGGTATTTACCATCAAATCTTGGGTGAGAACCTCACTGAAAATGGGTATTCCAACATAATGACCCAAAACACATGGCCAAGGCAACAAAGGAGTGGCTCAAGAAGCAGCACATTAATGTCCTGGAGTGGCCTAGCCAGTCTCCAGACCTTAATCCCATAGAAAATCTGTGGAAGGAGCTGAAGGGTTCGAATTGCCTCGAAACCTTAATGACTTGGAGAGGATCTGCAAAGCAGAGTGGGACAAAATCCCTCCTGAGATGTGTGCAAACTTGGTGGTCAACTACAAGAAATCTCTGACCTCTGTGATTGCCAACAAGGGTTTTGACACCAAGTCATGTTTTGCAAAGGGGTCAAGTAATTATTTCACTCATTAAAATGCAAATCAATTTATAACTTTTTTAAAATGCAGTTTTCTGGATTTTTGTTGTTATTCTGTCTCTCACTGTTAAACAAACCTGCCATTAAAATTCTAGACTGATAATTTCTTTGTCAGTGGGCAAATGGTACTGTTATAGGCCAAAAAAACTACAATTTTGATATCATTGGGTCTTTAAGCTGGTATAGCTTAAATCTCTTTTTCCCCCCAGCAGGGACAGTATACAAGGTTTAAGTGCTGTAGGTAATATTACAATATTGGAACACCAGACGAATTTGATTAGATTTTGGTTTGGTCTCGAATAGTCTTGTTAATCTCAGGTGTGTGTGTTGCCATGGTGATTGCAGGTTGCTCTCCAGGATGGCTGGCATGAAGGATCAGCAGTTCACTGAAGAGAAACCGCTACTGCCAGAATCCAGGGGACAGGAAACAGAGATGGTGAGTATGCTTGTGAGTGTGTGTGTGTGCATGGCTAAATTTAGTAGACCAGTTAAAAATGTCCCCTGTTTTTAGGCAAGAGAACAAAAAAATTGGATGGATGTGTGTGTGCATGATAACGGATTTATCTATGCTCACCGAACACCACATTTCATCTTAATCCACACATCTGTATTATGCTAATGTGAAATGAACAGCATGACGTGTTTAATGCCAGTAAATTAAATGTCTTTAAAATATCAGTTCAAAATTTGGGACACTGGACAACAAGGGGTGTACTACTTTGATGCTTTTCTTTAGAAGTGCTCTGATGTTCCTCTGAGCACAATTAATAATAGATATTTGAGTGATACTAGTACATCTGAAATCTATTGATTAATGATACAATCTACTGTAATTCCTACCTGATCTCATGATGAAAACGTGCCTGTGGGATCTTTTTCGCAAGATGTGACATATGTACCAAGTACATAAGACTGCAGTTTCCAACAGAAATGAACACTAGAGGCGGTAAAACAACAAGCACTTGTAATCTTTTTCATACAGAGTTATGATTACAGCAGCATATGTTTTGCTTTCCAGACGTAACAAGCTTGCTTGGTAGCTTGGAATGGAATTGGACTTAGGATGCGGAATCCTTGGGTTGACTCCTGTGAAAAACGTGACTCGCGATAAAAGAGCTGAAAGATTTGAGATAAAAAAACAAGCTAAAATGGCATCCTTGCACATTTTACATCAAAATCGCTTTTGTTCATACTTTCGGGTATGTTTAGGTGTGGTGTAGATGATGCGTCATTTTAAAATGTCAAGGAGCGTTAGAGTTATAGCGCCACTCAACTGACATTGCAAGTCAGAACAGAGGTGACACATACAAAACCAACGTCACATAAAACGTACCAAATGGTCCAGTGGCAAAAAACGAAACCCTCTTTTTAACATACATGATCGTATTTCGCATCTTGCGAAAAAGTTCCCACAAGTATGTTTTCATTATGAGATCATGTTGTGTAATTCTTATTCCTATCTTATTAAATCAATGTAGGCAACTTAAGTTTTAATTTTAAGTGCTAAAATTGCGATTTTCCATGTTTTTTACATAACAATAAAGTTATATATGTTCACATTAGTTGATAAGGTGTCATGAACTAGAAAAATGTGTATTTTTACAGCACACAAAACTCTAGTAATCTAGTAATCAAAAATTTTTCTGTTCAAGCACAGCTCTATAACATTATGTCAAACTGCAGTGTAATCCCTATAAAAAAAATTCACATTAACTAATCGCACATGATTGGAATCATAACAATTCATTCATCCAAGCTTGTTTGGATATTATCCTAACATATCAAACAGTACCATTTATGCATATCATCATTTTTTTTTCTTCAGCTTCTCACCTCCGCCACCAAAGCATTGTCCTCCAGTCCTATAGAGGGCACTGTCTGCTGTAGTTTGCTGTAACTAGTGTTTGTGTCTGTGTGTAACGTGGCAGGCTAAAGGACAGTGTGAGCACGCG
This sequence comes from Cirrhinus molitorella, assembly GCA_033026305.1. Taxonomy (NCBI): domain Eukaryota; kingdom Metazoa; phylum Chordata; class Actinopteri; order Cypriniformes; family Cyprinidae; genus Cirrhinus; species Cirrhinus molitorella. Next base: position 9,521,377 of record CM065141.1, on the reverse strand, counting down.
CTGCCCTGTGCTACGCCTTCCCCCCCCCCGTCTCGACCCCCAAAACGCTGGCATGCCATCGCCCGACACTGGCTCGGCCTGACGCGCCGTCGGACCAGCGGGTTCTTCCCGGTAGGCTGACCGCACAGAGCACGTCCACGTTTCCAACTAAAAGATTTTTTTTTATTTCACTTAAATCTTTTGTATACTGAGATGCAGCTCTGTTAGAAAAGACCAAACAAGATCTGATATTTTCTCTTTTCCTGTCTCTACCAAACACATTTGGGAAAAAAATTACAGATTTGAAATTTTGATCTGTGCACCATAGAAATGTTCTTTTTAGCCCAAGTTTATATATTAAAACACACTATTTAAAGGGATAGTTCACCAAAAAAAAAAATTGAATTCTGTCATTAATTACTACAAACCTCTAAGACCTTTGTTCATCTTCAGAACACAAATTAAGATATTTTTGATGAAATCTGAAAGCTTTCTGACCCTGCATAGACAGCAATGCAACTGACATGTTCAAGGCCCAGAAAGGTTGTAAGGACATCATTAAAATAGTCAAACATCAGTGGTTCAATTGCGATTTTATCAGAGTTCTGAACATTTTTTGTGCTCAACAAATAGGTGGAACAATTTCTTCTTTTGTGTGTCAGTCTTTGACACACGTTCACAAGAGTACCACAACTGACATTATTATTGTTTTCTTTGCCAACAAAAAGTATTTTTGTAGCTTCATAATATTACGGTTGGACCACTGATGTCACATGGTCTAGTCTAACGATGTCTCTACTACCATTCTGGGCATTGAACGTAGTTATGTTGCTGTCTTTGCAGGGTCAGAAAGCTCTCAGATTTAATCAGAAATACCTTCATTTGTGTTCCGAAAATGAACAAAGGTCTCATGAGGATGAGTAATTAATGACAGAATTTTAATTTTAGTACGAACAATCCCTAAGCTAATTGCTCTGCACATGATAATAGTTAGCAAGTCATAGTAGTAGTAGTCATAGCAAGTGAATAACACTATTTAGACAGTGATTTTTCTTAGCTAAACAGTGAAAGTCAAATCAGTGTAGTTTGTAATCAGTACTTCAAAACATCACATGAAATGAAACAGATTCATTAAGGTTTTTATTGGATATTTATTGCAACACGTCTAACGTCATATGTAAGGCTTAGAAATGCTATAGAATAGCTGTGTCTGAATTCAATCATTTATGTTAACATATGGCATTTGCTATTAAGTGAACATAAACAAATGAGTGATTTTGGATTAAAAAAATGTGCTTAAATGTGTAAATAGTACAGTAATGGCTCTGAATATCTGAATGTGATGGACATGATAACAAGACAAGACAACACAAGACATGAGACATAGTTCTCTGTCCTCTCCACACAGACTCTTGTTGAGCATTGTGCTAACACCTATATCATTACTATGGCAACCTATATAGATATGCCATGTATAATCTATAAATGGCATTGCTTAGGATGGAATTTGAAAAACAAATCAGCATTATGCACAACGTGAACAAAGCTTTATATACTACAATGTCATAAGAAAACAGCACATTGTTGTTTACTCATAAGGCTGCCCTCTTTTGCACTTCTGAGGTACTGCATTAGAGTTTCAGTCCTGAAAAGGAGTGACACCTGCTGGTCCGACATTAAACCTGCTTTTGCTTTTCTGCTGCCAACAGCTCCAACTGCATGCACTAACCTCTTTCTTTAGGTTTGTCGGTTTCTTCCTGCTTCTGCCAATCTGCACAAGAATCACAATATAAGTGATACTTGCTTTTCCAAAATGGATGCTTTGTTTTTCTCTCATGTAGACTGTGCTAACTCGTGTTTCCTTGCCTTTTCAGACGAATAAGATGGATATTTGTGATACAATTGTCTGGCAAGGAGATGTTGTCCTGTTCTCAAGCTGTTCTTTTACAACTGTGTTTTGTACTCATTTCACCTTTTTTTCCATAGCACATTGTGTTCTTAACAGCATTATTCCTCATTAATGCTGGGGTTGGACCAGCTCAGGCCATCAAAATGCTTACCATTATACTTAAATGTATAATGGAGTTAAACAGGCCTCATATCAGCACTGAAGCAAGCTCAGCTTGCACGTTCCACAAATAGATGCTGATCTGAAGCCAGCTAAGCCACCCACATACTAACCAATCATGCCTAGTGAAACAACAACCAGGGGTGTAAAGTACTTGAGTAATAATACTTCATTCTTGTATGTGTTATCATTTTAGGGAATGTCTACTTCACTCATTTTAAAATTAATAGCTGCACGTTTTATTAAAAATTTTAAAGAAATGTTTTTTTTATATACTCCGCTCTACAATTTCCTCTTGAAAATCCAGTCAATTTGCTTCTAAAATGAACAATAAAATGTTACTTTAACTCTGCTAGACACTTTGGTATTTGAGTGAAATGCTGACATCTGCACTTTAACTTGAGTATAATTTCTCAGTACTTTTTACACCCCAGACAAAAGCTCACAATGTTCAAGCTCAATTAATTGTTTCCATCACAGAAACTCTTTCTTCGCTGATGGGACCTTGCAGGGTGTTGCTCCACTCACTGCTTATTTTATTCTGATAGCATATTAAAACAAATGTACATTGGCTTTGATGAACCTGACCTTTTGTGTTCCTGCAGGAAAACTGTGAGACCTTCGTGGCAGAAGGAGACTGGAAGGTACGGTGACTCTTCCCTGTGCATTTTTGATATTGACTTAAGATTTACATTAGAATAGTCAATCCTTGAGGGATTTTAAGTCATGTCAGATTTAAAGGGATAGTTTGCACAAAAATTCTGTCATTAATTACTCACCCTCATGTTGTTCCTAAACCCATAAGACCTACATTCATCTTCGGAACACAAGTTAAGATATTTTTGATGAAATCCAAGAGCTTTCTGACCCTGCATAGACAGCAACGCAAATACATCCACAGTCCAGAAAGATATTAAGGACATTGTTATCATGATTCAATCATAATTTTATGAAGCAAACATGTCTGAAGATTTTGACAGAGAGGATGACTTTTTTTTGCCTAGCCTTATTTATTTAAATCAGAATATACAGATGATAAACTAAGAGAAATTTACGTTTTGCATCAGAACGCTGGCTCCTGTGTCAGCAGCACCACACGCATGAGTCGTGGTACTCTCGTGAACACGTGTTGAAGATTTTGCAAAAAAGAAAAGAAATTGCAAAAATAAAGTTATTTTTGTTCTCTTTGCTCTTTTCTCGTAGCTTCAGAAAATTACAGTTGAACTACTTATGTCACTTGGACTATTTTAGCGATGTCTTTACTACCTTTCTGGGTCTTGAACATGGTAGTACCGTTGCTCTCTATGCAGGGTCAGAAAGCTCCTGGATTTATCTCAAAAATATCTTAAATTGTGTCTTGAAGATGAACGTAGGTCTTACAGGTTTGGAATGACATGAATTTTCATTTTTGGATGAACTATCCCTTTAAAGGAACACTCCACTATTTTTAAAAAATAGGCTAATTTTCCATCTCCCCTAGAGTTAAAACTGATCAGCCGATCTTTTGGTCTGCCGGTAGAACTTTTAGCAGTTTAGCATAATTCTTTGAATCTGATTAGACCATTAGCATCTCGTTCAAAAATGACCAAATATTTTCTATATTTTTCCTATTTATAACTTGACTCTGTAGTTACATTGTGTATAAAATGAAAAGATTTATTCTCATTCCAGCATAATAATCAAGGAACTTTACCGTACCATAAGTGCAGCAGGCACAATTAAATTATGCAGTGCCTGAATATAGTCCCCAGCTATTTTAATATTAACTAATGCTCAATTCCGATTTTCTGCTCAGATCTGATTTTTTTTTTTGTTTGCCTGTTCACAGTTTTTAAAAATGTGGCCCATATCCGATTCCTGTGTAAACTTGTCATTGGCCTGAACTGAAACGCATGTGCACAACAACAGACGTCACTCCAACAGTGTAGCCAGAAAAGAGAATCTGGGTGTGCGTCAGAAAAACTGGGTGTGCCACATTTATTGTCAGATTAATGTGCAAAAAAAATAGTTGTATTACTAACATTACATATTAAAATTTAAATGACCAGAGAACCCTATTTTTCTTGGCCGGCGCGCATTCCTGTACTGCGTCACAGCAACAAACAAATAAAAAAAATCCCTGATCACATAATCGGAATGAAAAGGTACATTTCTTTATTAAAGACATGTTCATGTGCTGGGGCAGGCCTACTTGGCACTTTATACTAGCCACAATTGTCATCTCGAATGACGTAAAAGTCGCATGAATTCCGATTTGACTGTTCAGACTGAGTTCGCATTGCGAAACATCCGACCTGCATCGGATTTAGAACCACATATTAAAGTGGCTCAGATCTGATTTTTTCATTAAATGTGACCCATGTGTGTTTTTTGCATGACAGTGTGAACAGCACAAACCGCATGGAATATGATCTTTTACAATCAGATCTGAGCCACTTCAGTATGTGGTTCTAAATTCGATACAGGTCGGATGATTCACCATGCGACCTCAGTCTGAACAGTCAGATCGGAATTCATGCGACTTTCAGCGCGTACACAGCAGGGTTGCCAGGTTTTAACAACAAAACCCGCCCAATTGCTACTAAAAACGAGCCCAAAAGTAACCCAGTCGCGTTTTGAAGGAGATTCCCTATTAAAATTTGCGTCCTGGGGGAAATACAAGCTTTTTGACGGGGCATTACAGGGGATAAATATTAAGTTATTGCGGTCGCGTCGACCCGCGGCAACACTGGTAAAGCCGCAGACTTGGCAACACTAGCATACACCGACTTCCGTGGCTTTCATGTTTACTTTTATGGCAGTGTGATACGCGTGGCTTCTTACGTTACTGTCGTTGTGCGCATGCGTTTCAGTTCGTGAGCCACATGTTTAAAAACAATGTGAACAGACAAACAAAAAATCAGATATGAGCAGAAAATCTGAACTGAGCATTAAGGCTTGCAGTCTGAACGTAGTCTTAGTGGCTCAGTGCTGGTCACATTGGAAGTTACCTAGCTGGGGACTATTTTCAGGCGCTGAGTAATATCATTGCGCCTGTTGCACCCATGGGACGGCAGCAAAGTTCCCTGATTATTACGCCAGAATAAGAGTATAGTTCCTATCCATATCAGCCTGGAAAATCGCAACTTTTCATTTTCTGTCGGTCTTAGTATACGATGTAACTACAGAAGAGTCAAGTTTTAAACAGGAAAAATACTGAAAATATTTGGTCCTTTTTGAGTGAGATGCTAATGGTCTAATCAGATTCAATAATTTATGCTAAGCTATGCTAAAAGTGCTACCGGCAGACCTGGAGATCGGCTGAATGGATTCAAAAACGGTAAAACTCATCTGTTTAACTCTCGGGGAGTTGGAAAATGAGCCTATTTTCAAAAAAAGTGGAGTGTTCCTTTAAGTCAAACTCCTGAGATAAAAGTTGAGGTAAAAGAACTTTATCACCTCAGTTTTGTCGCTGTCTCACGGTTTGCATCATCTCTTCACACCTCTGACAGAAATAGGACTAACTCGCAGAGAGAAGAATTTGAATAAAACAGTGAGAAATCCAAACAGGAGATGATAGGATTTGTAAGCCGCACGCTCATAGAGTGAGAGGTTTTAATTGTGATGGAGAACAGATAATTAAATAAGTGCTTGTCTGCACAATACGGTTACCTAATGGCATAGAACTAAATGACATGCAATGTTATAAATCAGATTTGTGAATATAGTCTGCTTGTTCAATACAGAATTACAGGCAGCCATACTAAAAATGAAAAGGATAGCTTACACAAAAATGAAAATTGTCATCAATTACTCACCCTCATGTCATTTCAAGACCCGTAAGACCTTTGTTCATCTTCAAAACACAAAACTCAGATATTTCTGATGAAATCCAAGAGCTTTCTGACCCTGCATAGACAGCAATGCAACTACCACATTCAAGGCCCAGAAGGGTAGTAAGGACATCCCTAAAATAGTCCATGTGACATCAGTGGTTCAACCTTAATGTTATAAAGCAAAAATTAGATTCAACAATTTGTTCAACAAATTGTGTATTTGTGTATATGACAATGACAATGCAACTGTATTTACACCGGTGTATGAGATCTGCAGTTGAGAGAGGAAGATAGAGGTTGCGCATTTAAGCAAGAAAGCAAAAGCCAAGTCAGCCACAAAGGAATTAATCTTCCACATTCACAGAGAAACACACGAAACTTGAAAATGCGGATTGAAAATTCAAAGAGAGGTAGTTTACTACAGAATATAGCACATGTAAATACATCCTTGTTTCAAAAGTGGGCCAGATGCCTGGTGAGTTCTTGTCTCAGCACCGCATCACGTGTTCATGGCGGTGCACACGTACGCAGACGGTGTCACATACACAACTCATGTTAGAGCCTTGCCATGAAATCGTCACTGACCTTTGACCTGGCCTATTTCGCCGTGTGTGCTGTGTCTTTGTCTAATAATAATATTTGAATGATAAATTAGCATATGTAGAAGCATTCAAATGTGAATTGTAAACAATGACACATTTCGAAAACCTCCCATGATTCATAGACAGCCAAGTACTATATCACTGATAAACTGCAATGAAATTACAGAATATCTATATTAAAGGCCATTATGCATGCAGCATGCAAAAGATTGCAAATATGGGACAAACACAGACAGAACACAAGAGATTTAGAATGACACAAAGCTTAGCCAATAACATGCAGCCATTTTCGCACTCAGCCAATAAGAGAACAGAGGTGGGGTATGAAATATGCCGGGGGAGGGGCAGCAGCGCTGCAAAACTCCCCTGACTAGAACGAGGAGAGACAAAGAGACGCCGTAGCAACCGCAGCATCTCTCTGGTTGCCTGCATCCGAGTCTGATTTCCCGGAGAGGACATTGTCTTCTTCCTGCTCATATATACGCATTTTAGCAAGCGAACACAATCCGTAAACAGCCATGCCGGAGTGCTGGGATGGGGTGAGTGGGATATCTGTGATTACAGGAATGTAAATAGAGAGACAAACAGCTAAAATGGTGTTTTATAACAATTTGTATGCTATATTATCATTTTTAATTGTTTGACTGGTTAAACAAATTGATATTGATTTGCCTTGTGATCAGTATTGACTAGACTGAACAGGTAAATGTGAAACAATTCTATTGCACATTTACAGCATATGTTCCTGATGGCTAATTACTGTTATTGTTCTAATGTAATATAAAATTATTTTCATTTACAATGGCTCATTATTATACTAAAACATCAAAAAGAAAAAAGCATCCTCTGTAAATGTATTTTTTTTTTATATTTAAAAAATATATATGTAATATCGATAGATAAAAATGTAAAAAGTAAAAATGTACATATTTTTCTACAGAACTAACTAGCTTTACCCGTTGATCTGGTAATTGTGGAATAATTACATTGCACATTTTTCTAATGGCTAATTATTGTTATCATTCTATGACAATCTATGAAGGCTAATTATTGCACTAAAACATCAAAAATAAAACAGCATCTTCTTAAGCAAAAAAAAAAAAGCGTATAAAAATTATATTAAAATGATCAGTAAAAAAAAAGTATTTCTACCAACAAAAGAAAAAAAAGAGAGCAATAAATGCTTCTTATTTTACAAGTGTGTTAGGATTCTGTGTTGTGCAGAAATGTCCAGTCATGTATGAGGTGGCCATTTGCACTGACACACTAACACACTGACACGTGTGGAACGTGCACTCAGATGTACCTCTGCAGTAACCTGGTGTGCGTTCAGAAATGTGTGTTTGCGCATGCGGCGCTGATGATAAATCTTACGTCTGCAATCTAATCATAAAAATCCTCATAGAAGGTCAGCTGCGTGACCTTGAGAATGAAAAATGAGCAGCGACAAAAGATTTTCTTGAGAGCTGATGAACGGCTTTACTATATTCTGCTCCATATTTGTGTAATATGGTTGAATCTAGGTCAGATTTCTTGTTTATCCTGTCAGTGTTTGTTGAATATTACCTCCCTCGAAAACATGTTCAACATTTTGCGGCATGGTGACAGCTGCCACAAGATTTTATCGTGATCTAAACACAGAGGGACAAAAACAGCTGTCCAAAACTCACACACAAACACACAAAAGACCGTTGCATCCGCTCTGACCTTCCACGATTTTTATCCAACACCAAGTGACAGGGGCTTAAACCCCACAGGAGATTTATTTCCTGTCTCTGTGCGGATCTGCATTAAGCTCTGAAGTGGGCTGCCTGCGAAGTGTCTGCTAGGATTTGTTCATAACACTGGAAAGCTAGAGATGCTGAAATAATCCTCAGGACAAGAAAAACAACATGCACGCATACATCCAGCGCTCCTACGCTTGGAATAAAGTCTCTGACTAAATGTGGGTCAGTCCAGATTAAAATGCCTTTGGAACTGGCAATTAAAAGTGTGTTACATGAAAGTGTGCAGTGAATCTGGGATCAAGGCTTAATGAGATATTAATTAGTCGTGTCTGTAGTCTGTTGCTGCTCTTGTCGTTCCAAACCCGTAAGTCCTTTGTTTATCTTCGGAACACAAATTAAGATATTTTTTATGAAATCACAGAGCTTTCAGACCTTAGCAATGCAACTGACACGTTCAACGTTCGACAGAAAGGATGACTTGCAATTTTTTGCCCAGCTTCACTTATTTGAACCAGAATGTACAGACGATGAGCTAAGAGACAGACGTTCTACGTCAGAACCTACTAGAACAAGCATGCGTTGTGTACTCTCGTAAATGTATGTCGAAGACTGACACCGAAGAGACGAAATTTTGAATAAAATTGTTATTTGTGTAATTTTATAACATTACGGTTGAACCACTGATTTAACCACATGGACTATTTTAACGATGTCCTTGCTACTTTTTTGAGCCTTGAATGTGTCAGTTGTGTTGCTGTCTATGCAAGGTCAGAAAGCTCTTGGATTTCATCAAAAATATCTTTATTTGTGTTCTGAAGATGAATGAATATCTTACAGGTTTGGAACGGCATGAGGGTGGGTAAATATTAATGACAGAATTAAAGAAATTAAAGAAAATCTGTCAATTTCAGCCCTTGAAGAACAAATTTACTCCCACGTGCATTATGTATTAGGTATGTTACAGCCTCTGACATTCAAGTACTTGATTTAAAAAAAATCCTTGATTGCCTTTTGCCCATGTAGAGTAAACGACAAAATACCAGAAGTGGTGCATCCATGGATGAGAATCAAACTCCTCAAACAAAAATTCTCAAACTCCATCTCTGCATATTGAGTCTGTGAGTCTAGGTTTCTTATAATGTTTATGTGGGAATGCAACATTCGCCATTTAATCAGATCTGATGATTAATCGAGTAATCGGATAATTATAAAATCATGCATTCCTACTTAGTATTTTTCTCTTGTGAATTTTGATTTTAATAAAAATTTTGTTTGCTTAAAACAAGCAAAAATATCTGCAAATGTGGCAAGAAAAATAATCTTGTTTAGCCCATTGGCAGATATTTTTGCTTGTTTTAAGCAAAAACTAACAAAATTTAGATTTTTTCTTCAGAAAACGAGACATAACATCTTAAGTCATTTTACTTGGCAAGTAAATACAGCTTCATTTAAGAATGTTTAGATATTTATACTAGAAAACAAGACAAAAAGAGGTATATAAACGAGGTTATAAAAATAGACCTAAACAAACAATAGCCTTTAAAATGACTTAAAATACATATATAATAGCAACGAAGCAATAACAATTAGTTCAAATAAAGTGTCAAAAGCAAGTAATCATGGTTTTATTTAACAAAACCGTTAAAATACATCATGTATTATAAACAATGGAGATAACATACATTACACATTATAATAAAAGATTGCAGAGGGCGCCAATGGCCTGACGATTGTTTTTACTCTGCGGTTCAATCCTTGTTAAATATTGACTGAACAACATTTAATTTAATTGTCCACTTAATCTTTAATATTTGGCCATTTCTTTACTACAAAAATGCTATAGCAGATGCTCGAATTTCTTGAATATGTGGACATCAAAACATATAAACTCAGAATGAGGGTTTGAGCTTTTATTTTGAAATCGCGATGAACAGTTAGCATATTGAGAAAGATATTGATGTATTCTCCTGTGTTGGCATAGGTTTATAAAAGATTTACTTTACAAATCTGATGAAATGGCCCATGCTGCATTCCCAGATGAATGCCATAATAAGAGCAAACTCAACAACGAACAGAGAACGACTTGTAAACGGAGCTACTCTGACTTGCATGTACGTGCATATATTATATAATGTAAAGTGCATATATTAAACCTGCACCGCAAATATTAATTTAACTGAATCGTAACGTTTGTGAAATTACACTAGAAATATGCTTTATTTTAACGGGTTTAATATATTGTGCAGGCTTGGAAAATGATTTACATGCGTTTCATGTATTTTCGTCTGTAAAATGCAGCACTTCCGGTATTTTGCCAGTTACTCGTAAATAATAGTAAAAAATCATTTACTTCTCCAAATTTTGACAGTATAAGTAGATGTTTTAGCTTGTGTTTAGATACAGGTTGCATTCTGGTAAATTGGGCCAAATCTGTCCTTGAATGCCTCCTAGTAATTGATAAAAATTAAATAATTAAATGTCAGTACTGTTCTATATATATATACTATAAACAATTCAGGCCTCTCAAGAGATCCATTTCAGGTCATTGGTTATTAGGACAAGACTGGCTTGGACCATCTGAGACTGTTTGCTGAAATTGTTGTTTTTCTGTTGCTGTAGGAACATGACATTGAAACCCCTTATGGGATGTTGCACGTGGTGATCCGCGGGGCTCCCAAGGGCAACAAGCCAGCTATCCTAACCTACCATGATGTTGGGCTCAACCGTAAGTAAACAGAGTTTTTGTGTGTGTGTGTGTGTGTGTGTGTGTGTGTGTGTGTGTGTGTGTGTGTGTGTTTTGTGCACCAAGGTACAGTTCCACCCACACTGCTCTCCAATACCCCAAGCAACACGAACTGCACGATTTCCATCTTGGTAGACCATCTGTCTCCAAGCACTGACCTGGAGTTAATTTCCCCATCTTCACAAGCAACAAGAAATAGTTGTGTGTTAGTGTGTGTACTTTTGCATATGTGCTTGTTCAGAGAGCAGTCCTCTGGAAGTGATGTGTGTGGGCTGTGATCAGAGCTGTAATTTGGATGCCAGCTGACTGTGGTTTATCAGTTCTGTTAACAGATTGCAATGCAGTGTGAGACAAAGCTGATCTCAGGTGGCAGGTGATCTAAGTGCCACATATGTGATGGTGCAAAAGCTCAAAGTTTTTCTTTCTTTCTTTCTTTCTTTTTGAAAAAGTATATAAATAAATAAATAAAACTAAAATGATAAAATAAACAAAACAAAATAAAAAGGGCAAATACAAATATGGCTTGGAGATTAGTAATACAAACTAACATAATCTTATTTTTATTATAATGTATACAAATATATGTATTATTTATATAATATAAATAATGCATTTAGTACAATAATCTGTGTTTTATATTATATAGATTTATAATACTTAAATTATTTACAAACATGTTTTTTTGGAGATTAGCAGTGCATACTATCTTAAATATGTTTTAATATATCTATAACATTTTTGTATATGTTTTTTATATTTTATAGTTGTTTTTATATTAATATATAATATATGTTAATAAAATAATATATAAAATATATTTAGAATTTATATAATATAAACAATGCAAGTATTTTATATATATATATATATAATAAATGCATTATATTATATAAATTATATATATATATATATATATATATAGTTACTAAAAAATAATGCATGCATTAATATTATATAGATTTATAATACTTTAATAACTTATAATACTTATAATAATTATAATACTAGTACATACTACCTTAAATATGAGCATCATCTTATTTTTGTTATTTTTCAATTTTACTTTTTTAGATTTTATAGTTATATTTACATTAATATATATATGTGTGTGTGTGTTATAAATTAATATATTTAAAAATATACAAAATATATTTATATAATATAAATTATGCATTTATTTAAAATAACTTGTGTATTTAACTTATGAGAATACTAGCTTGTAAATATTTACAAGCTAGTAAGTTACAATTTATATATATGTGTGTGTGTGTGTGTGTGTGTGTGTGTGTGTGTGTGTGTGTGTGTGAATTTATATAATATATAATTCACAAATTGAAACTATTATAAATTAATATAAATACATCATTTGTATATAAATACATTATATATATTTAATGTATTCATTAAAATTATTTTATTTATATTATATACATTTACAAGTTGCATTCTTTTTAGTTGTACATTTACATGCGTATGTAAATGTGTGCATACTGTATGCAAATAAATATATAAAAGATCAAATATAAATACTTATAATATTATTCATCATAAATAACATTAATTATAATAATATTAGATATAAATATAACATATATAAACACTGATTATATTAATATTATTCAGTTCATATGTATAAGAGAATTAACGTTTTGATCACAATTTGTTTCTTGTAGCCATTTTTTTACAGAAGGAGTTCTATTAAAGAACAATGAACGTCTAATCAAGAATAACGTTTGTACTCAATTTGAATTATGAGAATTGAATCAGTCTTGATAAGGAACATTAGATAATTGTATGGGTCAGCAGAACAAATACAGCTGAGTTGACCTTGATATTGAATTCCACATTCTGTCAATGTGACAGAATTAAATGACTTGTAACCTTGGCCAAGCGTGCCTGCTTTCCTGTCCTCTGCTGCTCTTCTTTCCTTCCTCTTTCCTCATAATCTCCTCCTATCTATCCATTCCTCATTATCTAGTCCTGCTGAAGTGTGTTATTGTCTGCCAGTTCTTATTCCTATACAGCATGCGCGCATACGAGAGAAATATGTAGGTCACAAAAACATTCCCATCATGCAGTGATGGGGAGGGGAGCGGGGAAGGTCAGCACTGCGGCATAGAGTAATTCAGACTCTCCTCTCCGCTGCGGATACATGTATTAGTATGCATGGCCATCCTCTATCACAAAACATGACTCAGTGAGCGAGAGAGAGAGTGAACAAGTGACACAGACCACCGAAAGGAGACATTGGCCTATATAAAAAATGCAAAGCGAGCAATACAGCTGGGAGCGAATAGGGAAAAAATTGGGTCACGTAGAGAGGCTCAGATATGATTCATGCCACAATGCAGCACCTCTAAACGGCACATCTTTTTTGGATGAATACATTATTTTATTTTATTTTATTTTACTTTCTTTTCTTTTCTTTTCTTTTCTTTTCTTTTATTTTGGACTCTGCAGACTTATACTACAGCACAACACTACATTTCTACTCCACATAATAGGTAACAGCATACGGGTTTGGAACAACATAAGGACGAGTCAGTGTTTTTCTGTGATCTTTTCCTTTAAATAGTTTGAAGACCTGCCAAAACACCATTTGATGAGGGAGATGGCATGATCTAAAATGAGTTGTTAGTGCCGCTTGAGCAGTTAGCTAGAACAAGTTGTTTTGTTTCTTTATTTCATGATCTAAGTAGGCCAATGATTCTGGCATGAGAGTATGCGATTTGCAGAAGTGCCCCAAATTTGAAGTATTCTTTTATAATCAGTAATGTTATATAATGTATGAGGTTACGAAGGGAGATCCAATTGAATCTGGGATAACAACGTATTATATGATTGTTTCAGATGTACCATGTAAATACCATGGACGTGGTATAGAACTAATCATTCTGTACCATCTGTTACTATTATTTTACTAAGATAACTCTGTTTTTGTAAGCGCTACAATGTCTTGCTCTCTTTTTTTGAGCAGACAAGCTGTGCTTCAACACCTTCTTCCACAATGAAGACATGCAGGAGATCACTAAGCATTTTGTGGTGTGCCACGTCGATGCCCCAGGCCAGCACATTGGTGCCCCCCAGATGCCACAAGGGTATGATGAACTCACACACTCTACTTGCATACACCTTGCAGAATCTGCTAAATGCTAATTATTTTACCACAATAAAATATGTATTTTTAATGTAGTACTGACCTGAATAAGATATTTCATATAAAAGACATTTACATCTAGTGAAAATAATAGTTGAATTTATAAAAATTACCCTGTTCAAAAGTTTACATACACTTGATTCTTAATACTGTGTTGTTACCTGAATGATCCACAGCTGTGTTTTTTGTTTAGTAATAGTTGTTCATGAGTCCCTTGTTTGTCCTTAACAGTTAAACTGCCCGCTGTTCTTCAGAAAAGTGTATGTAATCTTTTGACTTCAACTGCATTTGCCATTTTACACATGTAGCTACATCATGTACATGCAGTCTATGGCAATATGTCATTTAAATAAGTAATTACAATTGTATTGTAATAATGTACTGAACATTGCTGCACTTATTACACGGCTCAAATAAATTAACAGGTGGACATGAAATGTTGATTTGAGTTAAAATCTTACCTGTGTGAGGCTTCCGCTAAGAAGAAATAGTCCATTTCCATGTACAAAAGTGCTGACACAACAAGACGACCAACGCGTCAGTAAAATAATTGGCTACTGAAGTCCTCTGATGTGTAATTTCACTACAGTCAAAGAGTATAGAATTGCTACAGTCGATAACTGAAACACAAGATGGCGCCAGCTGCGTTTGGATGATGAAACAAAAGAGCGCGAGTCTGATGAAAGTAGCTCCGGTTTCATTTATGGATGAGCGGAGTGATGTAAATATTTCGGTGTACTACAAAATGGCGAATATCTCGCTCCAAGATTGACCAATCAGAATCATATATTTAGGAGAGCCATGTAACTTGAGATATCATTTATCATATATGTGACCTTGGACCACAAAAACATAAGGGTCAATTTTAAATGGAGAAAAGCTGAATAAATAAGCTTTCTCTTAATGTATGGTTTGTTAGGATAGGACTATATTTGGCCGAGATACAACTATTTCAAAATCTGGAATCTGAGGGTGCAAAAAACAAAAAACAAAACAAAACAAAAAAAAAAAAACAATCTAAATACTAAGAAACTCGCCTTTAAAGTTGTCCAAATTAAGTTCTTAGCAATGCACATTACCAATCAAAAATTAGGTTTTCATATATGTATGGTAGGAAATGTACAAAATACCTTAATGGAGCATGACCTTTAACTAATATCCTAATGATTTTTGGCATAAAAGAAAAATGTATCATTTTGACCCATACAATGTATTTTGGCTATTGCTACAAACATACCCATGCTACTTAAGACTGGTTTTGTGGTCCAGGGTCACATATTTTCTACTGTTCTTGCTCCTAGATATCAGTATCCCACGATGGATCAGCTAGCTGGGATGCTTCCTAGTGTGGTGCAACACTTTGGGTGAGTGTGGTTGGATAATAGGCCTACTCTAAATTATGGGCTGCAATGATTTTGTGATGTAATGATAATCCATTCCTATAAATTCCTAGCTTCAAGAGCATTGTTGGAATTGGAGTGGGGGCTGGTGCCTACATCCTCGCCAAATTTGCGGTTAGTAAATCTAAGCTTTTTACTGTATGACGGTCAAGGTTTTTTTAGTTTGCATTCAATACAATTCAGATGTGCTCTTAATTTGTAGCTGATTTTCCCCGATCTTGTGGAGGGTCTGGTTCTACTCAACATCGACCCAAATGGGAAGGGATGGATCGACTGGGCTGCCACAAAATTGTCAGGACTCACCAGTACTCTACCAGACACTGTCCTGGCCCACCTCTTTAGCCAGGTCCAATATTAACCTACATTTCTTATGTTTCACCGAGGATACATAGAGATACTTGACTTTTTATTATTAAAATAATAATACATACATACATATAAGTTTTAAAATATAATTGTTAAATTAAAATTTAGAATTTTCAAGCTAAATATTTAGCTAGCATAACATTGTATCATTGTATTACAGGAAGAGCTTATGAGCAACACAGAAGTGGTACAGACCTACCGCAATCAGATTAACAGCACCATCAACCAGTTCAACCTACAGCTCTTCTGGAACATGTACAACAGGTAATCGCCCATAAAAATCCATGCATAATGTATGAGTAGAATAAAAATGCATATTTTGTAAAAAAAAAAAAAAAAAAAAAAAAAAAAAATAATAATAATAATAATAATAAACCTTTTTTTTCCCACAGCCGCAGGGATTTGGAAATGAACCGCAGTGGCTCTGTGCTAAATGCTAAGACCCTGAGGTGAGAACTAAGTTAATTAGAATCTGATTAGTCTCATTTACATATGCTTGTGTGATAAAACTGAAATTCTGAATTTCGTGCAGGTGCCCAGTCATGCTGGTCGTTGGTGACAATGCTCCAGCTGAGGAAGGCGTGGTGAGTCTTTGTTCCTGGGAAAACTTACTTGTGTTATACTAAGACTACGTTCAGACTGCGAGCCTTAATGCTCAATTCCGATTTTCTGCTCAGATCTGATTTTTTGTTTGCCTGTTCACATTGCTTTTAAAAATGTAGCCCGTGAAATTAAACGCATGCGCACAGCGACAGTGATGTAAGATGTCACGCGTGTCGTGCTGTCTAAAAGTAAACGTGAAGGCCACGGAAACTGGTGTGTACCAGTGTTGCCAAGTCCGCGGTTTTCCCGCGGAATTGATCTACCTTGCCGTGGGTTGTTTTTCATGTACGCGGGTCGAAGCAACCCTAATAACGTAATATTTATCTCCTGTAATGCTAATTTTACCAGGGGAACCCCGCCAAAAAAAACTTGTATTTTACCCACGGAACGCGAAAAGCGATTGGGTGGGTTTTGTTGTGAAAGCCTGGCAACCCTGCTGCGTACGCGTTGAAAGTCGCATGAATTACTGTTCAGGTTGCATTGCGAAACATCCGACCTGTATCGGATTTAGAACCACATATTGAAGTGGCTCAGATCTGATTGTAAAAGATCAGATTCCATGCGGTTTGTGTTGTTCACACTGTCATGCAATAAACACACATGGGTCACATTTAATGAAAAAATCGGATTTTTTTGGCAGTGTGAACGTAGTCTCAGTCTCTTCTGCTCTCACTAAGCCTGCATTTATTTGATCCATAGTGCAGGAAAAACAGTAGAGTTTTTAAAAGTTTTTACTATTTTAAACAATTTTTTTACATTTTAATATATTTTAAAATGTCATTTATTCCTGTGATTTCAAAGCTGCAAAGCATCATTACTCCAGTCACATGATCCTTAAGAAATCATTCTAATATTCTAATTTGCTGTTAAAAAAAAAAACAAAACAACAAATACTAGTAGTGTATGTAATATTTCCCGAACTTGGATGTGTTTTGTCGTTCCGAGACAAGTCAATCCGCTCTGCATTTTCTCATCGTTCTTCCCCCTCTTTCTCCTGTTGTCTCATGGGAGCAGATGGCACTGGCCCCGGGGTTGATCTCCCAGGCTTTGCCAGCTTGTGTGCGCTGGATATTTTTAACTCCGCACCATGGTCCTTTAATCTAACATATGAAAGCTGGGTCAGTGCCCCATCACATCTAATCAGACACGCAGGGTGAGAGATGAGGAAAAAGAGGGACACGATGAAGGAGGGGATGGATAAGAGTGAGAGGTAAACCAAAAGAGGATGAGAGAAGAGATGGATTTGAGTAATTTAGGGCAAGTGGAGGAAGATGAAAAGGTTAAAGCAGAAGAAAAAACAGAAGGATGAAGAAGAGATTAGAGTGAAAAAAATAAATGAAGCAAAATTATGGAAAATAAAGAGATCTTAAACAGAAGGAGATATCAGAAAAGCTAATGTTTCACTAGTGAAACCCAATAATTCTTAAATATTACAATATACTCCCCATTACAATATTTTCCCCAATACTTTTCCTTCAATTTCTGGCCCAAATCATCAATATATAGTTAAAGTCAAAAGTTTACATACACCTTGCAGAATCTGCAAAATGTTAATTATTTTACCAAAACAAGGTTATTTAGTCCTGACCTGAAGAAGATATTTCACATAAAAGATGCATACATAATCCACAGGAGAAAATAATATTTGAATTTATAAAATGACCCTGTTCAAAAGTTTACATACACTTGATTCTTAATAGTGTGTTGTTACCTGAATGATCCACAGCTGTGTTTTTTTGTTTAGTGGTAGTTGTTCATGAGTCCCTTGATTGTCCTGAACAGTTAATCTGCCTGCTGTTCTTCAGAAAAATCCTTCAGGTCTCACAAGTTCTTTGGTTTTTCAGCATTTTTTTGTATTTGATCTCCTTTCCAACAATGACTGTATGATTTTGAAATCCATCTTTTCACACTGAGGGTGAACTGAGGGACTCATATGCAACTATTACAGGAGGTTGCTTCATGCTTCAGAAGGAAACACAATGCATTAAGAGCCGGGGGTGTAAACTTTTAAACAGAATGAAGATGTGTATATTTTTCTTATTTTGCCTAAATATTTTTTTTAAAGTACTGCCCTTTAGAAGCTACAGAGGATACTTGTTTCCCAGAGGACAAAATAAGTTCAATTTACACTGATCTTCAAATTTCAAAAGTTTTCACCCCCTGGCTTAATGCATTGTGTTTCCTTCTGAAGCACTAGTGAGTTTATTTAACCTATAGATTTAACATTTCAACTGAATATTAATTAATAAAATATTGATTAGGAGGGGGAAGTACACCATCAGTATCACACCCATTGACTATGCAGACACTTGTGGTTAGAGTTTTTATTAGAATTGTGAACATGTTAGAAAGAGGGTACCCGTCCCATTCTGAAAGTGTCTGCGGTGGTCCAAATAGAGCCCGCAGGCGAATACGTCTGCGCAGCTGTCTTTCTTTAGCGCTGGAATATGACTCATCTCTGCAGTACCGCAGTAACTGGGTCAGGCCTCAAAAACACATAGACACATACGCACACACAGACACATATATATACTGTACACACTCTATACATACACGTACACACTCTCCTCGCTCTATCACATCATCCATCTTACTGCCCTTCATTCAGCTTCCTTCTTAAGAACTTGTTTCATCTTCTCCGTCTTCTCTTGTACTGCTCTGTAAGTGCTCTGATAGAGGTTTATTAAACAGTATAAATGTTTTCTACTTTTAGGTTGAGTGCAACTCCAAGCTGGATCCAACCAACACCACATTCCTGAAGGCAAGCAAAATAGTAGAAATAGTGGCCAAACGTTTTGGCACATCAAATTTCAGAAATAATTTATTAAAAACATATTTGATTTGTTTCAGATGGCTGATTCAGGTGGAATGCCTCAAATTACACAGGTGAGACTGCTTGACATGTCTGATCTCAGATCAGTCTCTGATAGTTACAGTGGTAGCAAACATGATACCAAAATTAAAGCGAAATAATCAATAATCAAAATTTAAAGGGATAGTTCATGCAAAAATGAAAACTCAAATGAAACCGTCATGTCATTTCAAACCCATCTTCAGAACAAATTAATCCAGGAGCTTTCTGACCCTACATAGACAGCAATGCAACTACTACATTTAAGGCCCAGAAAGGTATTAAGGACATCATTAAAACAGTCCATGTGACATCAGTGGTTCAACCATAACGTTTTGAAGCTATAAGAATAATTTTTGTGCGCAAAGAAAGTAAAAATTACAACTTTATTCAACAATGAGAGATGAGGAAACCATAACGCATGTCCTTACTACCTTTCTGGACTTTGAACCTTATAGTTGCATTGCTGTCTATTCAGGCTCTCGGATCTCATCAAAAATATTGTAATTTGTGTTCCAAAGATGAACAAAGGTCTTACAGGTTTAGAATGACATGAGGGTGAGTAATTAATGACAGAATTTTCATTTTTGGGTGAACTATACCTTTAAGTTAAAGCTCGTCAAACACTAGTTTCAGTGTATTTTACAAAAAAAAAAAAACTATTGGATTTAATTCAAATATGTTAAATGTTTTGAATCCTACAGCCTGGAAAACTCACAGAGGCTTTCAAGTACTTCCTGCAGGGAATGGGTTACAGTAAGTTAATTCATTTCATATTATTTGAATTATCAATGTATTTATTAACAGTGTTAAATCAGAATGCCAAATTAGTTCAATTGATGATTCTCTCTGCCAAATGTAAACCGATCCATTATGTTTAGTGTGTCCTTTCTCCCATGTGTGTCTGTTTCCAATGATGAGAGAGTTGTGAGTGTATGCAAGCAAATAGGTGTGTATGGAAGTGTTGTATTTGGTATAATCTGTACCCTATGTGTATTTTCCTGCCCCTTCTCAGTTGCTTATATGAAGGATCGGAGAATGAGTGGGGGGCCAGGTACTTCCAGCTTCCTGTTCACGCCTGCCCTCTTCCTCATTTAGATGACATATTCAGTCTTCTAATCCCTTGTTTGGCCTTTTTTAATTTTTGTATTTATCCTTCCCAGATTGATATTTCCATTCATTCATTATTTACTTTACTGATCAGTGATTTTTCCTCTGAAGGAAAAATGTGCTTTGAATGCGCTCTCATGCTCTCTGCATGGCAGTTATTCGAAAATGAACTATTGAAAACAAAATTGTGGACGAAAATATGGCATGACATGTTTCTTTTTACCCTAGTATTATTTTAAAAAGTTGTAAAACTTGCTGTTTAATGGGCTCTTTTTCAGAAACTTCACATTTAAGAGCGCACTTGTATATGATAGCATTTTAGTGCCACGGTAAAAAATAATAGAAATCTATGTTTACAAGATTAAAGTTATAATATTTTGATAGTAGACTATACTCTTACCTAATGAAACATTTCGACTTTTATTCTCGAAACATTTCAACTTTATTCTCGAAACACTCCAACTTTGTTCTCAAAACATTTTGACTTTATTTTCAAAACATTTCAACTTTATTCTTGACTTTGACGAATTTCGACTTTGTTCTCGAAACATTTCGACTTTATTCCTGAAACTTTTCAACTTTATTCTCATAATTTCGACTTTATTCTCGAAACACTTCAACTTTGTTCTCAAAATATTTTGACTTCATTCTTGAAACATTTCAACTTTATTCTCGTAATTTCGACTTTATTCTTGTAATATTTTGACTTTTTTCTCGTAATTTCAACTTTATTCTCAAAATATTTAAACTTTATTCTCTAAACCTTTAGACTTTATTCTCAAAATATTTCGACTTTATTCTTGTAATTTCAACTTTATTTCCAAAATATTTAACTTTATTCTCTAAATATTGTGACTTTAATCTACTAATTTTAGATTTTTTTTTGTTTTTTTAACGTGGCACTAAAACGCCATCATACTTGTAGGCTAGAAATACATTTTAAATAAATATTTATTTATATTATTTTATTAAATATTTATATGTTTTCTACAGTATTGTCTTTTTAAAAAAAAACTAAGTATCACTGGAACAAGTGTCAATTCAGTTACAGTATTTTTGCCTCGTTTTGCATACAAATATCTAAACATCCACAAAACAATAAAAAAAAAAGTAGTATTTTCTCTCAGAAATTGCAAATAAAACACACTCTAATAAAAATTGCTTTATTTATACCTTCAAAAAAAAACATTTTTTTTTTACAGTGTCCGCATTGTTTTTGTTTTGGTCAAAAAACACTTTTTTTTAAGTTTATGCTTAATAAGAGAAAAAAAATTTTATGCAGTAAGGGAAATTAATTCTTATTCCGACACAATTTTTCTTAAATGTTTTTTCTGCTTAAGGATGTTTAGATATAAACAAGAAAATTACTGACTGAGAGAATTATTTTTTTCACTGAAAACAAGGGAAGATTCTGGTTAGCTATTTAAGTTGGATTTGAGTCATTCTGAAGTATTTGTGGTGGAATGTTATTTAATTATTTTCGACAAAAAGTTCAAGCATGTCATCCCTGCCTCCTCTGCAACACATCATGCAGCCCAGACGAATTTCCCTGTGGATATGGAATGACTATTCACCCCTATCTCTATCTTTCCATCTCTCTTTTATTTCTCAGTGCCTTCGGCCAGTATGACCCGTCTTGCTCGCTCACGAACAGCCTCTCTGACCAGCGCCGGCTCCGTGGATGGTTCTCGCAACCGCGCATGCACGCACTCAGATAGCAGCGAGGGCGTCGGGCAGGTCAGCCACACCATGGAAGTGTCCTGCTGAACCTTTGTGCACTGTCTCACACGCACACATTTAGAGAGACGTGGCATGGAAGGAGGCCGTGAGAAGGATAGAGGTCTCAGCCATTTTCTATGTGGTTTTCTCTCAGTTTTTTTCAGCGTTAGCCATCTTAAAGGAATAGTTGACTCAAAAACGAAAAAAATGACCATCATTTAGTCACTCAGAAGTCTTTAGAAAACTGTATGACTGACTTTCTTCTGTAAAACACAAAATGAGATATACACTCCAAGGCGCGTAATGAAAGTGAATGGTGACCACATAGCTTCAGAAGACCTGAAATGTCACTTTTATGATGCTTGAATAGTCCTTTTAGGAGCATGGCAGCACTTGGTCCCCATCCGCTTTCATTGTATGGAAGCGAGCAGCTTGGACATTCGTCTAAACATCTGCTTTCGTCTTCCACAGACGAAATAAAGCCATACAGGTTTAGAAGATCCTTAAGTTTTCTTTTCGAGCTGAACTATTCCTTTAACCTGTAAAATGAAGACTTGCTGTCCTTTCCCCCTTCAAAACAGTGTTTGGTTTCCCCCAACTTTGTACTGCGGTTACTTATCGCTCTACGTGTCAGTATTCCTGCACCCTTTGCTTGCTGCCTCTGGCCTTCACCTCCTCCGAAAGACAAAACTACAAGCCCCATCAGCCCCTGCTCTCACTCATTCCTGTCCTATGACAGTCTTTGAGGAGAAACTGATGGATTAGGTCGCAGGTAGAAGGGGTCGGTCTTGAGGAACAGCACGAAACAAAGCAAATGAACGACGAAAGGAGGGATTTATAAGTGACATTTGTAGCTCTCCCTCTCAATTTTCGAGCGAAAGCAAAGTGATTGTATAGTTGAAGAGGGCGAAAATCTCTTAACCAGTAAACAGTAGCTTTCGGCTAATCATCTCAGCTCATTCAGTCATCAGGAGTGTATGTATCACCACATACTGTGCTTTCTCCACAATTTTCCATTCCTTTCACATTAAGCACTAATACGATCAAGCGCACTTTCAAATGAAGTCTCACTTCATTAAATACAACATACCTAGTACCCTTCTAGCATGCATTCGCTGTCATATGAAAGTGGCTTCGCCTGGGATCGGTTCTGTACGGTCTCCTTTTTATAGACAATCAGCTTCTGACCCAAACCAAACCGGAACCGTCGACTGAGGCAGAGCCTGTGTGATAGAGATTGCAGTGCCGTTAACGGTACAGAATCAAGGCTTCACGCTTCCCTTACAGCACCCAGCCCCGCACCAAGAATATACCAAAGCTACTGATACAAATGCACACACAAATGCACACATACAGATTTCCCAATGAGGGCTGGGCTCTGCAAGGTAACAGAGCTTTTGTATGCATACACACACACACACCATTCATGCACTGAAAACATCAGAACTGGACCAGTCATAACAACCAAGTTAATATAGCACAAAGTAGTGTTATATAAAAAATGGCTTTCATTTGCAATGTTAAACTGCATGGATTCACAGCGAATTCACATGAAACACCAAAACAGCTGCACGAATTTAAGTATGAATCAACGAATGAACAAATGGAGGAATGTGCAAACAAACGAGCAAGCTAACGAATGAATGAGCAAACAAACAAACAAGCAAACTAATGAACTAAAGGAATGAATGAAGGAACAAATGCGCGAATGAATGAAAGAATGAACGAACAAATTATTTGATTCAAGTTCTAGAGGTGACTGACATGAGCCGAGATCTGATTGGCCGACGCCGCTAACGTGGGACTTACGAAGGCGAAGCAGCCGTTGGCTTTCCATTCCACACTCGCGCTTTTCTGTCTTATTGAATGTCAGTTTTCCTGCGGCCTTCCTTGAACAGGAAGCGCACAATTACGACTTTTCAGGGGTGTTTCCTGTGCGTTTGTCTGTAAGAGGCGGGGCTTTCTGGAGCGTGAAGCTCCAAGCTCGGAATGTAGGGCAAAATCCCATCCCCAACAAACCCATCCCCCAAAACACAAGGTGCCCCGCCTCTCACAGACACTTCCAGTCGCCCCTAAAGGGCTATCGACCCAGGCAACGCATCGTGATCGACTTCGCTCCGTGCAAAGCTGGGCGCCGTACTGTAGATACTGTACAAAGAGAAACATGAATGCGTGGTATGGAATAAACAGCGAATGTGAACGAGGAAAGAGAGGGAGAGGAGGAACGAAAAGAAAGGTAAAAGTCAAGCGCAAAATATTGACGGGTTTCCTCCTAAAGACTGAATGGACAAACACACGTTCTTCCCCAGTATTGATTTGCATGAGTTTTGATAATGCAACCTCGTGTTTGTGTCGTTTTACTTGATTTCCTGTCTGAAGTCTGCAGCTGTTAGCTCTTATTAAGAAATAAAGAGCATGCCCACCTTTCAAAGGTGCACTTTTTTTTCCTGATCCCTGATCTCTGATCTCTGCCTGGGGGCCCTGAATGTATAATGTCCTTTGGAAGTGCTGTACAGTATTGTCAATGTGGCCCCATATCACCTTTTCTTAAATCAGGGCTCACACCAGTTTGACCTGCCACACCTGCCTTCCCTTGCACCCTTTTCCTTCTCAGTCTATGTTCTATGCTGTAGATATTGCTGTTTTTAGGGCATAAATCTAAAAATAGGTCCATACCACTAGCCTTGTCATGTGGAACTGTTATACTTCGGATTTCCCTTGAGTTCCTCTTTTTTATAATACAGTAGTTCTTATTTAACCATGTGTTGCATCTATTCTTGTGAGGGTTCAATGAGTATTATTATTATTAATATGATTACAGTTGTTACGATTAGCCATTGTTTTATATTAAGCAATAAGTTGTTTGTGTTTATTTTTTTGGAAGGGGGCTGGTTGTTACAAATATGTCTAAAGATACAGTAAGGGTCACTCTTAACCTGCTTTGCCATAATAAAACTATGAAAACTAATGTGTTTATGTAATATGTACATCTATATACAAGCTGTCACTGTCTGTGTACTAAAAAAATCTGAACGTGTAACAAATAAAAATGAAAATACAAAAAGTATAAGGGCTTTGTTTTATTTTCTTGTAGGTTAACTGGTACTGATCCCCAAGGAACACATAATATGTATAAACATATATGTTTAGTTCAAAGGTGCTTTGAAAAATGCTTTGGCAAATTATAATTATGACATAATAAGTCAAAATTATGAGATAAAAGTCATAATTATGACAAATTATTATGAGAAGCTTAAATTGAGGTGATCAGTTTTGATTCCAGGCTAAATTCTAAGAAAAATCTGATTGAGATATTAAGTCAGAATTATGAGATTAAAAAGTCATAATTATGACAAAAGGTAAAAATAATGAGAAATTATTATGAGACAAGCTAATATTGAGATAATCAGTTATGACAAAAGGTCAAAATTATGTCAAATCATTGTGAGATAAGCTGAAATTGAGATAATCATAGTTATGAAATAAATCATGTTAAAAAAATCATGTTTTGGTAAATCATAATTTTGAAATAAGTCAAAATTATGAGATACTAAATCATAATTATGAGATGAGAAGTCACAATTACGACAAAACGTCAAAATGATGACAAATCATAAGCTGATGTTGAGATAATCAGTTATGACATAAATCATGTCAAAGCAAAATTATGAGAGAACAAAATGATTGAGAGATACTAAGTCAAAATTATTTTAAACGTCATGATTATGACAAAAGGTAAAAATAATGACAGATCATGAGAAATTGGCATAATCATAGTTATGCCATAAATCATGTCAAGGAAAATTGAGAGAGACAAATTAAATTATGAGACACTAAGTCATAATTAGGAGATAAAAAGTCATAATTATGACAAAAGGTCAAAATGATTACATTATTTTGAGATAAGCTCAAATTGAGATAATCATAGTTATGACAGATCTTGAGAGAAAACTGATTATGAGATATTAAGTCATAATTATGACAAAAGGTAAAAATAATGAGAAATGATTATGAGACAAGCTGATATTGAGATAATCAGTTATGACAAAAGGTCAAAATTATGTTAAATCATTTCGAGATAAGCTGAAATTGAGATAATCATAGTTATGAAATAAATCATGTTAAAAAATCATGTTTTGGTAAATCATAATTATGATACAAGTCAAAATTATGAGATACTAAATGATTATTAGATACTAAGTCAAAATTTATTCAATAAAATGTCATGATTATGACAAAAGATAAAAATAATGACAGATCATGAGAAATTGGCATAATCATAGTTATGACATAAATCATGTCAAGGAAAATTGTGAGAGAAAAATTAAATTATGAGACACTAAGTCATAATTAGGAGATAAAAAGTCATAATTATGACAAAAGGTCAAAATTATTACATTATTTTGAGATAAGCTCAAATTGAGATAATCATAATTATGACAAATCTTGACAGAAAACTGATTATGAGATATTAAGTCATAATTATGACAAAAGGTAAAAATAATGAGAAATCATTATGAGAGAAGCTGATATTGGGATAATCAGTTATGGCATAAATCATGTTAAAGCAAAATTTTGAGAGAAGAAAATTATTATGAGATACTAAGTTATAATTATGCGATAAAACGTCATGATTATGACAAAACGTAAAAATGATGACAACTCATTATGA
This sequence comes from Cirrhinus molitorella, assembly GCA_033026305.1. NCBI lineage: Eukaryota > Metazoa > Chordata > Actinopteri > Cypriniformes > Cyprinidae > Cirrhinus > Cirrhinus molitorella. The sequence continues at coordinate 9,494,565 of CM065141.1, read as the reverse complement.
GATAAGCTGAAATTAACATAAACATAGTTATGACAAATCATGTCAAGGAAAATAGTGGGAGAAAAAATTTAATTATGAGACACTAAGTCATAATTAGGAGATGAAAAAGTCAATTATGACAAACGGTCAAAATGATTACATTATTATGAGATAAGCTAAAACTGAGATAAGATAATCAGAATTACAACATAGATCTTAAGTCATAATTATGATAAAAGGTAAAAATAATAAGAAATCATTGAGACAAGCTGATATTGAGATAATCAGTTATGACATAAATCATGTAAAGCAAAATTCTGAGATAACTAAATTATTATGAGATACTAAGCCATAATTATGAAATAAAATGTCATGATTATGACACAAGGTAAAAAATTATGACAAATCATTATGAGATAAGCTGAAATTTAGATAAGAGAACATAAATGTTGTCAAGAAATGTTTTGGTAAATCATAATTATGACAAACAGTCAAAGCTAAGTCATAATTTTGAGCTAAACTGGCAAAAGATCAAAGTGATGAGAAATCATTATAAGCTGAAATTGTGATAATTGTAGTTATGACATAAATCATGTCAAAGCAAAACTATGAAAGAATAAAAACTGAAATTATAAGATAAAAAGTTACAATTATTTAAGCCATGAGAAATAAGATCAAATTATGACAAAAAGTAAAAACAAATTCTAAATTATGAAGTTTTATATTATAATTATAATTTTTATGCCATAATGTCAGACTTTTTTATTTCAATTTCAACTCTTTGTCTCATAACTTAGCCTTTTGATGTCATAAATATGATGCAACAAAACATTTTTTCAAATCTGCTAAATGCATACTTGTATGTAGTGAAATGTCAACAGTATTAATCCAGCACACTCATTTTTCATTTTAACTTTGCTGTAATTTATTTCAAGAAATTAAATTAGCGATACATTTGTGAATTTCTTCACTTCATGTAACATAGCTAAGCATTTAAAGATGTGTGCATAGCGAAAAAAGATTTATAGGCTGGATTCAATTCACATACTTCTATGAAGTACATACTTCACTGTTGAAGGGGAGGGTATAAAATTTGAATGTTTGTTAGGATACACTGCAATAAATGCTTTTCCTACTTAGATTTTTTGTCTTGTTCTAGCCAAAATATCTAAAAACTATTGTCTTGTTTTCAGAAAAAAAAAGTCAAAATAATCTGCCAATGGGGTAAGCAAAATAATTTTGTTTTCAGCTTGAAATAAGATTATTTTTTTTATTCACTTAAATTTAACTTATTTTTTTCTGAAAACAAGACAATAATTTTTACTTGTCTAGAAAATCCTTTTTGATTTAAGAATTTTTAGATATTTTGCCTGGAAACAAGACTAAAAATCTAAGTAAGAAAAGCATTTCTTGCAGTGTACGGCAGAAGTAATTGTATGTATACAACAAAATGTTCAAATTGTCTTACAACTTTTGCAATCTGATTACAGTAAATGTAAAAAATGCAACTCCTCCATTTTTTCCCCTGTGCAGTAGCATCTAACTTAATTCATTATCTTAAAGTTATTTGGATTCATGTTAAAAACCCTGCAAATACACACTTTGAAAAAGCTGCTATTTATTGTACTATCAGGTTTTTTTTTTCTAACTAATTCTAATCTACCATACTATACAGCACAGAGAGTATGTGAAATAGAATGCAGCCATACTCTCATGCCTCAGATCAAGTCGCTGGAGACTTACTGAAAGACAAGCTCGTAAGTTACAATGTAAGCATCACTGTAGGCATACAGCAAATTATCTCGGGGGTCATAGTTAAGAAACTCAATATTAGTCTGCATCTTTTTGATATTAATTTTCACATCAAAGCGCTCTTGCTTTGTTTTGGTGTCATAGGAGTAAAAGATCTCTTCTGTTTCTTTATCCAGGTAACGAGTGGCATAAAGCACACCGCACACCATGAAGGTGTTGGAGGCAGTCTTTTTGTGAAGAGAAGTGGACCATGTTTGGTTCACAACTGGCGGGTTACTAGTCTGGAGTTTTCCGATAACCACATTTCCAAAGTTACTTGTGGTCGCATATATAACATAGACGCCTGATTCATCTGTGGCAAAATCCAAATCAGTATAGCTGTATGTCGTACCAAGATGTCCAAATGGAAACTTACTATTGTAGCCTGTATCACTAGGTAAAGCCACAGTACTGACAGCACGAGTCGTCAAGTTGAACTGACAGACAGAATATGTGTTGTAACAGTTATAGTAGAGCGCATTGGCATACATGACCATGTTTGACCCCTGAATTGTGTTTGTTGTGGGATTGGAGCTTGATATATATGTATCTTTTGGTCCTATACCTAATAAAAGAGTACTCAAGGTGCCGTACTGGCGGACCCAGTGGCTATATACGTTACTGCTTGTCAGCACCACCAGCCAGTACTTGTTCTCATCTCCTGGAGCGGGTTTTGCATCTCGACCCCAAGCACCGTAAGGGTAGGAGGTGCCGTATGGTGTGAGGGAATACGTTCTAGGTCCCGCCACATTGACCAGTTGACCCCGACCACAGCGGGCTAAAAAACACAGAAGAAGAACAGCTCATTAATAATTAAACTGAAAATGAGCTGAGGGACTATTGGGGTCTTTAGCGTACCTGGTGGAAGTGTAGGAGGTGGTAATGTAGCCTTGTGCCCATTTTTGCACTCTTCCAGTTCCCTCTTAATACGCAGGTTCTCTCGTTCTTTCTTTATCACCTGCAAGTTGTCAAACTTCTCCAGCTCCGCCATTGTGACCTTCATATCTTCAAGCTTTAATAAAAATAACACTTATAATTCTTCATTTAAACGTAGATACATTTTGAAGTTTTTGTTTTTTTATGTTCATGCACTTTTTAGATTTTAGACTTATTGCATTGCAGTGGTTTTATTTTATATTAGAATCGTTTATTTATTTTACTATTGCTTCGTATATACGAAAGTACAGTTGAGGTCAAAACTTTTGAACAGAATGAAAATGTGTACATTTTTCTTGTTTTGCTTAAATATCATATTTTTTTTTCCATTTACTACTGCCCTTCAGAAGCTACAGAAAATACTTATGTTTTTCAGAAGACAAAGTAAGTTAAAACAGCTCTTAATGCATCATGTTTCCTTCTAAAACATCAGTGAGCATTTGAACTTTCTGTAATAGTTGCACATGAGTCCCTCAGTTGCCCTCAGTGTAAAAAGATGGACCACAAAATCATACAGTCATTGTTGCATTGTTCAAATAAACAGAAATGCTGAAAAAACAAAGAATTTGTGGGACCTAAAGGATTTTTCTGAAGAACAGCGGTCAGTTTAACTGTTCAGGACAAACAACAAACAATTCAAAAAACAGCTGTGGATCATTCAGGTAACAACATAGTAGTATTACATTTTTTTATATTCGACATTTTGAAATATCTTGTTTTGGTAAATTATTCAGTACTAAATAAAAAATAACATGCATTTTGAATGATCCCTCTTATTTTGTTAAAATAATTAACATTTTGCAGATTCTGCAAGGTGTATGTAAACTTTTGACCTCAACTGTAAAAACTAGTAAAAAATAAAACTAGGTGGATATGTAAAAAATAAAAAAAGGAGCCAATTATATTTTCTGTGAGAAAAATCATTCTTAGTGTACACTGCGGCTCAAAAAAATTGGTATCAGCAAGGTTTGTAATGTTTTTTAAAGAAGTCTCTTATGCTCATCAAAGTTTTATTTATTTGATCAAAAATTCAGAAAAAAATAATAGTATGAAATATTATTGCAATTTAAAATAACAGTTTTCTATTTGAATATACTTTAAAATACAATTTATTTCTGTGATGCAAAGCTGACTTTTCATCAGCCAAAACTGCAATATAACACATCCTTGCTGAATAAAACTATTAATTTATTTCAAACAAAGAAAGAAGAAAATATTTACAGAACCCAAACTTTGAATAGTATTGTATATTGTTACAAACGATTTAAATTATAAATAAATGCTGCTCTTTTTAACATTTTGTTCATCGTAGAATCCTGAAAAAGTTCTTCAGGTTTTCAAAAACAAATATTAAGCTGCACAACTGTTTCCAACATTAATAATAAAACGTCATATTAGAATGATTTCTGAAGAACCATGTGATATTGCTGACTGGCGTAATGATGCTGAAAATTTAGTTTTGCATCACAAGAATAAATTCTACTTTAAAGTATCATAAAATAGAAAAACACTATTTTAAATTGCAACATTTTCACAGTTTTTTTCTGTATTTTTAATCAAATAAATGCAGCCATGATGAACAGAAAGGCTTCTTTAAAAATACTTAAACTCTTACTGATCCCAAACATTTGAAGGGCAGTGTACATCAACAAAAAAAAAAACAAAAACAAAAAAAAAACTAATTACAAAATAATAATAATTACAATAATGAGTGCTGTTTAGTATAGCAACTCACCTGGCCTGCAGCCTGTACACTGAGATGATGGTAATTACTGGTGGTCCTGTTGAGTTTGTTGAGGAGGTCCTGAATTTCGGCAAACTCTAACTCAATGATTCGCAGAGAAACGGCCCCATACAAATTCTTGTCATTCTCCTTTTCCAGCATGACCACACTGTCCTCTAGTTCCTTGATACGCTGTTGTAGACCCACTACAAGCCTGTCTAAATCTGTCATCTGAAGATAATTACATTTACATTATTAAATTTATTAGATTTAATTCTTTTACAAATAATGGGAACAACAGATAAAATGAGAACAAAATTACCCTTTCTGAAGTGATGGTCTCCATGCATTGTGCTGCATTGGTCTCTACTTTTGCTAGTTTGTTCTCAGGGAAAGCAGGATCTGAATTTTTCAGATCGCACACACAGTCTTTTCCTTTCACTGACTGTCAAGACCAAATCATAGGAAATTAAATTTTATACAACAACCAATACTCTGAAACTGAGAATTTATGTGCTCTCAACAGATGAGACAGTACATACAGAAATAAAATCTCAGTGATTATTACTTGTAAAGGATTTGATCTTTCTTACCTGAAAGAAAGTTAGAGGGATGATGATCATCAAAATGAATGTATTAGACCGACTCATGTCTGAAGGTAAAGAGGAGCCTATAACCTCAGAATAAATAATGTTGTGTGCCTGAAGCACAGTTTTAAAGCCATATCATCATGGTGAAATACCCGATAAAAAACAGAGACAGATTTCTTCATTTCTTTTGGGTGGAGCAGGCAGGGTCTATCGCAATCTTCATCTTATCTCTGTGGACACCTTTTGGTGGTCCATGAGTGAAGGAAAATTGTAGCTGTGTTTCAACATTAGTTTTGCCTCACTGTCTGACCACAATTGTACTGCTTATTCTTTTGTAATATTTCTTGTAATGTTTGCAAAATAAAAATGATTGTGTTGTTTAAAGCAGAACGTTTAGTCTTTCGGGTCATTTGCTCATCATGCTGTCGTACCTGTTGGTCCTAACAGTCATAGTAAGTACCATCTTTTACCTGTTCTGGATTTCTTTAATTTCTTAACTGGAGGGTTTTAATTTGAATAAAATGTTTAGTTCTTTATTGCATATTTACATTTACTGTATGTATATTTTTATACATAATTCTAAGATATTATAAACTGTGGTTATATAGATCACTTTATTTTAGACTGCGCCCTAAAGCATTAATAAAGCTAACACTTATCGATATCGTTTAGTACAATAATTATAATATAGGGCTGGGTGAAATCCTAAGAATCGATTAGTTTAGCCTGTTTTAAGTTAATGAATTGAGCATTTTAGCGCATCTCCTATCCAATCGCAATAATCTTTGTGCTTTGTTACTTTTGATATGAAACAAAGTCCCAGTTTTCAAATGATGTCCATTTTATTACGGTATTCAAACAATAAATGTTGTTTTGGCGCTGTTTAATGTTGAGTGACAGATCGCTGTATAGCGCCTCAGTTTAACAGAAGCAGCAGCACGAAATATATATGAATAAACAACTGAAGGTATGTTAAAAGAAAGAATACAACTTACCGAAAGCCGTATCTTATCTCATGTAATCGCTCAATCAGTGTTTCATCCACGCAAAGACGTCAATATAACAGCTTGTAAACAATGTCATGTAATTCACATTTACCTCAGAAAGCACATTCGGCGAGCATAAACTAAATGAACACTAGAGAGAAGCATATGTACCGTATAACATTTATTATCATTTTTACTGTTCTTCAGTGTTTAATTTATGTTTGAATAAATCGGGCAAGTTTGTTTATTTAAAAAAAAATAAGTTAGTTGAGAGATTTTTTTAAATTTAATTTAGCATTTACTGTACCTGATATCCAAGATAATCAATACTGAATCGGAAGTCAAACTAAATCATAAGCTTGTGAATCAGAATGAAATCAAATAATGCACTGAAAGTCGTCATATACAGTTGAAGTCAAAAGTTTACATACCCCTTTGCAGAATCTGCAAAATGTTAACTATTTTACCAAAATGCATGTTATTTTTTATTTAGTACTGACCTGAATAAGATATATTTTACTTAAAATACGTTTACATCTTGTCCACAAGAGAAAACAGTAGTTAATTTATAAAAATGATGCTGTAATTTTTGCATACACTTGAATCTTAATGCTGTGTTGTTACCTGAATGCCCCCAGCTGTTTTTTGTTTGTTTGTTTAGTGATAGTTGTTCATGAGTCCCTTGTTTGTCTTAAACTGATAAACTTCCTGCTGTTCTTCAGAAAAATTCTTCAGGTCCCACAAATTCTTTCATTTTTTTTTTTTGCATTTTTGTGTATTTGAACCCTTTCCAACAATGACTGTATGATTTTGAGATCCGTCTTTTCACAGTGAGGACAACTAAGGGATTCATATACAACTAATACAGAAGGTTCAAACGCTCACTGATGGAGCCGGGGGGTGACTTTTTGAATTTGAAGATCAGGGTAAATTATATTATAACTTATTTTGTCTTCTGGGAAACATGTAAATATCTTCTGCAGCTTCTGAAGGGCAGTACTAAATGAAAAAATAATATATATATAGGCAAAATAAGAAAAAAGTAGCCTACACATCCTCATTCTGTTCAAAAAATTACACCCTTGGCTCTTAATGCATTGTTGACGCATCAGTGAGTGTTTGAATCCTCTGTAATAGTTACATATGAGTCCCTCATTTGTCCTCAGTGAAAAAAGATGGATCTCAAAATCATACAGTCATTGTTGGAAAGAGTTAAAATGCACAAAAATGCTGAACAACCACACAATCTATTGGACCTGAAGGATTTTTCTGAAGAACAGTGGGCAGTTTAACTGTTCAGGGCAAACAAAGAACTCATGAACAGCTATCACTAAGCAAAAAAAATAAAACTAAAACCTTAAAAAACAGCTGTGGATCATTCAGGTAACAACACAGTATTAAGAATCAAGTGTATGTAAACTTCTGAATGGGGTCGTTTTTATAAATTCAACTATTTTTTTCTCTTGTGGACTAGATGTAAATGTCTTTTATGTGAAATATCTTATTGTGGTCAGTACTAAATAAAAAATAACATGCATTTTGTATGATCTCTCTTATTTTGGTAAAATAATTAACATTTTGCAGATTCGGCAAGGTGTATGTAAACTTTTGACTTCAACTGTAATTATGAAATATCTTTCAAAACAATTGTGAACTATCATGCTATCCACTATCAAGCATCTACAGTATTTGTGTTTACGTGTGTAAATCAGGTGACTGTTGAGGCTCAGAGAATTCAAGGCGAACAGAAGAATGATTCCTGTGTGTGTAAATTAAGCACCTCCATCTGGGCTTTTCCTGCGGTGAGGTTTGAGAGAATCGAAAAACAAGTCCAGACCTGTGAAGAAAACCTTACTGAGTTTCAGAAAAAGGTGAGAATCTTTAAATTCATGTAGATTAATTCTTGTAATATCAAGTAATATCAATGACCTCATTTGCGGTGTGACTTTCAGATAAAGGACAGAAATGTACAAATGCCTAAGATAGAAAGCACTCTTAAGAACATCAAAGCCCGTCTGGCACCTTTCGAGTATCTGAACACAAATGGCCTGTACAACGCCCTTCACCTCCAACAGCTGATAGACGAACTTAATAATATCTATTCTACTGCTAGTGATGCTAACAACAAAAACCCCAGCAAAGAGACACAAGACCTTCTCAAGGAGGTAGATCTTTTACATAATCCTACATCATTTTAAAAAACAGGTCTCCAAAAATAGACAAAGCCGATAAAAATGGAAAACAAAAATGTATTTGAAGATATGTTGATCATTGTATGTGTTCCTCTCAGTTGACTAATGCGAAGAAGGATGCCGAGAAAATGTACAAAAGTAACGTCTTCAATCTAGAGACAATGAAATCCAGGCTACGTGACCTCAACAACCGAGTACAAACCTGTAAAACATTACCTGAAGACTTCAGAAGTAAGTATATGACTCTCATTGAGTGGACAAACGCTTTGACATTTACATTGTCTACTCTCTGGTGATCTTCAACAATGTTTTTAAGGTTGATTTAATGTTAATCCATACAATTTAACTTGCAGGCACTTGTCATCAGCGTATCATGTCCAACATAAGTTCTCCAGTTGTTACCAAGCTCAATTCCGTCAGCAAATCCTATATCTCAGGTGCTTGGGGTCGGGATGCCAAACAGGACGGTAAAGAACGCTACTGGGAACACTGTCTGGTGAGCGGACATCAGCATGGCAACACAATCAGAATGTACAACTCGTACGAAGATTTCATGGCTAGCAAGAACTACAAAGACGAATACATTGCATCATCCTACAGCCACAAGAATGCTGTTCAGGGCTCTGGCACTATTGTGTATGACAATACTGTATTTTACCAATGCTACACCACTGCTGAAATCTGCAGCTTCAACATTACAACACAAACAACCAAACGTATAAAACTGGACGGTGCCGGAATTGAAAACAAGTTTCCTTTCTGCTACTACAGCTGTCGTGATTGGACCGACATCGATCTGGAGGTTGATCAGAACGGTGTGTGGGTGATTTACGCCACTGAAGAGAACCACGGCAACATTGTAGTGAGTCGTTTAGACCCGCTGTTGCTCAATATCACACATACCTGGAAGACGCAACTCTTTAAGAGGTCCGTCACCAGTACTTTTATGGTGTGCGGGGTCTTGTATGCTACTCGCTTTGTTAATACTTACCAAGAAGAGGTGTTTTATGCTTTCGATACAATCACTGGTCAAGAGATAAACACTCTATCTTTGCCTTTTGAGAAGGTTTCTGCTGGAATAGCCAATCTAAACTACAACCCTGTTGACAGGAGGCTTTATATGTATAATGATGGCTATCTGTTAGCATATAACACCTTCAACTAAGGGTCTTTTCATAAGCGGCTAAGAAATGAAATATGCCATACAGTTTAAAGTCTAAATTGCATGCTGAAAAATCTCAAAATATGCACAGTGATTAAACTAAAGCTTTACGCTATATAATTATGTAATTGTGAGACTTTTTAAGTGCTTGAGTCAGATCTATTTTGTCATTACAATAAATGTGCTTGTATTGCATTTATCTCTGTCTTGACTCCAAAATTTCTTTCAGTACTGTAACATTAGTTAACAGACCCAAAATGAGAGCCAAAATGCTACGTCGTCATTACAGTATGGCACTCGATAGTCACCCCCATGTCACCCAAGATGTTCATGTCTTTCTTTCTTTAGTCACAGACAAATTACATTCCAGGATTTTTTCTCCATATAGTCAATGGGTTTCAGTGGGTTGAAGGTACAAATTGCAGTTTCAGTGCAGATTCAAAGGGCTCTACATGAGGAATAAAGGTGAAACGATTGGTCAAATTTTCTAAACAAACAAACAAACAAACAAAAAAAGTATATATATATGTATATATAGTCAAGTCAGCTTTATTTATATAGCGCTTTTTACAATACAGATTGTGTCAAAGCAACTTTACATTATCAAATAGGAAGGCAATATATTATTAATGCAAAAAGAAACCATAAATAATTTTAGTTGAAGGAAATTATTTAATAATTTCAAATTAATAACAAATTTAATTTAATATATACATACACATACATACATATTTCTAAATATTTTATTATATATATGTGACAACACTAAAGAAATGACATGACTTTGCAACTATGTAAAGTAGTGAGTGTACAGTTTGTATAACAGTATAAATTTACTGTCCCCTCAAAATAACTGAACACACAACCATTAATGTCTAAACCACTGGCCACAAAAGTGAGTACATCCCTAAGTGAAAATGTCCAAATTGGGCCCAGTTGGGCCATTTTCTCTCTCCGGTGTCATGTGACTCGTTAGTGGTACAAGGTCTCAGGTGTGAATGGGGAGCAGTTAAATTTGGTGTTATCACTCTCACTCTCTCATAAGGGTCACTGGAAGTTCAACGTGGCACCTCACGGCAAAGAACTCTCTGACGATTGTTGCTCTACATAAAGATGGCGTAGGCTATAAGAAGATTGCCAAGACCCTTAAACTGAGCTGCAGCACGGTGGCCAAGACCACGCTGCTTTCTCCTTTTTTCCCAAAGTGCTCTGTAGCTTGTGCTCCCGTGGCGTCTGCCGATGCTAAGCAACAATGACCTGCGCTCTCCATGAAGACACAGAAGTTTCAGCAAACGATAAATCAATTTCCAACGCTAAAAATTGCTTGCAATAGCTCTGCTACTAAATTAATTTAAAAATGTACAGCTGTGAACAGCTGTTCCTCCATCTTGGCTGAGCTTTCAATGTTGTTACGGGAAAGGATGAAGCTGATTGTTTGGTTCTTGTCACATGACTCGCGGTGCGCTTGCGACATTATGAAATGTTGAAATAGTTTTATGTCAATGCAGTGTGGACGCGCCTGGAAAAATGCACACGTTGCACTGCATGCGTGTCACGACCACGTCACTTCCGTTGTGAGAGCGCAAACTGCTCGGCCACATTTGAAATAACGAACTTGAGCTTGCAAAAGACGCGACATGTGAATGGCCCCTAACAAGACAGGTTCCACTCAGAACAGGCCTCGCCATGGTCAACCAAAGAAGTTAAGTGCACGTGCTCAGGGTCATATCCAGAGGTTGTGTTTGGGAAATAGACGTGCTGCCAGCATTGCTGCAGAGGTTGAAGGGGTTGGAGGTCAGCCTGTCGGTGTTCAGACAATACACCGCACACTGCATCAAATTGGTCTGCATGGCTGTCGTCCCTGAAGGAAGAATTTTTCTAAAGATGATGCACAAGAAAGCCCGCAAACAGTTTGCTGAAGACAAGCATATTAAGGACATGGATTAACCAAGACCAAGATAAACTTATTTGGTTCAGATGTTGTCAAGCGTGTGGTGGCAACCAGGTGAGCAGTACAAAGACAAGTGTGTCTTGCCTACAGTCAAGCATGGTGGTGGGAGTGTCATGGTCTGGGGCAGGGGTGCCCAATCCTGTTCCTGGAGATCTACCATCCTATAAAGTTCAGCTCCAACCCTAATCAAACACACCTGAACCAGCTAATTAAGCTCTTAGGTAGCACTTGATAATTACAGACAGCTGTGTTGGAGCAGGGCTGGAACTAAAGTCTGCAGGTAGGTAGATCTCCAGGAACAGGATTGGGCACCCCTGGTCTGGGGCTTCATGAGTGCTGCTGGCACTTGGGAGCTACAGTTCATTGAGGGAACTATGAATGCCAACATGTACTGTGACATACTGATATAGAGCATGATCCCCTCTCTTCTGAAACTGGGCCATAGGGCAGTATTCCAACATGCGGTTTAGACATTAATGGCTGTGTGTTCAGTTATTTTGAGGGGACAGCAAATTTACACTGTTATACAAGCTGTACACTTAATACCCTACATTGTAGCAAAGTGTCATTTCTTCAGTGTTGTCACATGAAAAGATAATAAAATATTTACAAAAATGTGAGGGCTGTACTCACTTCTGTGAGATACTGTATAAATACTTTTTAACCACAAATGCTCATCTTTTGCTCTGTGCCCACGTCTTCATGCATTACGTAGTCACGTTGAAAACGTCATGCGTAATGTAGGTGGAAGTGCCAACCCATTGTTTACAAAGCAAACGTGCAAAAAAAACAAAACAAAATTAATTCTGGAGTGAACTAATCCATTTGCCAGATCAAAATATCACATGCCTGATTATTTCGGTTTAATATTTGTGAGGTAATAGTTTAATACAAACTTACGACAACCTGATTTTTTTTATTTTATTGTGTGTAAAAAAAAGGGGAGGGAACCCATTACCCTATTTCAGGTAACTACTTGAAACCATCATCATTTGATTATTACTAATCATTTGACCATGTTCACGGTAAGACAACTTTTAATTGAAATGAAAACCTGTGTTTGTGTGTGTATTTAATGTTTGAAATCTGAATATGTATATTTAAATCAGACACAGTGTAAGCATATTTGTATCTGTGTTTGTAGATTATCCAACACTAACATTTAATTTAATTAAAATTGTATTTTATTAACTAAAATGTATAGTATGCTTTTCCTCCACAAAACAAGCAGTTTGCCATTTAAAATATGTGAAATCATATTTATTTACAGTAAATGTACATACTTCACTGGTGATGGGAAAGTAGCCTACTTTTGAAATTACAGTAAGATAGGAAACTATTGGACAAAATATGTGACCCTGCACCAATCCTAATGGTCATAAGGGTCTTTTTTTTAATTGAGATGTATGGTTTGTTAGGATAAGACAATATTTGGCCAAGATACAACTATTTAAAAATATGGAATCTAGGGGAACAACAATTAAAATCGCTTTTAAAGTTGTCCACCTGAAGTTCTTAGCAATGCATATTACTAATTAAAAAAAAGTATAATTTTGACCCATACAATGTATTTTTGGCTATTGCTACAAATATACCCATACTATTTAAGACTGGTTTTGTGATCCATGGTCACATATCATGATCCTGCTATACTGGTACCTTTAAGATACAACATATAATCAACGTATAATCATTTGTGATGCACCAATTCTAATTTAGCATAATATATAGTGCAAACAGTATTCAGCCAATATCCCTTGTCTCAAATCAAGTCGTTGGAGATTTATTGAAAGACAAGCTCATAAGTTACAATGTAGGCATCACTGTAGACATACAGCAAATGATCTCTGGGGTCATAGTTAAGATACTCAATATTAGTCTGCATTTTCTTGATATTCATTTTCAAATCATAGCGCTCTTTGTTTGTTATTGTGTCATAGGAGTAAAAGATCTGTTCGGTTTCTTTATCCAGATAACGAGTAGCATAAAGCACACCGCACACCATGAAGGTGTTTGTGGCAGTCTTTTTGTGAAGAGAAGTGGACCATGTTTGGTTCAAAACTGGCGGGTTACTAGTCTGGATTTTACTGATAACAACATTGCCAAAGTTGCTTGTGGTTGCGTATATAACATAGACACCTGATTCATCTGTAGCAAAATCCATGTCAGTATAGCTGTACGTTGTACCAAGATGTCCAAATGGAAACTTATTATTGTAACCTGTATTACTAGGTAAAGCCACAGTACTGACAGTACGAGTCGCCATGTTGAACTGACAGACAGAGTATGTATAGTAACAGTTATAGTAGAGCGCATTGGCATACATGACCATGTTTGACCCCTGAATTGTGTTTGTTGTGGGATTGGAGTTTGATATATATGTATCTTTTGGTCCTATACCTAATAAAAGAGTACTCAAGGTGCCATACTGGCGGACATAGTAACCATATACGTTACTGCTTGTCAGCACCACCAGCCAGTACTTGTTCTCGTCTCCTGGAGAAGGCTTCACATCTCGACCCCAAGCACCATAAGGGTAGGAGGTGCCATATGGTGTGATGGAATATGTTCTAGGTCCCGCCACATTGACCAGTTGTCCCCGACCACAACGGGCTAAAAACACAAAAATAAAACATAAATACAACAGGAAAATTTCTGCTGGGTACTAATTTGGTGCCATTTTTAATGCAGCTTCAAAGGGCTCTACATGATCACAGCCTAAGAATAACTTTGGTTCAAAAAGGTAGGGTACAGCAAAAATCTCCCATCTTATTTTTCATCGCTGTTTTATCTTTTTTGTAAAGGGCGTCTGACCTCCTTTACACGTTCGCTTTTTAAACACTGGTTCGGTACTTCTGCAGCGATGTAGGACGATTTTGAAGTTGAAAATTATGACTAAATATCGTCGTCAACCAACCTTTATCACGTGACGAAAACGAGACAAGACGCAATGTAAATGTGACGATGACTATAATAAAATGTAATGCAATATTGTTGACGAATAAAAACGCGTTATTATTATTTTGCATTATTTCTGTTTCCTGTGTCTCACTTCTGGGGTTTCATCAGGTCGCACTGCACAGACGCAGGCAATCACTTCCTCAAGCGCAACTCTCAGCATTATTTAGAAGACGACAACAAACAAAGGCTGTTTCCATAATCCAGTTCCATTCATTATTCCCTACATTAGTCCACTCTTACAGTTCACTTAAAGGAGTGAATGAAAACGAGTGAGTGAGTGAAACGGCAGTTCCAGTAGTAAGATTAAATTATCTATCTTGAAGTCTGTCACGGAAATTATGTAAAAATCCTAGTTAACCGATTTAATAATTTGAACCTGTGTTGTATTAAGCTGTATGAAGCCGTGGACGAGCGCTTTGTAAAATGAATGGATGGATGATTAAGCTGCGGGCGCCATCTTTTGGCGAGACGCGAGAATTCATTCAGCACGCGACCCCTAAGTGCATAGGGGTTTGTCTATGCTACTAGGTATACAATTTTCATTGACTAAAACTAGACTAAATGTCATCAGTTTTGGTCAACTAAAACTAGACGAAAATAGTCATGGATAATTCGGACTAAAATAAGACTAAAATGCACAGACTTTTAGTTGACTAAAACTTGACTAGACTAAAAAGAATATGAATGTGAAAACTAAAATGACAGCTTCACACAAAGACTAGACTAAAACTAGAATTAAAACAGGCCAAGTTTTTCCATATACCCTATTACATACCCTAACTGTCATAAACAGGAATACACACAGTCCACGCAGAGCTAGACCAAGACGAGTGTTTGCAGTTAAAAAGTATATAAAAGTATATAAAAGCTTTTTTTTAAAAAAAAATAAGTCCTTGGCTGGGATCGTTTAGAGCCCTTTAAAGAATCAGAATCGATTCCGAAGACAGTCGCAATGCATTTGGAAAATCTCAGAATCAATCCACATATCGCGATTCGTCGATTTATCATCGCAGCCCTACTGCTTATCAAATCACATTCAATTTCTACTGCAAATTGGAGCAGTAGAATAACTTTTCATGTGGCTTTACATTCAGCAGCCACGTCATAGATTTGCGCCCCTGCAAGGCAAGAAATACTGGTAATCTATATTGAGATAAAATCAATGGCTGCATCCGAAAACCTAAGCAGCTGACTTTTCACATTATTGCTTTATCAGGCAATGACTTTTTCAGTCAGTGTTTGCGCACGAAGGCACTTCCCAAAACAGATTTTGGACATGCTTCTGTTGTTTTAAGGGCCTGAGGCAGCATAACGTTTTCTATAATATTTAATTACTGTAATACTGATTTCTGACTAGAAATAACATAAAAAGTGCAAAAAGTTGGTCAGAAACAGAAACAAAATTATTAGAACACTATTCTATTATTTTGACCAGCTAAAAAATGTTTTAAGTCAGTTATTTCTATTTTTTCCTTTAGTGTGTCAGTAGGAAATATCAGTTTACATCTCCAAACATCTGCAAAACTCAGTACTGTTAGAAGGTTTAGGCATGCTATAAAATTAGGATGCAAAACTAATGTCATTTTACATTTTTCTTTATCAATTAACTTATGTTTACTCAATGAATACATCCATTGCATTTAAAGCAGCTTTTGCCTTGCGTATAGTTTTCAGGTAGCTTTATTTGCTCAACCATCATGGAATGGAATGCACAGGATTGTAGGATATCAAAAGCAGCGAAGGAAGGAATACATCTATGCTGCCTTCAATAATCTCAAGAGGTAAGAAGTGAAGCTATCATTGGATTTGAATGTGCCTTGATGCCTTCCTACCTTGAAATGTGTTCCCCAAAGGCAGCACTTTCCAGTTTACAGATTCAGCCAATGTTTTTACTCAATCATAGTGGCTAATAATGAAAAAAGGGACTATTGAGGTCCTTCAGCATACCTGGGGGAACTGTAGGAGGTGGTGATGAAGCCTCAAGCTCTTCTTTGCACTTTTCCAAGGTCTCCTTGATTAGGTTCTCCCGATATCTTTTCATCACTTGCATTTTGTCAAACTTCTCTAACTCCACCATTGTATCCTTCATATTTTCAAGCTTTAAGAAAAAGGGTGGAAATAAGTATTTGGGCAATTAAAAATGATGAATGAAATTTCCAAAACATCCCATCCTTTTTTATGTCCATTTAGATTACTTGAGTACTTCACATTGCAATGGTTTAAAGCAATGGATTTGTTTTAAATTTTAATAACTTTTTTGTACAGTATGTCACCTGAGCTGCAGCTTGTACACTGAGATGCTGGTAATCGCTGGTGGTCCTGTTAAGTTTGTTGAGGAGGTCCTGTATTTCGGCAAACTCAGACTCAATGATGCGCAGAGACAGGGCGCCATACAAACTGCTCTTTTCTTCTTTTTCTAGCTTGACCACATTTTCCTCTAGTTGCTTGACACGTTGTTGTAGACCCAATGCAAGCCTGTCTAAATCTGTCATCTGCAGATAATAACATTTGCATTATTTAATTTGAGTGAAGTTCCTTCAACTATTTTAAATGAACTTGAAATGAAATATAAAGTAAAACATTTTTACATTAAACAACTTTTTTTGTACCTTTTCTGAAGTGATGCTCTCAATACATTTCAAGACTGTCGTTTCTACTTTTGTTATTTCATCTTTAGGAAAAGGAGGATCTACATTTTTTAGATCGCACACACATTCTTTCCCTGTTGCTGCTGACTGTGATGAACGAATCACAGGAAATGAATTGATAAAATGAAAGAATTAAAAAACGATATATGCACTCTCTATAACAATATATTAGACAGTACTGTGAGAGTTACTGGTAATAATTAATGTAAAATGACTTGATCTTTCTTACCTCAGAGAAACTGAATGGGATGACAATCATCAAAATTAATATAAAGGACTGACTCATCTCTAAAGTAGAAAAGGGACCCTATAACCTTAATTAACTAACTTGTGTGGCAGCAGCAGAGTTTTAAATCCGTACTGATAAAAGTGATAGAGAAGACTTCATTTCTTTGGGTGGAGCAGGACATCTTGCAACAGAGTTGGTTTTTTGTTTGGTTTGGTTCAGCCATGCGAAATGACAAATGATAAAATAAGACAGGATGTGTTGTCTTATCTCTGTGGACACATTTGTCAGGTCCATGAGTAAAGTAAAACAAATGTCTTGCCTCACAGTCTCGCCACAATGTTGCTTTTTACAATGTTTGCAACATCATGTGTTTGTGTGTAGTATTAAAAATATGACTTTTTTCTCATCACACTGTCATAGCCTACCTGTTGGTACTTTCTAAGTCATTTCTCTTCCTTGTCATGTTTAGATACCTCTATCTGGACTTTCCCTGCTGTGAGGATCCACATTCTTCAACGCAAAAGTAGGCTAAGCCTGTGGGCGAGACTTCCGGTTCATTATCCGATATAAGGAAATAAGGAGAAGAATAACATCGTTCAGTAAAGGGTTACACTGTTTGCACTACAAACCAGTGTGTTCATAAGTAAGATAACACATTAAAATACTACGGTAAAACAAACCAATTTGCAAAATTAAGCAGATAAATGAGCTGTTTAGTACAGCTAAAAATAGCTGGACGAGACCCCCCACCTTTTACAATTTACAAACGATATGCGATTTTAAAAATAGTTTTCCAGCATTAATTATATGATGTTTTATTAACAAAGTTCGGGACGAGCGCGTCAGATACTTAGCCTAATTTACACAAGAGGAACATGATCAAGTCAATCAATGCCAATAGGTTTAAATACTTGCCTCTACCCATTCGACCGTTCATCAGCATGCCTCCACCACCCCATCCCCTCACTACGAGTTCTTACTACAATTATACGGGGTTCGGGCCATTCCCGAGCTCTGAGCCCTTCCCCGGACAGCACGCCAAATATGCACTACTATACTCCAGCTAATTGTATGTAAGTGTGAACTTGTGAAATATGGATTGTTTGTAGGCTACATGGATGCCCCGTCTGCGACATCTGTCAAAAATATATCTGTGTTAAAATAACACCAGAGAAACCTACATTTAAGAAGCGAATAAAGTAGAAAAGCTAGTTTGTACTCGTCTGTTTAGGATTTTACTCAGCCTCATTTATTAATTTAACTACAGTAGCTACTGCATACAAACAACAAAGGGCAGCGTCACGGCACAATACGGTCTATACTAAACTTGAAAATACAATCAAAGTATCATCTAAGCTAGCAGTAGCTACCCTTGTTTGTTCCATTTATTTATTTATTTTTTATTTAGGTGGCGGTATTTCATTATTTCTATTAAGATATTCAAATGTGAAATATTACATAGTACATATACAGTTAAAGTCAAAAGTTTACAAAATGTTAATTATTTTTTTAGCAAAATAAGAGGGATCATAAAAAATGCATGTTATTTGTATTTAGGACTGACCTGAATGAGATATTTCACATAAAATAGTTACATATAGTCCACAAGAGAAAATAATAGCTGAATTTATAAAAATGACCCGTTAAAATTTTTTGTGATAGTTGTTCATGACTCCCTTGTTTGTCCTGAACAGTTAAACTGCCCGCTGTTCTTCAGAAAAAAGGTCCCACAAATTGTTTGTTTTTTCTAATTTTTGGTGTATTTGAACCATTTCCAACAATGACTGTATGTATCTTCATTCTGTTCAAAGGTTTTCTGCCCCCGGCTCTTAATGCATTGTGTTTCCTTCTGAAGCATCAGTGAGCATTTGAACCTTCTTTAAAAGTTGCATAATGAGTCCCTCAGTTGTCCTCAGTGTGAAAAGATGGATCTCAAAAATCATACAGTCATTATTGGAAAGGGTTCATATACACAGAAATGCTGAAAAACCGAAGAATTTGCAGGATCTAAAGGATTTTTCTGAAGAACAGCGGGCAGTTTAACTGTTCAGGACAAACAGAGACTCATGAACAACTATCACTAAATAAAACAAACAAACAAAAAAACACAGCTGTGGATCATTCAGGTAACAACACGTGGAATCAAGTGTATGTAAACTTGAATAGGGTCATTTTTTATCAATTCAGCTACTGTTTCATCTTGTGGACTATATGTAAAGGTCTTTTATGTGAAAAACCTTATTCAGGTCAGTCCTAAATAAAAAATAACATGCATTTTGTATGATCTCTCTTATTTAGTTAAAAGAATTCATGTTTTGCAGATTCTGCAAGGTGTATATAAACTTTTGACTTCTACTGTATATCACTACGTGTCCTTGTATGAATATTTAAACCAAGCATAATGTAAGCATTATCTTCTGCAAATGTATTTCCAGCAATAATATTTTCACTCACATTTTATTTCAAGAACCAAAATGTGTGATACATAAGTAAATGATTTCTCATTTTCAAAACAATCATTTTAGCATGTAAAATCATTATGTTTATTGGTGAATAAAAAGACAAGATGAATAAAAATTAAGTTCAGTGAACTTGCTAAAACATGATTTCATATGTCACAATGTAGGCATCCATGTAGACATACAGCAAATGATCTCTGTGGTCATAATTTATATACTTAATATTAGTCTGCATCTTCTTAATGTGAATTCTCAAATCATAGCGCTCTTCGTTGGTCTTGGTGTCATAGGAGTAAAAGATCTCTTCTATTTCTTTATCCAGGTAACGAGTAGCATAAAGCACACCGCACACCATGAAGGTGTTTGTGACAGTCTTTTTGTGAAGCGAAGTGAACCATGTTTGGTTTAAAACTGGTGGGTTACTAGTCTGGATTTTACTGATAATAACATTTCCGAAGTTGCTTGTGGTTGCGTATATGACATAGACGCCTGATTCATCTGTAGCAAAGTCCATGTCAGTATAGCTGTATGTCGTACCAAGATGTCCAAATGGAAACTTACTATTGTAGCCTGTATCACTAGGTAAAGCCACAGTACTGACAGAACGAGTCGTCAAGTTGAACTGACAGACGTAATATGTGTTGTAACAGTTATAGTAGAGCGCATTGGCATACATGACCATGTTTGACCCCTGAATTGTGTTTGTTGTGGGATTGGAGCTTGATATATATGTATCTGTTGGTCCTATACCTAATATAATAGTACTCAAGCTACTATACTGGCGGATAAAATGGCCGAATGCATTACTACTTGACAGCACCACTAGCCAGTACTTGTTCTCATCTCCTGGAGCAGGACTTGCATCTCGACCCCAAGCGCCAAAAGAGTAGGACGTTCCGTACACTGTGAGGGAATATGTTATAGGTCCCGATACATTGACCATACGGCCCAGACCACAGTAACCTAAAAAAAATAAAAGCAAAAATGTAAAATGTCTAATACTTTGATGCCTTAGCTGTGGTAATTATGATAAACTAGTTCACATGTACCTGGGGAAAGTGTAGGGGCTGGTGATGTACTATTAAGCTCTGCTTTGCAATGTTCCAGGTCCCTCTTAATACGCTGGTTCTCACGCTGTTTCACCATCACCTGCACATGATCAAACTTCTCCAGCTCTGTCATTGTTTCCTCCATATCCTCAAGCTGCAGAATGAAATTAATCGAAAAAGTTACTTAAATTTACTAGTCATCGTTTTTTTCATTTCAAGATGTAACATATTTATAGGTCAAAAGTTTACATACACCTTGCAGAATCTGCAAAATGTTAATTATCTTACCAAAATAAGAGGGTTTCATACAAAATGCATGTTGTTTTATTTAGCACTGACTTGAATAAGATATTTCACATAAAAGATGTTTACATCCATGAGTCCCTTGTTTGTCCTGAATGAACTACCCTCTGTTCTTCAGAAAAATCCTTCAGGTCCCACAAATTCTTTGGTTTTTGAAGCATTTTTCGGTATTTGAACCCTTTCTAACAATGACTGTATGATTTTGAGATCCATCTTTTCTCACCGAGGACAACTGAGGGACTCATATGCAACTATTACAGAAGGTTCATACACTCCCTGATGCAGGGAGAAGGAAACACAACACATTAAGAGCCAGGGGTGAAAACTTTTGGAATTTGTAGATCAGGGCAAATGTAACTTATTTTGTCTTCTGGGAAACATGTATCTTCTGTAGCTTACTAAATGAAAGATTTACACTGATTCTGTTTCAAAAGTTTACACCCCTTGCTTTCAATGCACCATTTTTCCTTCTGGCACATCAGTGAGTTCCTCAGTTGTCCTCATTTTGAAAAGCTGGATCTCAAAATACAGCCATTGTTGGAAATACACAATAATGCTGAAAAACCAAAGAATTTGTGGGACCTGAAGGATTTTTTTGAAGAACAGCGGGCAGTTTAACTGTTCAGGACAAACAAGGGACTCATGAATAACTATCACTAAACAAACAAACAAACAAAAAAAACCCCCACTGTGAATCATTCAGGTAACAACACAGTATTAAGAATCAAGCATATGTTAATTTTTAAATTTTAAATTCACCTCTTCTGCAGCCTGTACACTGAGCTGCTGGTAATTGTTGGTGGTTTTGTTGAGTTTGTCCAGAAGGTCTTGAATCTCGGCTAACTCTAATTCAATAATGCGTAGAGACACGGCTGCATACAGATTTCTGTTGTCTTCTTTTTCCAGCATGGACACATTGTCCAGAAGCTGCCGGATACGGTGTTGTAGACCCAGAACTAGCCTGTCAATCTCTGTCATCTGATTAAATAAGAAAATATTTTGCTTCAGTAATAGATTTGGACAGAATTATACAGCAGATTGTAAACATTTTCTGTCTGATTTGCAACCCTAAACATCACAATAGTATATTTTGCCATGTTTCTACCTTTTCTGAAGTGATGTTTTCAGTGCATTGTGTAGCAGTGAACTCCACGTCATCGAGTTTATTCTCTGGGAAAGCAGGATCAGAATTCTGTAGCTCACACACACATTCCTTTCCTCTCGCTGACTGTGAAGATGAAATAATGGCAAGCTAAATTATGCATTGTTGAAAAAAATTATTTTGAAAACTAATTTTAAATAAAAATACATTTTACCTGTGAGAAAATTAGAGGAATGAGTACCATCGAAACGAATATGTTTGATTGACTCATGTCGGAGAAAGGACAGGTCTGTACCCTGTAGCCTTGAGAATGAAGAACAGTTTTGCATGACAAGAAGCTCAGATTTAAAGCCAAAAACCCAGCATTTGTCAATGAGCCAACTGTTTCTGCTGACATGAGGAAAATGTCAAAATGAAGAAGTGCATCATCTGATCCTGCAAATATTCTGAATGAGATATTCATACATATAATTTCACAGAAATGTTAATTCATTGTATTTTTTAATATTAACTTTCATTAAACCATCAAACTGAGCTTTGAAATTTCTTTTTCCTATGCTGATGTCTGATATTTCTGTACGTCTGTTTGATCCTCATACATAATTTGTAATTTTCTTTCACTTTCACCAATGTTAGTAAAAGGTACGTACAAACAAAAGCAAAAAATAATTATATCAATGCCTTACCAATTTTAAGCAGAGCAGAATACAAGTTTTGCCGACATGAGATGAGAATAAAAAGTAATATTTTCCCATGAATTCCTTTTTTTTTTTTAAATTGTTATCAGTAAAACACACACACAATATATCTGTGTGTACTGTGTATATTTACATGTCAAATAAGTTAATATGCCAATTTTTCTCTCAGCTAATGCATGAGAGATGTAAAGAGTCAATTGGCACATTACTACAGTATTTAAGGTTAAAATTAACTGGTTTGTATACAAACACTTAAATTAGCCTAAATTTAGTGACATTTTTATAATAATAACATTACAATAACATAATTATATTTCTACTCCAATTCGTTTTTTGAAATATTAACATTTAAATGGTTGCTGTCATAAAACTTGACTGATTTATTCAAACATAAATTAAACATTTAAGAACAGTTAAAAATGATAATGAATATATTATATGATGCATGTATTTAGAAAAATGCTTCTCTCCAGAGCTCATTTTTCTAGCTGACTGAGGTCATCGTTTTTTTTCCTGAGGTAAATATGACCTTAAGTGACATTGCTTACAAGCTGTTATATTGACGTCTTTGTGAGGTTGAAACACTAATTGAGTGATTACATGAGACAGGATACAGATTCGGTAAGAAGTACTTCTTTTGATATTTATTCACGTTTATTTTGTGCTGAAACTGATAGAAAAATAGAGATTCAGTTGTCTCTAACTGAGGTGCTCAACATTAACTTTTATTGTTGACATTTATTGTTTGCACACTGTAATAAAATATAAAGAACTTGAAATCTGAGACTTTGTTTCATATCAAAAGCAACAAAGCACAAAGCTTATTACGATTTATTGGATGAGAGGTACGCTGCAGTTGTCCATTCATTAATTTAAACAGGCTAGATTAATTGATTTTTGAGATTTAAGAATTTATATTGTTTCGTAAAAATGAGAATCGATTAAAATGGAGAAAACAATATTTTTAACCCAGCCCATATATTTTTCAAGAATGTTAGTTACTGTAATAAAAGTGCAGTTGTCTGCATAAAATTTATGATGACCTGGGGTGGTAAAAAATTTTTGTGGGGAAATTGTGGTTGAATTTTCCCTCATTTCTCAACTATATTTCTTCCTGAGTTTTCAAAAATGAGACTTGTGTGCTATTTTCATATCCTCTTCAACAGCCCCCCAAAACTGCTAAATTGCATATCTAAAATTGCGTCATCTTAGTGCTTGTGTGGTGATTTAAAGCAGATCTCTAGTCTCTCAGCACACTTGGTCATCATGTTCGTCTACCTGCTGTTCCTTACAGTCATTGTAAGTTTTCTCTTTGTGTCTTGAATTAGCTCACAAGTTTTTATCATTCGGACAACTCTGATTGTAATGTTACATTTAAGAGAAAACATGAGACAACTTATGATACAATAATCTGATTTGTGTTTGTACCTTAAGGTGACTGTCGAGGCTCAGAGAGTTACAGGTCAACAGAAGAGTGATTCATGTTTGTGTAAAATAAACAGCTCTATCTGGACATTTCCTGCTGTACAGTTTATGGAAGTCACAAGACAGGTCCAGATCTGTGAGGACAACCTGAATGAGTTTGAGGAAAAGGTAAAGTATTGATTAAGCTTCTAATGACAATTAGAACTGAAATGGGCACTGTATTGATTTTCATATGATGTTCACTGCAATTGAGAAGAACATCAATTAATTTTCTAAAGTGACTTCCAGTTGAGGAACACAAATGCAGAACTGCCAAAGATGGAAGCCACTCTTCAGAACATCTCAGCCCGTCTGAAAGCATTTGACTACCTTCACACAAGTGGATTGTACAGTGCACTTTATCTGCGGCAGCTGAACCAGGAACTTGATGAAATCCATCAATCTGTCAATGAAACACACAGGCAGAACCCCAACAAAGAGACGCATAACCTACTTAGTGAGGTAGACACTGCAACACATGATCACAAATATTTCTCTTAACTCCTTTCTTTCAAATCTTTCAAATCAGTCTCGACAATACAAAAGTATAAGTGTCCAATTTAATGAGACCATCTGTTGTCCTCAGATAAATAAGGCCAAAAATGATGTCCAGAGGATGTACAAAGATGATTTCTTCAACCTGGAGACCATGAAGAAGAGGTTACGTGATCTCAACAACCGTGCACAGAGTTGCAAGACCATGCCAAATGATTTCAGAAGTACGTACATTGCATTACTGTCTTTTTAAATGACTTTCAAATGGCATTTTCTGAATTAAGAAAGTTCAAAAAGGTTCTCACAAAATAAAAAACAATGTTACTAAATCGCTCACAGGTACTTGTCATCAGCGCATCATGACCAGAATAAGTTCTCCAAGCATGACTAAGCTCAATTCCATCAGCAAGTCCTATATCTCAGGTGCTTGGGGCCGTGATGCCCTGCTAAGTAAGGAACGCTATTGGGAACACTGTCTGGTGAGCGGACACAAGCATGGCAACACTATCAGAATGTACAACTCACGTGAAGACTTCATGGCCAGCAGGAACTACAAGGATGAACAGATTGCATCATCCTACAGTGATAAAAATGCTGTTCAGGGCTCTGGCACTATTCTGTATGACAATACTGTATTTTACCAATGCTACAGCACTGCTGAAATCTGCAGCTTCAACATTACGACAAAAGTGACCAAGCGTACGAAACTGAATGGTGCTGGAATCGACAACAAGTTCCCTTTCTGCTACTACAGCTGTCGTGATTGGACTGACATTGATCTGGAGGCTGATCAAGATGCTGTGTGGGTGATTTACGCCACTGAAGAGAATCACGGCAACATTGTAGTGAGTCGTTTAGACCCGCTGGAGCTCAATATCACACATACCTGGAAGACGCGTCTCTTTAAGAGATCCGTCACCAGCACGTTTATGGTGTGCGGGGTCCTTTATGCTACCCGCTTTGTTAATACTTACCAAGAAGAGGTGTTTTATGCTTTCGATACAACCACTGGTCAAGAGATAAACACTCTTTCTTTGCCTTTTGAGAAGGTTTCTGCTGGAATAGCAAATCTGAACTACAATCCGGTTGATGGGAAACTCTACTTGTATAATGATGCCTATCTTTTAGCATATGATACATTCAACTGAGAGTCTTTCATATGCAGCTAAGATATGCAATACAGTTCACAGCATACAACAAAACTCAAAATCAGTGGTTAGACTAAAACCTTATGCTATATCATTATGTGATTGTGATACTTTTCAAGTGAGTCAGTTAAACCATTTTGTCTAATTTTGTCATTACAATAAATATGTTTAAACAACCTGTTTAACTCCCCTGTTCTATAACTTTACTAACTACTGTACTGCGAACTCCACAGTTTCTTTCAGTATTGTAACTTTAAGGCTACAGATAAAGGCAAGAGTCAAAATGCAAAGTTACCAATCCAGTACATCACACTCATTATCCTATCTGTCATTGCTGTAAAGAGAAAGGGCTTTTTAGTTTGCTAGATCAAAAATATCACATTATTTAATTTTAGCATTTGTGAGGTAATCGTTTTATTACTTACACTCTGTAGAGTTTTAATTTAATGTTACTGTGACGAGTGCAGCTGTGCGCATTCAGGGGAGAAGAAAGTTCCAAAGCTCCATGCTGGCATATATTGTATAACGGTAGTTAAAAGATTTTTGTGATACACTTTTGTTTGATATATAAGTACATTTTAGTATATACTGTACTGACCACAATATAAGACAATGTTTTTTTCTTGGATATTATATTCAGGGTGTAGACTTTGACAAGTCAATAATACACCCACAACAATAGGTGGCGCCAAATACGCGTTAAACGAGTTTGTCAGTACTGTTTGAACAACGCGATTGAAATAATCAGGGATCAGGGTCGGCTTATATTCGGGACAATACGGTATATAAATATCGGTATTCATTCCATAAAGCATTTAATTGTCAGAAATTGATTTGTGAAAGGAGAAATTAATCTTTCTGAAGCTTCAAATCAACTGAACCAATTGCTTCGTAAAATGATCCACTGTGTCAACGAGCTGGAAACACATACGCTGGTCAAAACTGTGTAAACAGCTTTTACAAACCCACTGCAAAATGTTTTATTGAAAGTATAATATATTAAATGTTATTACATGTTCTAATACAATTAGGCTAGATAAGAAAGTGCCACATGTGTTCTTTTCTTACAGGGGTTTTGTTTGTTTTGTGTACATAAAGAGACTTTTAACTACTGTTTTTTATTATACAAATGTATGCAAATTTATAAAACTGATCCAAGATCAGGTTAGAACTATAGACACTGGTTCAATGGTTTCAATACCTAATAGAAGAGTATGCTACTTAAGGTGCTGAATTGGTGGACAAAGTGGACATTTACATTATTATATTTACATTACCAACAGCCATAACTTGTTAATGAAATTAAGTTGTTGTGAAATGCTCAAAAAATGTAGGTAAACTGAACAAAAACAATTAGTGTATAGTAGATTTGTGCCACCATTAATCAGAGGAAAAAATATTTTACCTGACCCTAAAACAGGAAGCTTGTGTTAAGAGACTGTTGGGGTCTTTAGCTTACCTGGGGAAACTTTAGAAGATGTTGATGAAGTCTTGAGCTCATCTTCAGATCTTTTAGGTTCTTCTTGATTTGTTTTTTTTGATATCTTTTAAATCAAACTTCTCTAACTCCATCTTTGTGTCTGTCATGTCTCCAAGCTTTAAGAAAAAGTGGAAAAATTTGAACAATTTGGGCAATGGAAAAATAAGTAATGAAATAATATTTCACATAATGGCAAAAATGTCCCATCCTTTATCATGTCAGTGGTGTGTGATAGAAAGTTTTCAAGTTATAGGAACAATAATTCATATTAACATTGCTTTAAAATAATACACTGAGAATCTGATAATCACTGGTGGTCCTGTTTAGTTCATCAAGGAGATCTCAGTGATGGACAGGCACAGCTGCATAAAGATTGCTGTTTTCTTTAAGTTGCTTGATACGTTGTTGTAGACCAAGCACAAGTCTGTCTAATTTACTTGAATTATTTAAAATTAATTTGAAGAAGGTAAAACGAGAGGAAAAATGCTTTAAATTAATAATTTAAAAAATATGTAAATATATATATAAAAATATATTGCACACAGCACTCTAAGAAATAATTCATTCTAAAGTGACTTTATATTTCTTACCTGAGAGAAACTTGAATGATCAAAATGAATATTAGACTGGCTCATCTCAGGAAGGGACACTATACTCTCAGAATAAACAATTATCTAGTTCTGCCATAAAACTCTAGATGACGCAAGCTGTCGGGTTGTTAACATAACTGAAGATATTCTCAGAGTATACGACTTGACACAAGCTGATTGGTTCATGTAGCATACGCAACCAATGAGCTTGCAGCTTCCTCTGAAACCCCCCACCTTCCCCAGCTCCACCTGTATAGATCTGTTATGGGTTATTTTATATGCTATTTGTGCAGCAGCAGTGTGTCTTAAATACTCACAGAACTGTATCACCATATGCTTTGGCAGTAGCAATAATCTAAAATCACAGCAATAACCAACAGCAGCAGCAATTCAGCAGCAGTGTAGCAGATCTATTCCACCAAGACCAGATACATTAACATTGTCATATCCATTACCATGCTAAACCTTTCCGAGAGTTGTCATGACAGAACTTTATCAATTGCATCGTATTGAATTCTTAGAGGTAGAAACATTGTTCTGAGTTCACCAAGCATGGGGAACTCACTTGGACAAAAGAGTGCACATTATCACCTCAGAAAAGGGAAGGCACTAAGCATAAGTTCTACACATTGCCAGTTGTTTGAGCTTTACCTGTTGTTACCAAGACTCAGGACAAAAACTGGCTCTATCCAGAGATTATAGATCCTTGTGAAGGTATAGGTCATCTCACAGCTCTACAGATGTCTGTGATTTGCTAAAGCCAAGGAGGCTACAACGATGCTGATGGACTGAGCTTTCAGTTATATCTTGGGCCCAATATGCCAATATAATGCCATCCACAACCCAGTGGGCCATTCTTTGATTGGAGACAGCCTTCCCATTCTGCCATCCACCAAAGCAGACAATGAGCTGGTCGGATTGCCTCAAGCTCTTAGCACGGTCCAGCTATACTTGATCCCTGAAGGGAGTAGTGGGAACTTTGGGCAAATAGCTGGGCCTTAGGACATGTAAGGCTTGAAGGCCCCCCACCCTCTTGATAGGTGTGAGCACAGATAAGATAGTCCAAGAGCTCAAACTGATTTCTCAGTAAGGTCTATAAGACTGCTTCTCTAGGTCCTCCATGGATCTTCACCTTGAGAAGAACACCATGTAGTAAAAAGGCACTACTTCAAGGAATATAGACACCTAGTAGAGGGGACTCTTCCTTGAGTGACTGTAGCTGATAACCCTCTGAATTCCATATCTCGTGGGGGGGGGCAGATAAGGATGTTTCAGAAATCTGGCCACAGGTGCTAGAGTGCACCCTGCCCCTGAGACAGAAGGCCCTTCCTCTGGGATTTGCCAGAGAAGGGCTGATCCCATCAGTGTCTTGTTGGGCTAGTATGGTGCGAAGAATAGAACTCGCTGTCCTTTCTCCCTGATCTTGCCCAGTGTCTGTGCGATGAGGTTCACTGGGGGAAATGTGTTGTTGTGCAGAAAGGAATACGACAAAGGACAGTGGGAGGTTTCCTGGCAAGCAAACACATTTGTCTGTACCTTGCCATATTGATTCCAAGCCAGCTGAATCACCTGGGGGTAGAGTCTCCACTCTCTGCGGAGCATAACCTGTTACAAGAGTAAGCTGAGGTCACCTGGAATTTAAGTGGTTTGCAGTAAATTTTGTTGCTATTGACTCCACAGGAGGAGATGGTTAGCGAGTTGTGACATGTAATAGAAGTGGATACTGCCCTGGTGATTTATACACACCACCAATGCAGTGTCGTTTGTCCAGATCAACACATGCTTGAACTGGATCAGCAACCAAAAACTCCTAAGGGCTAACAGCACAGCTAACAACTCTAGGCAGAACTGGATCGTGTAGCCAGATCATTCTAAAGAGCCAGTGTGATGGATTGGAAAGTGTTAGCCATGCATCCAAGCTCCACACCAAAGGTACAATGTCCGGTGTACTTGTGGGTGACTCATGGTAAGGCCCGCCACATCAGGAAGCCACACATCCCTTAGAAACTGTGGTGAACGGTGTAGCAGAACACCTACCTTCCTCCAGGGCCCCACTGTAGACAGGGTGCTTCTTCGCAGCCCCTCAAACTTACATGTCCCTCTGAGCAGACCTGTTGTAGAATGCGAAGAAGCATAAAGTTCTCATATACTGAGGTTCTGGTGCGAATTGTCTATGCTCTTGTGATGATGAGATCCAAAAACAATGGGTGTTTGAAAGTGAGTCAGTGAAAGAGGAGACTGTTCAGTTGTTAATGCTAAAAGAGCCATTGGCCTCCACTGGAGACCCGTCCCAAATCCTGGCATGGTAGGTCAACGGTTGCTCCTCTTGCCCTGGGTTGCCCATCTTAGGGCTGTTACAAAGCCTTGCTAAGGTTCTTAGGACCTCTGTCAGCCCAGAAGGTGGTGGAGCCGGTGTAGTCTTTGCAGGGGAGACAACCGTGGTGAAAAGGAGGCAAAGAATGAGACCTTGGGGGCTTGAAGTTGGTAGAGAACCTGCGCTGGGGGAAAATGTTCTTGATAGGTTCCATCTGCTTTTTAGTGCCAAAAAACTGTTGTGCAAAGTCCTTGACAGTGTCGCCTCATACCAGAAGGTAGACTGCTGAGGTGACTCTCTGCCTTTTGAAAAAGTATGAAAGTTGCAGCTACAACATACCCAGCAGTGGTAATGGCCCAGGGATTCAAAACATTGATCGTGGCTATCTGAACGAGAGAAAAATTGGCCACATCCAGATGGAAACGAATGAAAATGGATCTTCTATAACAGTGTTTCCCAACCACGATCCTGGAGGCACACCAACACTGCATGTTTTCCATGTCTCCTTAATCAAACACACCTGATTCAGATCATCAACTCATTAGTAAAGAATACAAGAGCTCAAATGGGTGTTTCAGACAAAGGAGAGATGCAAAATGTGCAGTGTTGGTGTGCCTCCAGGAATGTGGTTGGGAAACGCTGTTCTATAAGATGGAATCCATCTTTTAGCTCTTTTAGAGGAAAACTGCCTCTTTTAGTCTGATGCTATTATATCCCATTATAAAGTGATATTTGACTCCTTGAAGTTTTTTTATTTATTTATTTTATTACTTTTGTAATGACATTTTTCTAACTTTATTAAATGTATGTCATTTTTGTGGCCAAAAAATTTAGATGTATATTTTTTCAACAACTTACAAATTAAATAATACATTTATTTAAAATAATATGATGCAATTAGGAAGAATAAGTTACCAGTCAAATGAAATCAGCAACAATAATTCACCTTTGCATGAAACAGAACAGCACAAATGTGGAATTAAGGAATATTTTACTGATTTTTGACAAGATTCAGAGGTGGCATTAATGCATGTCATAATACCATTTCATAATGCATTTCATAAACCGCCAATAGGTGTCAGTAAGTCAAAGTCTTTGTGACTGAATAATTCATTAAATCGATTCGTTCAAAAGCGCAGTTTCATTCACTAAGCTGAGACTTTGTTTGGAACTATTTTTTAACGAAATATAGCACAATCAGACAAGTGTTCCTACAATGTAAGTCACTTAATATTAACTTTTGTATAAAATCAAAAATGTATAAAACTGTTGTATAATTTCAGTTTCACTCTCCCTTATAATCATTAAAAACTGTTACTTGTCTTAGTTCATCACAACTTGCTTTTTTAATTAATCAGGCTCTTTACACTGCATACTAAATATATTATTTACATCTTCTCTACACTTAGTTTGTTATAATGAATCACAAAACTGCAGTCTACAGTTCTTTCACGATCTGTGCTGTGAGGAGACACCATAGATATGACGCGCACCGATAGAGAAGCATTTCTATTGGCTGCAGTCTGCAGGTATTATGGCCAATCACAAAAACGGTATGGCGCAGCGAACCATAGGCACAAATATTCTGCTACGTTTTTAGTCTACATCGCGCTACGTGCAGAACTGAGAACGTGCAGAGAGGTGAACGGATGGTAGATTCACTTCTGCTCATAAGAGAGAAGCTGTACTTAGCTCAAAACAACAAAGCTGAATAAGTGGAGCACATCAGCCTAATTTTATACCCATATTTCTGGGGTATTTCGCACACCAATATTTATTGGCCTTTTCTGAAAAATCAGAGGTGTTCAGGGCTCCCAAGTGCATCCTTAGTGTCATTAAGTCAAAGTTAAAAGTGACTGACATATAGGGAAATTTGATCATACTCACACTCATGTCATTCCAAATCTGCGATGCATTGATCTGTGGAACATAAAAGAAGATATTTTGAGTTTTTTTCCATATATAACTATAAGGTTAATGTGAAATGTGAAAGTTTGTAATATTACATAACCTCTGTTTGTGTGTGTATTCAATATTTTAAATCTGCATTATGTATATTTAAATCAGTTGTGATATAGGCATGCTCTGCATCAGTGAGTGTTCATGGTTGTAAGCTTCATTATCCAGCACTAGCATTTCATTTCATTTCATTCATATTTTATTGAATCAGAATGTGTAGTACATATAAGCACATTATGTCCACAAAACAAGCATTTTTTTTTCATCTAAAACATGTAAAATCATATTTATTTACAGTAATTGCACACACCTAAATGGTGATGGTACATATTGTAAATATAGATTTTGAATTCATTATCTTAAATCCATTTGGGTTTGTCGCCTGATATATGTTTAAAAACCTTGCACAAATGAAAATCTGTGTACCTTTGGGATACTATTCTGTCCTGTAAACTGAAGACTTACTGAAAGATGAGTTCATAAGTTACAATGTAATAATCACTGTAGACATATAGTAAATGATCTCTGTGGTCATAGTTAAGAAATTCAATATTATTCTGCTTCTTCTTGATATTGATATTCAAATCAAAGCGCTCTTTGTTTGTTTTGGTGTCATAGGAGTAAAATATCTGTTCTGTTTCTTTATCCAGGTAACGAGTTGCATAAAGCACACCGCACACCATGAAGGTGTTTGTGGCAGTCATTTTGTGAAGAGAAGTGGACCATGTTTGGCCCAAAACTGGTGGGTTACTGATCTCAACTTTACTGATAATCACATTTCCGAAGTTGCTTGTGGTCGCGTATATAACATATACACCAGATTCATCTGTGGCAAAATCCATGTCAGTATAGCTGTATGTTGTGCCGAGGTGTGCGAATGAAAACTTGCTATTGTAACCTGTATCACTAGGTAAAGCCACAGTACTGATAGATTGAGTTGTTAAGTTGAATTGACAGACATAGTATGAATAGTAACAGTTATAGTAGAGCACATTGCCATACATGACCATGTTTGACCCCTGAATTGTGTTTGTTGTGGGATTGGAGCTTGATATATATGTATCTGTTGGTGCTATACCTAACATTATAGCACTCAAACTACTATACTGGCGGATAAAGTTGCCGTATGCATTACTACTTGTCAGCACCACCAGCCAGTACTTGTTCTCGTTTCCTGGAGCAGGATTTGCATCTCGACCCCAAGCACCATAAGTGTAGGACGTTCCGTACTCTGTAAGGGAATACGTTTTAGGCACCGATACATTGACCACATGGCCCAGACCACAGTGACCTGAAAAGACAGAATTAAAAATATGAGTTTAATACTTCAAGGCTTCAGCTGTTATTGTGTAATAATGATAAACTAGTTCGTGTACCTGGGAAAAGTGTAGGGGCTGGCGATGTACTATTGAGCTCTTCTTTGCACCGTTCCAGATCCCTCTTAATGAGCTCGTTCTCACGCTGTTTCACCATCACCTGCACATGATCAAACTTCTCCAGCTCTGTCATTGTGTCCATCATGTCCTGAAACTGTAGGAATGAGGAATTAAGTAGGAATTAGTGAAATGCACATTTGGGGAATTGGGGACCTTAAAAGCCAAAAACAAAGAGTAAAGGTAAATAATAAATAAATCATGTAAATTAATAAAGAAAAAAAAAATCACTGTTTAAGAGGTATTTAATTATTATTTATAGAATATTTATAGAAGTTGTATTTACATTAAATTACAAATAGTGATATTTAACAACACTTTTTTTAATGTAATACATTTTGAACATCATATCACAAAGCAGAAAAGAATAAAAAATACTCAATTAAATATTTAATTACAGTTAATGAAATATTCATATTAATTTAGATAAATATTTAAATTTACTTTGTATGAATGTAATACAGCTTAAGTATTGTCATGTTCTGCCACACATAACATTTTGAAAATTCAAGTGTACAGTATGTGACTGAAAATGATCAGCTTTGGTGAGGAATGAATTTTACTTTTAGCAATAAATCACAAATGAATAAACACATTTTTTATAATTAAACCTTCATAAAACATGTACATGCAGTGTATTTAAATTCACCTCTTCTGCAGCCTGTACACTGAGCTGCTGGTAATTGTTGGTGGTTTGGTTGAGTTTATCCAGAAGGTCTTGAATCTCGGCTAACTCTAATTCAATAATGCGGAGAGACACGGCTGCATACAGATTTCCATTGTCTTCTCTTTCCAGCATGGACACATTGTCCAGAAGCTGCCGGATGCGGTGTTGTAGACCCAACACCAGCCTGTCAATCTCTGTCATCTGATTAAATAAAAAAATATTTTGCTGTTGTAACAGATTTGTACAGAATTATACATGATTGATTCTTAACCCTAGGTATCACAACAGTATATTTTGACATGTTTTTACCTTTTCTGAAGTAACGTTCCTAGCACACTGTATAGCTGTGAAATCAACATGATTGAGTTTGTTCTCAGGGAAAGCAGGATCAGAATTTTGTAGCTCACACACACAGTTCTCCCCTCTCACTGTCTGTAGAGACAAATAACAAGGCATAAGTAAATCCAACATACAAGCAAAATTGCATCATAAACGTGAATAAACACAGATATTAAGCATAATGTCAGAAATAAAGAAAGTTTTACCTGTGAGAGAATTAAAGGAATGGTGACCATCAAAGTGAGTATGTGTGATTGACTCATTCTGGAGATAGTACAGGTCAGTCTCCTGCAGCCTTATATATAAAGAACAGTTTTGCGTCACACGAGCTTTAAAGACAAAAACCCATGATTGGTCAGTGACAGTTTCTGCTGACACGTAAAAATTACAAATTGAGGAAGTGCATCTTTCTGAACCTGTTAATAATTTGAATGGATGGATATATAAAGTATGTGCTGCTTGAAAGTTTGTGAGAATTCTCCTTATTTCAGCATAAATATGACCCAAAAGTTCATCAGATTTTCACACAAGTCCTGCAAGTTTAAAATTGAGCTCCTGCCAACATCAGTATTGTATCTGGTCGGTATTGAAAAGTCCATTTTTAATTTTACACTAAATGCGACATCCGCCGTGTTATTGTCATATGTATTCTCCTTTTTTTCTTTTTGACTTGACGCCACCTACTAGCAGTATTGGTTTAATTTTTTAAGTATATTTTCAGTGATTAAATCATTTCATATTTCTACATTCAAAATTGTTTATTTAAAGCATTAATCTCAACATGAATTTATGAATTTGATTGCACGCATACCACCTCTGAGCCTCATTAAACATATGAAAATACACCTATAAGCCACTTTGGGGTTCTTTTGTGCCACCTCTGTAGTACAGATAAATTTAGTTTATACTGATTTAATTTGAATCTTATTTGAAATCTTATTCTATTGTTTTAATTACAAATGTTAAAATGCTTATAAAAAATATATATATAACAAAAGTGACAAAAGATGATACTTTTAATAAAGTTAGAAAAAATGCATTACAAAGGTAAAAATTCACTTTAAGGAGTCAAATGTCACCTCGTAATGGGAAGGCTAAATTTTTAATCTAATTTTTTGATTATTGATTAGAAGGTGCTTCTAAAATTTTGACTTTGCCCCTAAATTGTTTTTAATGAAAAGTAAGCGTAGAGCCCTGCTGGATTTGGGGGAAAAATATCCAGTTTTTATAATAAATCTTTGAAAATTAAAATCTGGATTTGAATTTTTAATGTAATTATAACCTAAAGATGCTATGTGAAAGTTTGAAACAGAAAATAGTGGGTTTCATCTTGCCACTTTCTTGGTCAAGGAAACACATTTTTTTTCTCAAAATGGATTTATAGTGTTTTGGAACCAAACTCCTTATATATACTCCGTCATTTATTTTTCTTTCTGAAAAAGATATCCGATATTACTTATCTGTGAGTGGCAAAAGTATGCGAATCTCTAGGATTAGATTTGAAGGCAAAATTAGATTTCATCTGATGACAGGTGTTTAAAACCAATGGGTGTCAGTTTGCCCTGTTTCTGGGAGTCTGATCATGTTTCTGGAAGCTAATCAAAAGAGATCTCTGAGGACCTCAGAAAAAGAGTTGTTGTTGCTGGAAAAGGTTACAAAACCATCTCTAAAGTGTTTGGACTCCACAAATGCACAGTTAGAGAGATTGCATACAAATAGAGGAAATTTAAAACCCATTGTTACCCTCCCCACTCCACATCACTTCAAAAGCAAGGCATGTAGTAGCCTGTGAGGTTGCAATAGACTCAAGGGTAACTACTCAGCAACTAAAGGCCTTTCTCACGTTGGCTAATGTTAATGTTCATGAGTCCATAATCAGGAGAACACTAGACAACCATGGATCAACATAAATGTTGATCAAAATTGCCTTTAACTGGGGGAGAAAAAAGTTGCACCACAACATTTTTCCATTATTCTTGAAGAAGCTTGGAACAATCAGCACTCTTCCTAGAGCTGGCCTCCTGGCTAAACTAAGCAATTGATATCAAATCGATTACTTGAACTCCAAGATCATAGATGAGAGAAACTTACAGAAGGACATCACTGCAGCACTCCGCCGGTTATGGCGGTGTGTCCGGACTAAATCCTCTTCTCAATGAAGACACATGAAAACCTACTTTGAATTTGCAAAAACACTCCTTAAGGACTCTCAGTATGTGAGAAATTAGATTCTCTGGTTTGATAAACTCCAGTTCCAAGCAGTCTTGTGCTGTGGAAGTGCTTTTAGTGGCAGGGACTGAGGGATTCAATAGGCTATAAGGAAAGCTCAACGCAGCAGAGATAGCCTTAATGAAAACCTAGTCCAGAGCATTCAGAACCTCAGACTGGGCAGAAGTTTTACCTTCCAACAAGACAATGACCTGCACACAACTAATAAAATGCAAGAGTGGCTTATGGACATTAAATGATGTTAAATTTCTTCCTAAATTTGATAATTCACAATTTTCACATCCTCTTTAACAGACCCTCAAATTTGAATATATAAAAAGTACAGTTAGTTACTGCAGTGAAAGTGCAGATGTATGCATAAAATTCCTGATGGACTGGGGATGTGTTTTTTGACGGAACTTGTGGTTGAGTTTTCCAACATTTCTCAGCTAAATTTCTTCTTGAATTGTTGAAATTAGCCATATGTGCAATTTTCACATCCTCTTCAACAGAAACCAAAATTTGAATATTAAAAAAATACTGTTATACTAATCATTATAGTAAAGTGCAGATGTCTGCAGAAAATCTATGAGGAACTGGAGATGTGTATACCTTTTGTGGAGAACTCGCGGTTGATTTTTCCAACGTTTCTCAGCTAAATTACTTCCTGAATTTCTGAAATTTGCCATATGTGGAACTTTCACATCCTTTCAATCACCAAAACTGCAAATTTGAATATCTAAAATTGCAACATCTTAGTGTTCGTGTGGTGATTTAAAGCAGCTCTCTAGTCTTTCAGCCCATTCGGTCATCATGTTCATCTACCTGCTGCTCCTCACAGTCATCGTAAGTTTTCTCTTTGTGTCTTCAATTGGCTCTACCTTTCAGACGTAATGTCTGAAAGTTTATGTATGAATTTACGTATGTGTGATACAACAATCTGTTGTGTTTGTTCATAAGGTGACTGTCGAGGCTCAGAGAGTTACAGGTCAACAGAAAACTGATTCATGTTTGTGTAAAATAAACAGCTCTATCTGGACTTTTCCTGCGTTTCGGTTTGAGGAAGTCACAAGACAGGTCCAAATATGTGAGGACGCCCTGAATGAGTTTACGGAAAAGGTAAAGTTATCACTTAATTGCAACTGTGCATTACGATTTTAAAAGAATCTTGAATTAAGGCAATATTCACTTTCTGGGGTGATTTCCAGGTGAGGAACACAAATGCAGAACTGCCGCTGATGGAAGCCACTCTTCAGAACATCTCAGCCCGTCTGACAGCATTTGACTACCTTCATACAAGTGGACTGTACAGTGCACTTCATCTGCGGCAGCTGAACCAGGAACTTGAGGAAATCCATCAATCTGTCAATGAAACACACAGGCAGAACCCCAACAAAGAGACGCATAACCTACTCAGTGAGGTAGACATTGCAACACATGATCACAAACAAATATTTCTGTAAACTTTTTTCTTTTGTGATCAATCTTGAATTGAAGATGACAGCACTATTAAACAATATTAACAGAAATGATGACCACCTGTGTTGTTCTCAGTTAAATAGGGCAAAAAACGATGTCCAGAGGATGTACAGAGATGATTTCTTCAACCTGGAGACCATGAAGAAGAGGTTACGTGATCTCAACAACCGCGCACAGAGTTGCAAGACCATACCAAATGATTTCAGAAGTAAGTACATTATTGACTATTTTATAACATAATTGCTTTCAAACACCATTTTCTGAATTCTGAAGGCCCAGAAAGTTTCTAACAAATAAAGAAACTGTGTTACTAAATTGCTTGCAGGCAGTTGTCATAAGCGCATCCTGACCAGAATAAGTTCTCCAAGTATCACCAAGCTTAATTCCATCAGCAAGTCCTATATTTCTGGTGCTTGGGGCCGTGATGCCCTGCTAACCTATAAGGAACGCTACTGGGAACACTGTCTGGTGAGCGGAAACAAGCATGGCAACACAATCAGGGTGTACAACTCTCTTGAAGACTTTATGGCCGATAACAACTACAAAGATGAAGAGGTAGCACCATCATACAGCCACGAAAATGCAGTTCAGGGCTCTGGCACTATTCTGTACAACAATACTGTATTTTACCAATGCTACAGCACTGCTGAAATCTGCAGCTTCAACATTATGACACACGAAACGAAGCGCATGCAACTAGTTGATGCCGGAATCGACAACAAGTTCCCTTTCTGCTACTACAGCTGTCGTGATTGGACCGACATCGATCTGGAGGCTGATCAAGATGCTGTGTGGGTGATTTATGCCACTGAAGAGAATCACGGCAACATTGTTGTGAGTCGTTTAGACCCGCTGGAGCTCAATATCACACATACCTGGAAGACGCATCTCTTTAAGAGATCCGTCACCAGCACGTTTATGGTGTGCGGGGTCCTTTATGCTACACGCTATGTTAACACTTACCAAGAAGAGGTGTTTTATGCTTTTGATACAACCACTGGTAAAGAGATAAACACACTTTCTTTATCCTTTGAGAAGGTTTCTCCTGGAATAGCTAATCTGAATTACAATCCTGTTGATGGGAAACTATACATGTATAATGATGCTTATCTTTTAGCTTATGATACCTTCTTCTAAAGATGCAGCTACCCAATAAAAAGTGTGTGGTTTCAAATTCAATATTGGTTTGTTTTATTTCCCAAAGCTGTTTCAGTTGAGGTCAAAAGTTTACTGATTTTGCAGAATCTGTAAAATGTAAATTTTACCAAAATAAGAGGGTTCATACAAAATTCACGTAATTTTTTATTTAGTACTGACCTGAATAAGATTTTTCACATAAAACACATTTAGAAATATTCCAGTAAATAATAGTAATTCAAATAGTTGAATTTATATAAATAGTTCTAATTGATTTTCTCTTTTCTTTTAGCATCCAAATTACTTGCTTTTCATTCTGGTGTGTGTCTGTGTGTGTGTGTCATCATCGAATGCAAGTCTTAGAATGCAGAAGCAATAAATATAACTTATACGACACATCCCCTGCTTTTAATAGCTGAAAAATGAATGCAACAGGACACAGCTTATCACTGTGAGGCAATACTTATTCTTACATAGTTTCGGGGATGAAACTCTAAAAGTGCTGATCTTCTTAGCTGGTATGTGTTGAATCACCCAATAATAAAATGTGACATTCTGTAGTTTTGTCCCATATTCATCTTTAAATCATATTTACAGATTCCTTGACTCAACAGCAAACAGAACAATTTTGTCTTTACTGTTCCAAGCCTTATTTAGAGCACTGTAAGTATCTTCTGCAGCTTCTGAAATGCAATATTAATAAAGATATTTGGCCAAAATAAGAAAATTGCACACATCTTCATTCTGTTCAAAAGTTTTACACCCCTTAATGGATCAGTTCTCGTTCTAGAGCATCAATGAGCATTTGAATCTTCTGTAATAGTTGCATATAAGTTCTAACCGTCCTAAACTTTAACTGTTTAGGAAAAACAAGAAACTCATGAACAACTATCAATGGACACACACACACACACACACACACACACACACACACACACACGTGGATCATTCAGGTACCAACAAGAATCAAGAATCAAGTGTATGTAAAATTTTGAACAGGGTCATTCTTATAAATTGAACTATTATTTACTCTTGTAGACTATATGTAAACATGTTTTATGTTACGTATCTTATTCAGGTCAGTACTAAATAAAAAATAACATGCATTCTGTATGATCCCTCTTATTGTGGTAAAGTTATTAACATTTTGCAGATTCTGCAAAGTGTATGCAAACCTTCGACCTCCAGAGATGTTTTACAACTGGCAACAAGAGTGCCTCTCAAAAACATGACATTCAAAACCCATTAGACTATGAAGTACAAATAAACATACAAACAAATGCAAAAATAACAAATAACTGCAAAAATGTGAGAATGGACATCAAACATTTAATATTTGCCTTCTTCAATTCTGCAGTAAAAGGTACCAAACTTCAAACTCCAGCACCCTCTGGTGTTTGGATGGGGGGTTCTTCAGACTGTGCTGTTTCTTGTTCTTGTGTTTCTGGTTTTGAATGTTTCTGTTCAGTCTGTTCCCGATCATCTGGAAAGTACAAAGACAATCTAACATATTCTACACACTTTATGCTGAATGTCAGTCCTTAGTCCTGAAGTAAAATTACAGATGTTCACACACTTTCATTTTTTTGTTATCTAAGATTGTTTATTATGATTTTGTGTATTTTTATTGAACACCGGTATCTTTAATCATATACTCCACTTCATGTTGTGTCTAAAGTGGCATATTACTTCAATAAATGTCTTTTTAGTTTGACTGGAGAAGATGTGGACCTCTTTGTACACTGAATTTATTGCTTTGATTTTATAGACAGAATTGATCATATGGGTTTTTTCTTCATCCTTCACTGTGGAGCCAGTAGTGCTTTATGAGTCATTATAACCCAGCACACTGCTCTATGAGTCACAGGCTAGAAGACAAGTGGCTCTTATAATTGGAGGTGCAAGCAAAGGTCAGGCAGGGCTTGTTATTGGTCAGGTGCTTCAAAAGAATAGCTTGGTTGCTGAGTCAATATGACAGGCAGGGATCCTGCGGGTAACCATTATATGAGCATTTCAGAGAAACTGTTCAGCTGAGATTATAGGGTATCGCAGCTCATATGTGTTCGTTACAGCTGCTAGATGAAAAAAACACTCACCTGAGTCCGAGGAAATACTGTCCAACAGTTCCCGTGTGTTCTTGAGCCTGTACATCAAGAACCTGTTTTCTACAGAATTTGCAAATAAATTGTACATTAATTAAAAATATTTGTCATTAATTTAGTAATCTTTTTAAAAATATCACTTTAATCTGTAATGTTTTAGCTAATGTTTTGTATTTTATAAGTATTGGTGGATAAGAGATAATCAATTGTGCATCCTGTTTTCTTCTATTCTTACATTTACACTACCAGTCATAGGTTTATGAACAATAAGATTTTTAATTTATTTTTAAAGAATTCTCTTTTGCTCGCCAAGCCTGCAAAATACAGCAAAACAGTAAAATTTAGAGATATTTTTTCTATTTTAAATAACTGATTTGTAAATATATCTTAAAATGTAATTTATTCCTATGAAAAAAAAAAAATTATCAGCATCATTAGTCCAGTTGAGTACATTTTTATCCGGATCTTTTGATGAATAGAAAATTCCAAAGATCAGCATTTATCTGAAATAAAAAGCTTTTGTAACATTGGAGCTTGGAGTCAGTATATATATATATATATATATATAACATAAGAAATCTTACCGTTCAAAAACTTTTGACGTAGATCACATTTTCCATCATCTAACACTCAGAATTAATTTAGAGTTAGAGAACTAAGTTTTGAGAGACTCAAACATGCATGGGTACACATCTTTCAACTTTAAAGTCCCTAGGTCTAAACTTTACACCCCCATATTAAATTGGAAGATATCAACCATAATACATTTAGCCAATATTTAAAAAAAAGGAAATTATTTCTTTGACCCAGTGCCAATTTATTAGAACTGGAAAACCCTTCCCATTTAATAATTAAACTGCCCAATATTTCATATTAAATTAGTAAAATGCTTTTTAGACTAGACTTAGAACATGCCTGGTAAGTGCTGCTTTAACCCTCATAATTGTGCTCAGTGTAAAACAGGCAGGCAAATATTGAGGTAAAACGAATTTGCAACTGTACCAACATACCTATATCATGGCGCTTTCGTTTTTCGAGTTCCAGCTTGGAGTTGAGACGGTCCACTTCGTCACGCTGTAAATCGAGCTGAAAAGCCAGTCGCCATGGAAGCATGCATGTACGCACACACACAGAGATACTTGAGCAACATAATACAGAA
This sequence comes from Cirrhinus molitorella, assembly GCA_033026305.1. Taxonomy (NCBI): domain Eukaryota; kingdom Metazoa; phylum Chordata; class Actinopteri; order Cypriniformes; family Cyprinidae; genus Cirrhinus; species Cirrhinus molitorella. The sequence goes on along the minus strand of CM065141.1, from coordinate 9,451,832 downwards.
ACAGTCTATATAAATATAATGCACTCGGTTGACACCTGTTGATTAATAAGGGTACCATCAAATATCATACGAAATATAATATCACCTGTTTGCGCAAGATCTTGACCTCTTCGAGTAGCCTTGTCACACACATGACCTGCTGCTGATATGCAAAGACAGCCTGCGACTTTCTAAAAAAAAACAGAGAGACCACTAACCTAGTTATTAGATGTTGTTTAATACATTTTAGATTATCAGTAGTGGTGCTTGTGAATATTATTAGTCATGTTTAGGGTTAGGACAAACTTAGCAACTACCCAGAACACCTTAGCAGCCGCATAACACAGTAAGATTAACTCACGCCAAATCCATGTCCATCTCCACCTTTTGTAAACTCAGTGAGAAAGCAGGATTTCTCATCTCTAGGTCTAAAAGAAAATGTGTAGAATAAAAACATGAAGTAGTCAGTGTATGTTGATCAGCATGTGTGTGTGTGTGTGTGTCTCACCTGTAGTAAAGGGTGGCAGGTAGCTCATTAAAATACTGTTAGTCCAATCTTCTTTCAGCTCTCTGTGTAATATACCAAAACAAAATTACTTTCTTATAGTTATAGTCCCATATTTAACAAAAAACAAAAACAAAACAAGTGTGACTGCTTAATAATCAGTGTTGAATGTTTTAAGAATATTTGTGACCCTGGACCACAAAACCAGTCATAAGTAGCACGGGTATATTTTATATTATGCCAAAAAGCATTAGGATATTAAGTAAAGATCATGTTCTTTGAAAATTATTTGTAAATTTCCTACCATAAATATATTAAAACCTATTTTTTTATTAGTAATATGCATTGCTAAGAACTTAATTTGGACAACTTTAAAGGCAGTTTTCTCAATATTTAGATTTTTTGCCCCCTTTCCAAATTCCAGATTTTTGAATAGTTGTATCTTGGCCAAATATTGTTCTACCATACATCAGTGGAAAGCTTATTTACTGGTTTTGTAAACCAGTAAATAAATATAAATGCAGGAACTACAGAAACATTTTGAGGTTAATTACAATTAAATAAAATGTGTTTTATTATATTTCTAAATCTCATGCTACCACAGTCATATACCACCTGGCCTATAGATGGCACTGTTTGTTTAAACAATAAAAAAATAAAAATCAGAAACTCTTGCCGCATATTCGCTGTCAATAGAGGCATATTAGTCTCACAGACAAAGCCAGATGTTTAATGCTCAGCATAAAGTCTAGTTTAAAGTGAGTTTTCATCTTGTTCTGGCCAAGAACATCTATCTGTTCAGTATGTTCAGCTGCCTTGTTTTATGACATTTAAATGATAAATGGGCCAAGTGATAAACATAATTTGGCATTAGATAGTTTTATATAGGCAATTATTGTTATACATTTAGATTTAAATTCCAACAACCATGTGACAGCATAATAAGCACTGTGGGATGCATTATTCGTACTTGAACTGGTCATTGAGCAGGGGGTCATCGCTGAGTCCGTGGCATTTGAAGAAATCTACTGCATCAGTGTCAGTGTGGGCAACAAGTGTATCATATGTTCCTACTACAGACTGAGTTTTCAAAAGCTGAAACAAAAAATAGGGAAAAGTATTTACAAAAAACAAAATGCAAACAACAGAGGGCAGTGTCTGTGCAAAATACAAGCTTCTAGGCTCTGATCATTAAAGCATTAGTTCACTCCAGAATTACAATGTCCTGATAATTTACTCACCCCATGTCATCCAAGATGTTCATGTCTTTCTTTCTTCAGTCGAAAAGAAATGAAGGTTTTTGAGGAAAACATTCTTCAAGGACTTCAATTGCGATCAGTGGTTTGAAGATCCAAATTGCAGTTTCAATGCAGCTTCAAAGGGCCCTACACAATCCCAGTCAAGAAATAAACAACAAAGATTTTTTTTTTTTTCTTAGAAAATGACAAATTGTTTCGCTAGGAAAGACCCTTATTCCTCAGCTTGTAGAGTCCTTTAAAGCTGCATTAGACCTTCAACCCGCTGATCCCCATTGAAGTCCACTATATGGAGAATATTTTCGACTGAAGAAAGAAAGACATGACGTGAGTAAGTAAATTACCAGGAAATTTTAATTCAGGAGTGAACTAATCCTTTAAGTAATTTGCACATACACAGTAGCACTGATATACATAGTCATTTACAAAGTAGAACAAGTACAAAAGGATTGAGAAGGTTCAAACAGAAACAGCTTGTGTATGTGTTTACCTCCATGATGTAGCTACCAATCCCAAGGTGCCGGTAGCGTTTCCTAACAGCCAAAAGAGACAGCTGAAGCACCATGTCTCCTGTAGACCTACAATTTCACAGAGAGAAGCAGAAGACTAAATACCATTGTTTTTATTAAATGAGCTAATTTCTTGATTTAATTCACATTACATTTCTGAGAAACATCCATTTTAACTGTCACAATGAGACGGTCTAGTTTGGATGTGTGTGTGTGTGTGTGTGTGTGTGTGTGTGGCAGACGCTTGAGGTTAAACTGAACCACAGGCCATGTGGAAGCCATTGGCACAAATACAGAGTGCACAAGAGGGAAAGGAGAGAGAGGGGAAGCCATAGTCTCTCATTGACTGGTAATAACACCCCACAGCCAGCAGGGCAGGGCAGATTTCTCCACTCTTCAGCCCCTTTAGACTGGAAATAAACTCAGGGTGGAGCAACAGCATTCAGTGGGATTTCATAATGACAAGGCTTGTTTCAGTTTGATGATATAAATAAAGTCTTTTTTAGGAATCCTGGATGGAATCCACTCATAAAAGCTGAAATGCTGACTGAGGCTATGGGAGGGACAGTCAGGCGTTTGTTCTTACAAGCTGGATAGAGTTTGATTTGGATGTATGGGGTGTAGGTGGAAGATGATTCTGATTTTGTGTATTGCAAAAAGATAAAAAAAGACAGCGGAAAGTTCTGTAAAACAGGCAATTGTAAATGGTAGTGGGGTTTAAGGGTGTAATTGTTTTACCATGCAAAACTATGTACATTGTCAAATCCCAGAGCTTTTGATTTAATAAAATGTGTTAAATAAATAATTTTACGTAATATACAGTTGAAGTCACACCCTGCAGAATCTGCAAAACGTAAAATAAGAGAGGTCATTCAAAATGCATGTTATTTTTTATATAGTACTGACCTGAATAAGATATTTCACATAAAAGACTTTTACATATAGCCCACAAGAGAAAATAATAGAATTTATAAAAATGACCACATTCAAAAGTTTGATTCTTAATTCTGTGTTGTTACTTTGTTTAGTGATAGTTGTTCATGAGTTCCTTGTTTGTCCTGAACAGTTAAAATGCTGTTGTTCTTTAGAAAAATCCTTCAGGTCCCACAAATTCTTTGTTTTTTTCTTTTTTTAAATTTTTGTGTATTTGAAAAGTTTTTAACAATGACTTTATGATTTTGAGATTCAGATTCAGATCTTTCAGACTGAGGACACCTGAGGGACTTATACGCAACTTATACAGAAGGTTCAAACACTCACTGATCCTCCAGAAGGAAACACGATGCATTAATTAAGCCGGGAATGAAAAAAAAAATTAGTAAGTAAGTAAGAAAAATGTACACATTCTCATTCCGTTCAAAAGTTTTCACCCCCAGCTCTTAATGCATTGTGTTTGCTTCTGAAGCATCAGTGAGCGATTGAACCTTCTGTAATAATTGTGTGAGTCCATCAGTTGTCCTCAATCTGAAAAGATGGATCTCAAAAGTTATTATTGGTTCAAATACACACAAATGCTGAAGAACCAAAGAATCTGTGGTACCTAAAGGACTTTTCTGAAGAACAGCGGGCAGTTTAACAGTTTAACAAGGGACTCATGAACAACTATCACTAAAGAAAAAAAAACACAGCTATGGATCATTCAGGTAACAACACAGTATTAAGAATCAAGTGTATTTAAACTTTTGAACAGAGTCATTTTTATAAATGTAACTAATATTTTCTCTTGTGGAGTGTAAATGCCTTTTATGTGAAATATCTTATTCAGGTCAGTACTAAATAAAAAACGTTTGGGTAAAATAATGAACATTTTGCAGATTCTGCAAGGTGTATGTAAACTTTTGACTTCAACTGTATATATGTGTGTGTGTGTAATGATTTACTGAAATACATTTATTAAGTTACTTATTTTCATAATGAACAAAAAACATTTAATAAATTAACTTGCACTTCTCATTCTATTCATTCACATATATCTGAATTTCTTGTCGATTATTAATATAATTTTGCACATCCATAGTTTGCATGTGTGTGTGTGTGAAACACAATTTAGTGTGAAGAATGCAACAAACAAGAAGTTTAGTTTAACATGGTTATATACTTTACATTCTGTGCAATATCCATATTTTGTCTGTGTAATTTCCTCTTTACTGCAAAAATGACTATAAAATGCAATTGACAAAGACTTACTGCATTGCCAGATGATGTTATGAGATGCTAACAGTAGAAAAGTATCTTTAAAGCATTAGTGTTTTATTTCACAAAATAGTATTATATGGCTCTTTCACAGCTGTGTGATTGAATCAGACGCAGTGCTTGTACTTTGCTTACAGTATCTTGAGTTCGTAGCAAGCAGCAGCCACGATCAGGGATTCAACTCCTACGGCGGATGGCGGGATCTTTCCGTCTTTTCGTTGTACTGCTCTTCTTTCTTTCCTATCCCTCACTCCGTCCACAAATTCCTGCAGGCCTTCACAGAATCGCTCCCAAGACCAACTATGGAGAACACAGAACAGGCTTGTTTCTAGCTTAGTCTTGATTTTCTTTTTAATAACAGAAAAGCAACTGGAAGACTTCAATTGAAAATATAAGAAGCAACAGAGGAAATTGAATTAAGACAGGTCTTAACCTCCTTCCTCCACATGAGCACCAAAGCTATACATTTAGTATAATCCAAATAAACATTTTATTTCTTTTGTGAATCCAAGTAGCAATTTTGTACAAAACCTAATTTTAATCATTTGCAACAATATTCTGTCACAACATGCACTAACATCATTTCAGTAAGTGACCATAATAGGATACAATTGTCACTAAACCTGTATAACACAGTTGTGTCGGCATAGAAACATGCAGGCACAATGACATTTGTCATTGTAATTGACCATAATAAGGTCATGATGATCTCTGTTATATGTCCTTCCAAAATGTAATGAATAAATCTATAAAAATTCACTTCTTTCCAGATCTCTGCCTATAGGAGGAGAGATAAAGCAGATAAGGAACACTTGGCAAACTGTTTGCTGGAGAGGATCTGGGAAAAAGCCCTTGTAATCCCATTATCTTTAACAGAATCAACAAACGATTTGTGCCAAGTCATGTCATATTCACTCTCATTAATTCTCAATCATGACTCAATTAATGACTTAATTTTCAGTCAGTTTCTCACACAAAGGTGTCATATGACTTCAGAAGACTTTGAACATAGTCATTTTTATGATACTTTTATAGTGTTTCTTCTGTTTTTTAAAGGATAGTTCCCCCAAAAATGAAAAATCTGTTATTAATTACTCATTCTCATGTCCTGTTAGACCTTCGTTCATCTTCAAAACACAAATTAAGATATTTTTGATGAAATCCAAGAACTTTCTGATTTCGCATAGAAAGCAAAGCAACTGACATGTTTAAGGCCCAGAAAGTTAATAAGGACATTTGAGAAAACGGTTCTTTAGATTGTTTAGATAAGAAAATGATATTTCTTTTAAGAACTGCTTACTGAAAGGTTCTTTGGGGAAACCAAAATGTTTTTTCTATGCCTGGCTTTGCTGCTAAAACTCATTTTCTGAACCTTTTTTTTAAGAATGCATGGGAAGAGCAGCTCAGACATCCTACATCATGTGTGTCACAGAAGAGCAAATAGGGTTTGGAGTGGTATTATGGTGAGTAAATGCTGACAATATTGTAATTTTTGCTTAACTATTCATTTTAAGTTTAATGTTAAGATGAAGTCACATTAGCAACATTTTGCTGGCATAAAAAGCTAATTGTCTATTGTCAACAGTGTAGTTAATTATGAAGAACTGCTCCCAAAACGTAACTTTAAAACTAGGGGTGGGCGATATGACCAGAATCATCACAACATCACAATATGGGTAATTTAATTTCACGGTAATGAAAAATATCACAATATAGTTGTTTTTTTCTTTAAATACGATCTTTCTGATATCAAATAATCTGATATCATAGAAATTTCAGCAGTGTCAATATCACAAAAAACTAATACTAACCTAAAACAAAACAAAACAAAAACTCAATCTCACCAAAACAAATAGGAAAAAGAAACTAAATGCAAGCAATAGGACAAAAAAAATGTTTTTGGCTATTGCTACAAATATACCTGTGCTACTAAAGAGGTCCAGGGTCACAAAATAAGAAATGCCATGTAGATTGTATAAAATTATGAACTGTATAAAAACACTGCATGTTTTTAAAAAAGTCTCTTCCGCTCACCAAGCCTGCAGTTATTTGATCCAAAGTCAGGCAAAAACAGTTACAATTTAATTTTTTTTTTACTATTTAAAATAATTTATTCCTGTGATTTCATTGCTGAATTTTTAGCATCATTACTCCAGTCTAGTCACATGATCCTCAAATCATGATGCACAAATTATACTAACTAAAAGTTTTTGAATTGTGTAGTGTATCATGTTACAAAAACATTTTATATAAGACAAATGCTGATCTTTGGATCTTTCTATTCATCAAATAATCCTGAAAAATCCTGTACTTAACTCTTTTAAATATTGATAATAATAATAAAAATGTTCCTTGAACAATATCAGTTATCAGTAATGATGCTGAAAATTTTACTTTGCTCACAGAAAAAAAATTTTTTGCAACTATATTCAAATTGAAAGCAGTTATTTTAAATAGTAAAATATCTCACAATATTACTTCAATATTATTACTTTTGCTATATTTTGGATCAAATAAATGCAGGCTTGGTGAGCAAAAGAGAATTCTTTAAAAAATATAAAAAATCTTATAAAAAAACTTTTGACTGGCAGTGTAAATATTTATTCTATTTAAAGTTACAAAGTGATTAGTCAAGAGCAGTGAGAGATTAACATGAATGACAGACAGCAGGAATATCAGACAGCTGTCACTTTAAGAGCTACCCGAATCCAATTTACTGTTTCATGTGTTTTCGTTCTCAGCTGTTTGTTGTGCTTAAGACCTAAATACCTAAAACCCTTCAAGGCCTAAAATGTAAAGTGTGTGAATTTAACCCTTTAAGGCCTTTCAATGTTAATTATGTTTTAATTGCCTAAAATCACTTGTTTTTAAACTGCAATGCTTACAAAGCATGCAAACAATACGTTTTTGTGACCGTAGCTCAGCAATGTGGAAAATCTCTACTGACAAATTTCTACCGGTTAATCATGTCCACCAGTATATCACCCACCCCTTTTACGGACTTAAGGCCATTTCACACCAAGAACGATAACTATGTGTGAAATGGCCATGTTTTTGTTGCACTAACGCAACTTCAACAAGTAGATGTCCTCAGCACGCACATTTTAAGCACATGCAGTGGAATAAAAACAATACAGACTCTTTTCTAATGCAACTTCAAAAAAGGCGAGACAATGTTGTCCAAACTAGCGCTGAATTCCTGAGGTAATTTTATGTTTTATGTTACTCTGTTTGCTGTTTACTTCTCTACAATGTCGCCTGCTATTTCAAATGCGCAAGCCCTTTAAATTTGAAGGAAGTCTGATCAGTGTTTTATCGTTCATCAGCTGTAAAAAAAAAAATAGTTCTGAAAGTGATCCCAACAATATAGTTGCCCTGTTTCATTATCGTTGTAGTCCTGGTGTGAACGCTGGTATTCTCTTACATTTAAACGATTTTTAGAACGCTATCTTTTTAGTTATAGTTATAGTTATCGTTATCGTTTGGTGTGAACTAATTTTCTTTTTTCCTGTGACCAGCTTGAACCTGTTGCAAAATCTGCATGGGGAAATCTTTCGCCCCAATTTGCCCCATTTATGTGGATTTCAAATGACTGGATTTTGGCCACAAAAAATTGCAGAACAATGGCAAATGTGCCCACACTAGAATTACTTTAAAAAAAAAAACTTAACCTGCTACTTGTCTGCTCTGCTATTATCTCCTCTGAGGATTCCTCTGGACTTTCTTCAGAGTCGCTGTATAGCTCAGCCAGCATGTGCCTCTGTGTGCCATCAGCTTTGTCTGTTTTGGAGAATACAGGTCTCAAACTTGCCACCTTTTGGGATGCTCTCCCTCTATAGTCCTCTAAAACATCTGCAAGGAGAAATCAGCATAAATAGCCTTAGGCAAATACTCATGCTATATATGGAATCATGTATCGGAAGCATAATTTATGCTCTATTGCCCAACCAAGGTGGATTACAGTACATACCTGCATGGTCTCGTGACAAAATAAGAGTATGCATCCCAGGGTAGTGCACTGTTTCGTGCATATCTCTGGGGCCGATATCAGGCAAGGATGTGTCCAATAGAGCCACCACAGCCCGCAGAACATCCTCATTCTTTATCTGGAATATCAAGACAATCTACATATTTATACATGCTCACACATGTCATCAAAGCACAAAACATCTGAACATCCACCTCAGGTTATGTAAAAAAAAAACAGCGGACACTCAAGAACACTCATAGATCTGGTGCAAACCAGTGCAGGAGGACGAATGTCTGCATCGTGATGCCCACTCCCCCACACCAATGTTTGCAAAGCTCTGGCTGGGAAAAAATCCATTCAATTAAGACTGGGAGTTCCTGGACAACAAGATGGGAGGCTGAAACGTGACCTATATTCCCGATCGTGCTGGCTCTATAATTTCACATTTTGTGGAGTAAGAGCAATAAAAGCTCAGATAGTATTTCAATAACAAGGAGAGAGTTATTATGCAGAAAGGAAGTGGAATACAGCACTCAATAATCAATAAACATCAATGGAGGGAAAGCAAGCAAGATAATAAAAGAGGCTAAGTGGGATTGAAATGAATTAGCGTGTGGGTGGGTGTAAGTGTATAGGCGTGTATGAAGCAATTTGGCATATTTATACTGCTGCCTACAGAGGAAGCATTTTAAGGCACATTTCTGATGCAAGGACTTTTCCAAAAGGTACGCAACTTAATTATGATGATCTCAGTGAAAAATAAATCCAGTGATTATTTTTAACCATTCTAATGAAAATGATTAATATTAATAAAATTGTATTTCATATATTTTTTTTTTTACATTTTCTATTTTAATTTTATTAACTGAAAACTGAATCATTATATATATATATATATATATATATAGGTCCTTCTCAAAAAATTAGCATATTGTGATAAAGTTCATTATTTTCTGTAATGTACTGATAAACATTAGACTTTCATATATTTTAGATTCATTACACACAACTGAAGTAGTTCAAGCCTTTTTTTTGTTTTAATATTGATGATTTTGGCATACAGCTCATGAAAACCCAAAATTCCTATCTCAAAAAATTAGCATATTTCATCCGACCAATAAAAGAAAAGTGTTTTTAATACAAAAAAAGTCAACCTTCAAATAATTATGTTCAGTTATGCACTCAATACTTGGTCGGGAATCCTTTTGCAGAAATGACTGCTTCAATGCGGCGTGGCATGGAGGCAATCAGCCTGTGGCACTGCTGAGGTGTTATGGAGGCCCAGGATGCTTCGATAGCGGCCTTAAGCTCATCCAGAGTGTTGGGTCTTGTGTCTCTCAACTTTCTCTTCACAATATCCCACAGATTCTCTATGGGGTTCAGGTCAGGAGAGTTGGCAGGCCAATTGAGCACAGTAATACCATGGTCAGTAAACCATTTACCAGTGGTTTTGGCACTGTGAGCAGGTGCCAGGTCGTGCTGAAAAATGAAATCTTCATCTCCATAAAGCTTTTCAGCAGATGGAAGCATGAAGTGCTCCAAAATCTCCTGATAGCTAGCTGCATTGACCCTGCCCTTGATAAAACACAGTGGACCAACACCAGCAGCTGACATGGCACCCCAGACCATCACTGACTGTGGGTACTTGACACTGGACTTCAGGCATTTTGGCATTTCCCTCTCCCCAGTCTTCCTCCAGACTCTGGCACCTTGATTTCTGAATGACATGCAAAATTTGCTTTCATCTGAAAAAAGTACTTTGGACCACTGAGCAACAGTCCAGTGCTGCTTCTCTGTAGCCCAGGTCAGGCGCTTCTGCCGCTGTTTCTGGTTCAAAAGTGGCTTGACCTGGGGAATGCGGCACCTGTAGCCCATTTCCTGCACACGCCTGTACACGGTGGCTCTGGATGTTTCTACTCCAGACTCAGTCCACTGCTTCCGCAGGTCCCCCTCTCATTGTGCAGCGTTTTCTGCCACACTTTTTCCTTCCCACAGACTTCCCACTGAGGTGCCTTGATACAGCACTCTGGGAACAGCCTATTCGTTCAGAAATTTCTTTCTGTGTCTTACCCTCTTGCTTGAGGGTGTCAATGATGGCCTTCTGGACAGCAGTCAGGTCGGCAGTCTTACCCATGATTGCGGTTTTGAGTAATGAACCAGGCTGGGAGTTTTTAAAAGCCTCAGGAATCTTTTGCAGGTGTTTAGAGTTAATTAGTTGATTCAGATGATTAGGTTAATAGCTCGTTTAGAGAACCTTTTCATGATATGCTAATTTTTTGAGATAGGAATTTTGGGTTTTCATGAGCTGTATGCCAAAATCATCAATATTAAAACAAAAAAAAGGCTTGAACTACTTCAGTTGTGTGTAATGAATCTAAAATATATGAAAGTCTAATGTTTATCAGTACATTACAGAAAATAATGAACTTTATCACAATATGCTAATTTTTTGAGAAGGACCTGTATATATATTTATTTATTTTTTTGTATAGTACTGCCTTTCAGAAGCTACAGAAGATACTTACATGTTTCCCAGGAGACAAAATAAGTTAAATATACCCTGATCTTCAAATTAAAAACGTTTTTTAAAGCATCACCAAAAAACACAGCTGTGGATCATTCAGGTTACAACACAGTATTAAGACTCAAGTGTATTCAACATATTTTATGTGAAATATCTTATTCAGGTCAGTACTAAATAAGAAATAGCATGCATTTTGTATGATTCCTCTTATTTTGGTAAAATAATTAACATTTTACAGATTCTGCAAGGTGTATGTAAACTTTTGACCTCAACTGTATAGTCTATAAAGGCTTACGACAGGCTTTGGAAAAAGGATTTAGGGTTTATAATGAAAGTCTGTTGTTGTAATATACTGGAGCATATTTGCAATGCAAATGTGGTATATTTTAATGTTTTTTGGATACAAACCAAACCTGCACAGATATATATTTGGCCTTTCCAAATCCAAAATAGCACTTAAAACCTAAAGATAAGAGAGCAAGAGAAAACACACCTAATGCTTTGTGATATTTGCATTGTCTGGTGGGATGCTTGTAATCCTTAAAACAATACTTTTCATCTCAGCCCACAGGCTCCAGCAGATTAATCAACTACACTTGGGTTTTTAGCTACCCACCCAGTTATATCACAGGACTTCTAGCGTGATATTAATCTAGTTATTTGGTAAAAAAAAAAAACTGAATCTAAAATAAAAAGAAAGGTATGTCAACCATAGGCAGAATTGTAGGAGCATCTCTGGTTTGGAAGAGTTGGTGGAAGTTGACTATGATGGGCTGAGCACTCAAACCACCTCTGAAGTGGACACTGTGGAGACGGACCATGCATCCCTCCATCGCTCACCACAGACCAGCTAAAAAGAGAGGACACACCTTTAACATTACCACACTTGGCCCTGTTATTCATAGAGGAGACTGGGGCTAGTTGTCACAACTATATTCTCAGGTTAGTATTTTCATAAATGCTAGTCTTTTGTACAGTAATTTTGTAGATTTAGAAATTAGAGTTACTTTAGGCCAAAATAATGTTTTAAATGTTAATATGTTCCCTTTTTCGTTTGTCCTTTTTCAAGAATTGTTTTGTTCATAATTTACTGTTACTCTTTAACGGTGTAAATGGACTGTAAAACATTTAAATGCAACGTTGTACTGTGACAAACGTGTGTTAAGTAAATTGTATTTTCTACTAGCTAATAATCAACTTTTTGTAGTCAGGACGTCGAGTTTTGCACATAAGTTGACGTTCAAAAAACAAAACAAAAAAACAAACAAAAAAAACCCCAACAACAACCGTTGTTCCAATTAACCTGTATGGAGTGTGATAACTAACCAAGTCTCCCGTTCATTTCTTTTATTCTTCCGTTTAAAACAGAACTGTGTTAAGTATCTATTATCCAGTATGTAAATCTGTAAACATATTAATAAAGTAAATACCTCTAATGCCTGCTACAGAAGCGTTGACAGTTTAGCCACCTTCGCAAACTTGGCTGGGTTGTGCTGCTTGTGACTTGGATAGCGAGTGTATCTATGGCAACGGTGGAGCTGGAAATCGATCGCAGTGTCTCCTGGGATTTGGAGTCCTCAGTAATGAACATGCGATGACAACCGTCTGATGGTATGTTCCTGTGGTTTCTTTCCCACTTAACGGTGATCGTTCACCCATAATGAAAATTCTGCCATAATTTACACACCATCAAACATCGTATGGCTTTCTTCTTTTTTGTTAAACATGAAGAGTACGCTATAATGACAAAGAAGTTAGGCATTTTGCAGGGTTTGCACTTATGTCACTATTTGGTCAAATAAGTTACCCGGATACGTGGCCATATATTAGCGATACTCGGACGTAAACAACAGCACTGATTGCACAGTTCATGTACTACGAAATCTGCTAATTTATGTTGTCTAAAACCATGAACAAAAAATGTGGAAGCTGGTAAATCATATAGAGAAGGACTTATTAAGCAGGAAAGGGCGCACTATTTTTACAAACTAAAGTCAATAGGTGGTAAAGATACGTAGAAGAGGTATTAATTAAGATATTAGCCTAATATTTCACCTACCTGATTGGAAATGATGAGAACAAACACAAATGTTGTCAAGATTCAAGGAAATCCTGATTCAGTTTAGCCAACCGTAAACAACTTTTGTTCCTCAGACAGTTTTTTGCACTCTTTGATTTGTTACAACTTTTGGCAGTCTATACTCCAAATGTTTTTCCTGATCTGACCGATTAGTACAGTCCAAAACATGACAATAATTCACCATTTTAAGCAGCAGTAATCAACAAAATATGCAAGTTTCTTTCGATTTAGTGGCATTGTTTTACATTCAGTGCCGCCAATATGGCTGATTGATAACACGTTGTGAAAACACTCTATCTGACATCCTCAGTCACGACTCACAAGTGAGCAATCATGAACTAAACATAAACCAAATGGAGCATTCAAAAGCTTCCAGTCTTCATTAGCTTAGTTCCTATCCACTTTCATTAGCTTAGTTTCCTATTCACCTTATTTTTATCATAATAGTGGGCCCAGCTATTTGTAAATATTATGGATGTGGCTGCCAGTCTCATTTGCGTCCAGCTATTTTTAGCTGTACAAAACAGCTAGTTTTGCTGCTAGATATTGCAAATTGGTGTGTCTTACCATATTATTTTAATGTATTATCTTAATTGTGAACACACCGGTTTGTAGTGCAAACAGTTTTACTGTTTACTGCATGTTGTTATTATTTTCGTTATTTCGTTTGTGGCTATGAACCGTTAATCTTGCCCATAAGCTTACGTCTGCATTGAAAAATATATATTATATAAATATATATATATATTATCATAAATAAAGGAAGTGAACACCATTATACTACATATAGCGCACAGGATGAGTAGACACATTGCCTGTGTAAGGTCCGTTTACACCAAGAACGCTAACTATATTAGCGTCCATGCCAACACAAGATAGCTTATGAATGTTTGATGCAGTTATGTTGACTGCTGCTTAATTGGGTTGGATATTCAAGTCGGGTGGGTTCTGGTTGGCTGCCAATGTTTTTTTTTTTTTTTTTTTTTTTGATGTTGTTGTTGTTCATCAGCTCCACTATTCTCATATAATTGGTATGGTATTTCTAGTTATCATTTTAATTAGTTTATTGTCAACCCAGACAACAAGTAAGATCATGCGATGATCACCGTGACATCACACCATTCTCATACTGTGATACTCACAGTGTGAGTAATAGGCTCATTGTGAATTCAAAATGATGAGCAGATTGAGAGGAGGCAGTTCAAATATCGGTCACAGAGGGAACATTCTACAATGACTTTCTTCTTTCAGATGAATGTAATCAGGGTTATATAAAAAATGTCCTGGCTCCTCCAAGCTTTATAATGGCAGTAAATAGGTGTTGAGATTTTGAAGTTCAATAAAATGCATTCATCTATCATAAAAAGTGCTCCACACAGCTCCAGGGGGTTAATAAAGGCCTTCTAAAGCAACTAGATTCGTTTGTGTAAGAAAAATATCCATATTTAAAACTTTATAAACCGTTATTTCTAATTTCCACTGACTCCGCTGTTCACAAGAAAGTGGCTTTCCAGCGGATGATGTAGGATGAGTGTAGCATAAGCTTCACCTTAAGAATACAAAATACACAAGGAAACTGAATTTCTGAAATCATTTGCTGATGATGAAATTCTAAATGATGTTTGTGATATAGTTGACTATTATTAGAGAAATTTTAGATCACAGTGAGCTCACACTGATTTAACAGAATGAGAGTTCAACACGTGATATAAAAGTGGTCTCACATGGTGAGCTCGCAGTATGAGTGCACTGTGACCTCATATTGTGACCACACAGTGACGTTACACTTTTAGCTCACTTTGACCTCACATTGTTACACATCATGAGTATCCTGGAAGCTCATGGTGAGATCACTGTGAGATCAAACTGTGGGGTAAACAGGCCTGTAATATTTACACATAGGACCATAACTACAAACTTTTTTATTAATCGCAACACACAAGGAACAAAAACTGCAGCAAACGCTTATAATAAACTGAATGCTTTTGTTGGTTAGTGTAAACACTATAATCTTTGTGTGAACGGGCCTTAAAAGTGTTATTTTTAGTATAACCAAAAATTTTTCACATTTAGGACAACTGAGGGACTCATATGCAACTATTACAGAAGGTTCAAACACTCACTGATGCTTCAGAAGGAAACACAATGCAATAAGAGCATTGTCAAAAAAAGATCAAAAAATGATCTTAAAACCATACAGTCTTTGTTGGAAAGGGTTCAAATACACAAAAATGCTGAAAAACCAAAGAATTTGTGCATGAGGGATGCATGAACAGCTATCACTAAACAAAAATAAAACAGCTGTGGATCATTCAGATAACAACACAGTATTAAGAATTGTATTTATTGTATGAATTCAACTATTATTTTCTCTTGTGAACCATATGTAAACGTCTTTTATGTGAAATATCTTATTCAGGTCAGTACTAAATAAAAAAATAGCATGCGTTTTGTATGATCCCTCTTATTTTGGTGAAATAGTTAACATTTTGCAGATTCTGAAAGGTGGATGTAAACTTTTGACCTCAACTGTAAATGTAACGTTGTTACTAAAGTAAAATATTCAAATCATTATAGGCTATTTCTAAAAACGAAATGGTAATAAAAATATTAATTGATAATCAATATGGCAAAAATAGATTTGCTAGACTACTATAGTAAAAATAAACGACAAAAATAGCAAGAATAAAAAAATGACAATTAGCAAGATTAGTCGGTCCCTATGCCAGTCCAAATTCAGTCACTGAACAAATCGTTTAGTGGATTGATTCAAAAGATTCGAATCGCGTGGAATGAATCGGAATCTCAACCACTAGTGTGCGTTGGGTGGGGTCTCCGGCTCGGCGGATTGGAGCCTGAAAGGCGTGGCGTCGGATGGCTTCGCGGGCAGTGACGTCAGTGGAGCTGTTCAAAGCGTGCTGGTGCTGGAAAGAAACTCGGCGTCGTCGTCAGCAGTTGCAACGCGGGGCGGAGAGGCGGACCACGGCGAGGGAAATCAGATATCTGGAAAGCTGGCACGGAAATAGCGCCAAAGGAGACACTCACCTGTTAAACTACTGAATTGTGAGTACTGAAAATCCTCATTCGACCGGTTTAAAAGGAAAGTTACGGAGCGAGCTGAAACGCGAAGAAGGCTTTGCCTGTGAGTGTGAGTGTATCAGCATCACCACGCTTCTTTGTGCGCCTGGAAGGGGTTTGCTCTGTTTAACTGTTAGACTGTTCATTGATTATTTGTTTCACAGAAATGCTCAGCCTCTGGCTTTAAAGCCTTAATTTCGTGGCTCTATTGGAAGGAAGCGATTTGAATAATATTTGCATGTGCATGAGGCTGTGTTAGACTCGTATGGTGGATCACTTATCCAGAAAGCCCTGCTTTCCTTCTGACAAATGCAGTTGCCACAAACAGCCATCAGTTTGAGGCAAGGCATGCATTTGCAGCATTTATTTTGACGTCTGTAGGTGTATGTCAATGTTTACTGTTTTGGATAAAAAAAGGTGAATTTTCAACCACAGCATTGTAGAAATAAGCATTTCTATTTAAATCCACGTTTTCGTATGAATACTTTCAAATCAGACTTGAGTAATGTAGCGTAATGGTGTGATTTTGGGTTTAATTTTAAACCACAGATCAAGGTGTGGCAGCTACAGCGTCTGTTTCTTATTAACCCTATTTGTCTAGTTCTTCTATATACAACCAGGTGAATGTTACTGGCTATGCTGATTTACTGATAGTTGCAGTGTTGAACAACATACTGTACTCTAAAAAAAACTCTTGTTGGTGTGAGAATCTGACAGACTGTAATGACCTACAAATGCGTGATACACTATAAACTATATTCAGATCTGAATTTAAGATTTATGTTTTTGAATTTTATTCGAATCACAGAGTTTTAGCATAAACTAATAAGCTTCTGCATATTTGTAAGTTATAAATGAATGACACAGGTAAGATTTCTGTGATGATATAATAAACTGAATGTGTTGAAATTTATAAATAACTGAATGTGGAATATTTATACTTTTTAACTGAATAAATGTAAAATTAAGCATTAATTGATGTTTAATTATAAGCATTTGAAGGCATTTTGAAAACCAGTCATAAGGGTAGATTTTTTGGAAATTGAGATTTATACATCATCTGAAAGCTGAATAAATAAGCTTTCCATTAATGTATGGTTTGTTAAGATACAGGACAATATTTGAAAATCTGGAATTTGAGGATGCAAAAAAATCTAAAAATTGAGGAAATCAGCATTAAAATTGTCCAAATGAAGTTCTAAGGAATGCATATTGCTAATCAAATGATATTTTTACAGTAGGAAATGTACAAAATGTCTTCATGGAACATGATCTTTATCCTTATGATTTTTGACATAAAAGAAAAATCGATAATTTTGACCCATACAATGTATTGTTGGCTATTATATGACTGACAGATATGCATCACATTCATTTTATTAGCTTTTTCATTTTAAAACGGCATATTTTACATGCAATTTAAATACATTCTGGCATTGTTTACTTACCTCATGTGGTTCCAAACCTGGTTGATTTTCTTTTGTATGACTGACAAATTGTATGACTGACAACTATGCATCACATTCATTTTATTAGCTTTTTCATTTTAAAACGGCATATTTTATATGCAATTTAAATACTTTCTGGCATTATTTACTTACCTCATGTGGTTCCAAACCTGGTTGATTTCTTTTCCAGCACACAAAAGGAGAATTTTTAAAGAATGTACGTTATTTTTTTCCTTGCAAATGCAATAAAAATGTTGCAAAAATCATAAAGCATCATCAAAATAGTCCATAATTGTGCTCTATATTTCAAGTCTTCAAAGTCATTTAGACTTCCATTACATAAAAAGCGGTACAGGATTGGAACAACTTTAGAGTGAATAAATAAAAACTTCTCACTAATAGACTATTGCCGTGTCCTCACCTGCTTGATGTTAAGCATCATTATCAGTAGATAGCTTTGGCTTAGCCATTAAACCTCCCATGTTGTTTTCAGATTTATAGCGGTTCATTTTTTCTCCGGTCTTTAGAGAGCCTCTCAAGATAGGCATTAAGCCAAGTCACGACACTGGGCGAGGGAAATGTGGTCACTGTATTGAAATTAGTGATGACGCAGTGCTAATCCGACACAGCGGGTCATTTTCTCACAGGATTTGCTGAAGTTTCTTCATTAGTGCACATTATCTGAATGCGAGACAAGCTCAGGATATCAGACAACACCGGTTCATGTCAAATACTATGGTCAGTGTGCCAAAACGGCCATCAGGAAGTGTGCACGTGGGTTTCTCGGGCAGATAGCCATACCCTCGGTAATTATGCCGAAACCATTAGAGGAACAGCTGAGAGGAGCTTGTGTCATCCTAATATGCTTCTTAAGAGCTGAAAAGCATGATACATTTAATCTGCCTGAGCAGGATGTGCTTCACTAGAAGCCACAAAATAAATAGATACTTTCTTGACTGACATCATATAATTCTTAAAGTTCAGTTCCACTCTTTAGTTCTCTTGTTGTTTCTTTTGTTTGCATTTTATCCTCATTTAAGCCCTACAGTATGTGGGTGATTCTTCAATTAGGGGCACTTTTGACTTTTGACTTCTTGAGATGTTTTTCACTTTTTGGAGAAAGTTGAGTACATGTGATTTTAGTCTTTGACTTGGTTGGTTAGCAGTCAGTTAAAGAGGTAGTTCACCCCAAAAGAAAAAATCTGTTATTAATTGCCCACCCTCATGTCATCCCAAACTCGTAAGACCTTTGTTCATATTTGGAAAACAAATTAAGATATTTTGGATGAAATCCGAGAGCTTTCTGACCCTGCCTAGACAGCAACACAACTGACACTTTCAACGCTCAAAAAGGTAGTAAGGACATCGTTAAAATTGTCCATATGTCCATATCGATATTTGTATCAATGACAATGTTGATACAGAATGAACATTTTTTCTTTATGTTCATGTACCATGAAAATATTTAGAACATTTCCTAGTGTAAATATATCAAAACGTATTTTTTGATTAGTAATATACATTGCTAAGAACTTTATTTGGACAACTTTAAACATGATTTTCTCAGTATTTTGATTTCTTGCATCCTCAGATTCCAGATTTTAAATAGCTGTATCTTGGCCAAATATTGTCTTATCCTAACAAAGGGAACAAAAACAACAACTTCATTCAACAATTTCTTCTCTTCCGTGTCAGTCTTTTCTGAAAACCTCGACACAGGGTCAGAAAGCTCTCGGTTTTCATCAGAAATATCTTAATCTGTCTTCCGAAGATGAACAAAGGTCTTATGGGTTTGTAACAGAATGAGAGTGAGTAATTAATGACAGAATTTTCATTTTTGGTTAACTGTCCCTTTAATTTTGATCTTTATCATTTAAAAGAAAAAAAAAAGTTGAAATAATGCAGACTGATGGCTTCAGCAAAAGCAGATTCCATTGATTAACAACCTGGTAGCTCATAGTAAGTCTGTTTTAATTGTTTAGAAGTTATGTTAAAAAATCAGCTCTCCTATGGGAAAAAAATGAACGGTATTTTACTTTCTGATCTAAATTCTTCACATATAAATAAAAATTTTTTTAGCAGTTGTGAGTGAAGTGGCCAAACCTAGCCCCGCCCATGCGTTAATTGCGTTAAATATTTTTAACGTGTTAAAATGAAAAAATTAATTGCCTGCGTTAACGCACAAATTTTGACACCACTAATTTTTTTTTTTTATTACTCTCTTATGTTGTGTTTTAGCTCGATCGTGAGTGTAAAGTGTGACTACTGTCTCCCTGGCATCTCTGGAGTGGTTATGATTCAGCAACAAGAGCTGGATTTGCTCAGATCTGGTGTCAGATGGCTTGTGTTCGAGAACAACTAGTTGCTGAATTTGACAAAGTTTGCACGGATCATGCTGTAAAATCTTTGAATTGTATGCTGGAGCTTTGTGTGAGGCCTAAACAAGACCACACTGGTTTATAACAAACTATTTTTTTTTATCTTTGGAATAGTTTTAGGTAATAATAACCTTTATTTTTGTTCACTTACATATGGCCATAAATGTACCCTCAAAAACATACCCACCCACACCACACTATTTCTTACCCAAGAATAAGAATATGGTGTGGGACAGTGAGAATGTAAGTGTAGAATATAGCACATTTCATCATGTTATTTTCCTCAATCTCGACCGTAAATGGGAATGTGGAATCCATCAACAACAATCCATGTAGCAGCAGGGTGGATTGTGATCGTGACGTGGCTGTCTATTTTAGGACAGGTCTTTATTTTTTTTACAGGTCAACAGATGTTACACTAGGGGAGTGCTATGCCAGAAATAGGGCAGGTATAGCACAAGGGTACGTGCTGCTGTGTGTGTGTGTGTGTGTGAATGTGAGAGTTTTAGGCACAGCTTGTTCAGGCTCATTCACTGTGCTGAATTTCAAGGATGCTTTTGAGTGCTGAATGACACGGCGGGAACAGTGAATCCATTCTGTGTGAGGTTTGCTCATGTTTTCTCATGCTGTGAGGGGTAAAAGCAATGTTTGCACATGGAAATTTCGTAGACAAACATTAGAAAAAATACATGCTTGAAATCTTAGCTTGAGACATGGTTTTAAAGGGATAGTTCATCCAGAAATGACAGTTTTGTCATCATTTACACCCTAATCTAAACCTCAAGACTGAATTCTAAAGACTAAAGGTTTCTCTTTTCTGTAAAATTACAATGTAAGGGCACTGAAGCTTTGAAGCTTTATATAGAAAACAAACAAATCATAAACATGGTTCATATGACTCATGCACTATGATACAGATCATTCTAAAAACATATGATAGCGCTACAGGCAAAACAAACCAGAATTCAAGCTGATAATAAAGCAACGAATCACTAATTTGAGTCAGTTTGATTTATGAAACCAGTCCATTCATTCACACATAATTAAATGAGATTTTAAAGAGCAGGTCATACAGGTTTTTAAATATATTTATATTAGGCTTGGGCGGTATCCAAATTTTGATACCGTCAAACCTCCTCCATATTTTACCTCGGTATACGGTATTACCGTGAAAAAAAAAACAAAAAAAATGACCTAAGGCTCAGACAGCGTCACCAAACTGTTGGCTTGTGCCTAAACCGTTCAGAAACTGAATACCAAACACTAATACTGAAACAATAACAAAATAACATGCTCAACAATATTAACAACTTTTATTAGCAACAAATAGCAGTTTATAAAAAAGTGCAAATACAACAGTCAAACAGAATTAAATTAACATAAACATCCAGAACAGTTTTCGCGCAGAGACGTGTAGGGTTGTGACGGTGGCAGATTTTACCACCGCTGTGGTTATGGACCAACTACCGTCGGTAGTGCGGTGTTGTTTATATATATATATATATATATATATATATATATATAGGCCTATATATATATATACACACACACACACAGTTTTGAAACATACAAAATGAGGCTCAAAAAGTAACAAAGGTGCGTGTATTATTGCAGTCAGTGAACAAACAGCCTACAAAACAGTAAAATAATGATAGGGCCTAATATAAATTATATAGAAAGTAGCCAAAATAAGAATGGTAAATATTAAACAAACATTCGTGTCATAAATTCGTAACAACTTCACCCAGCCCTTGTTCGACGGCTCATCAAAATTACCGACCGAGAACGACTGGAGTCCGTGTCTCTTCCTCATTACACTGTTGCATCAATTACAATTGCTCAGTTTTGTTTTTAATAGGAACAGGGTTATTTTTCGTTTCGGTTCTTCATAAAGTTAATTTAGAAATATGTTTGGAATATTTTTTGTTTGTTAAATTAAAGCTTTTGTTAATTTAATTTACATTAATGAACCAGCGGCCAGCAACAGGCGGTGAGATGATTATTTTTGATGCAATTTGCATTCTAAAATAATCTCGACTTGCCTAAAATAGCTAAAATCTTAAAGAAAATTTAAATGTTATTTTAAATGTTAAACTTACATAAATGCGTGCTATTATGTGTATACAGTCGTTTGTTGGAGAGTGGAAGCTAAATGCGCTTTGCATTAGCCTACATGAGGCGCCAGCGCGATCACTTGCAAAAAAAAAATGAAAATAGGCATATGCCATAATCTTGCTCATAAAGGTAAGCATATATAGTAGATCATCCGGAACTGTAAAGGGTCTAATTTTATTTGCATGCACTCACAATATAAAAAAAAATCTTGTGCTTTTGTAAAAATAAAGAAAACAAACAATACTCATCAATACTTATCTTCCAATCAGGATAAATATATCGAGAGAAAAAAAAAAAACGTAAAAAAATTAAATCGACAACATTTTTTTTTATTTTATTGATATTTTATAAAAACCGTAGAGCCGCATTTCTCTCCAGTGAGCAGATGGCGAGTCAGGATCGTCAACTTAATCTTTGCCACACTGGCTCACTAGTTTACAATAGTTTATGAACAATTCATTTAAGTATCTCCTTATTTCCCTCCGACACATTGATAGTAGCCTAATAGTTTTTTTCCGGAACTTTGCCAGCTTTGGTCTATTGCGTGTGTTTGAACGCAGATCTCTTCCTGCTGCCGACGGGGGGGACACTAAACGCTGCCACGGCATAATGAATGCTGCAGAATCACTGTATTTTATGCTTGTTATAGATTGTGTGACGTCAAGTACATTACCGCCGGTGGCAACCTACGACCGCGGTGGCGCGGTTGTCAGTGCGACCGTCACAGCCCTACTCGTTCGTATTTACCGCCTCTCCCTTCTCGTTTGGTCGAAACCCGAAATACTGCCAAACTGCAGAAGTTGTGTTCTTTTTCGATACCAGGTCACTTGGTGCGCGACTCGCCATCTCTCCCCTTCTCTCTCTTTCTCCTCCACGCTGTCACGTGATGACAATCACGCATACGCATTTTTAGGCATTTTTTATGACGGTATAACGGTATTGAAACTGATACCGTTGCTATTTTTAGATCCCGCGGTATACCATATTACCGTATTACCGCCCAAGCCTAATTTATATAGAAATATTTTTTGCAGTTCGTAACATAGCTATCCTTTGCAGACTTTGTTAATCAAAATTGCTTGATAAATAAAGATATTGTCGCTATAACGAGTCGTCAAATTTTCGAATCTTCTGCCTGTTTCCGATACCAATACTTTTGTGGTGTGCTCGTTATTTCACAGAGGACTGCTTCTCTAATCTTCACTAAACGCTTGTCCATGAAAGAGAAGTTCGTACCTTCTTTATTTGTACCAGCAATCGTCGCCGAACCACAACCTGTAAGTACGATTGATATATTATGTGTACATTTTCATGTGTGCTCAAAATATCAAAGTTTTTGTGCTAATATGTAATGTATACCTAGTGCAGCTTTAGGTTTCCAGGTAAACCACAATATTTTGTCCTACTGAAATAGTTCTGAAAATTCACTGTGAACCCACTTTTTCCTAAGAATGGGTCGATTACTGTAGACCAGGGGTGGGCAAACCTTTTGACTCGAGGCCACATCAGGTTTTTCACATCAAGTGAGGGGCCGCATGTCAAATGAAGCTTTTGAGGATTTTTGACAAATGAAGATTACTACTATGAATTGACACTCACTTACTACTGTACTCTAAACTTTTACATACATGGCAGTTCTATTTTTGTACCATCTCTAGACAGATAAGTTGCATTGTGTACATGTTGATTGATGTAAGACACATTTTATCATTTCATTCAGAAATAATGTAAAATAAATGATACAATTACAAACATGTATATACAATTTATATTCCCCTCACTCTACAAAGAATCTCGTAAATTTAGCAGTGTTTCAGAACGAAAATATACACTACCAGTCAGATGTTTTTAAACAGTAAGATTTTTTTTTTTGAAGAAGTTCCTGTATTAATTTCTACTAATTAAAAAAACATCTATTTGAATAAAGTTTATAAATCCAATTGATTCCTGTGGTTTCAAAGCTGAATCTTTTGCTTTTGCTGTATATTGTATTCAATAAATGCATGCTTGGTGAGCAGAAGATAATTCTTTAAAAAACCTTAAAATCTTACTGTTCAAAAACATTTGACTGGCACTGTAAATAAAAAACAAGCACAACTTATAGTGGCATTCACTATAAACATTATTTAAAGCGAAAACTAAAGCTAGTGACGTGGTTGCTGGAAAATGTGCAATACAAACTCACTTACCTTTCTTATTCGTCACCAATCCAAATGAGCGTGTTTTGTAATTGACCTTAATTGCTTTATTTAAATCACCTTAGAATATAAATCGCAGCACGTTTAAGATAATAAAAAAAACGCGATTTATAATTAAAAACACAAGTACTGTATCAATTTTCATAAAAATGTGTGTGGAAAACAGAAGAAACATAATATTTGCAAGATATTTTTAAATTATTTCCTTGTTTTCCTCATAAAATTACAGTGTCCATTAGCAGGAGGAGAACACTGGCATTGTTCTCCTATTGTAAAGTCTACAGAGGATTTTAAGCATTTTTAAAACAAATGAACATGTTCACATCTTTAAAACGAGTAACTCTTTACAAACGTGCCAGTTTTACACAGGGTGTAAATTTTGACTTTTTATTTTGTATCTGCGCTATGCGGTTTGGATGTGGTAGCCGTCAAAAATTGACTAGGCGCTTGTGTTTAACGAAGCAAGAAAAGGCATAAGCCGTTACCACACTAGTGTATACCACACTACATGCTACAGCGCCATCTATTGGATTTTACTGATATTGCATCAAATTAGTATTTTATTCCAATTGCCTCACGGGCTGGATGAAAACGCCTGGCGGGCCGTAGTTTGCCGTAGTTTTGGTTTACAAACTATTGTTTTATCAGTTAGTCATGTTAGCACTCGGCTAACGTATCCACCATTATTAAGTGTTTCCAGTTTAGCAACTAAACTGTAGCTGTGCGCACGATTCGCTTGCATTGTATATGGAAAGACCAATCACAACAGACTTGGCCAGATGACCAATCAGAGCAGAGTAGGCTTATATAAGGGAGGGGAATCTCAGAACTGCTTCGAACGAATCGTTACAAAATCATTGCAAAATGATTCAAATATTAAATGTATATAAGAAAATTGCAGAGTTTTCTGACCTAAGATGCATTTAAGCCTGTTGTAGGGGACTCTAACACAATATTAGGAGACTTTAAAATACCTGATGACCTGCTCTTTAAAGGATGATACCTCTAATATCCGATTCTGGTAACTATATGTATTACTGTTTCATAAACTTGGTCCATACGATTTGTGTGCAACATTCTGAGCCATTCTAATTGTGTTATGCAAGGAAAATACTAGGGGTCAACCGATTATCAGTCTGGGGTGGGTTTCCCAAGAGCATTGTTAGTTTTATTGAACTCTAATGGTAACGATGGAACTTGCGACCTTAGTTGCTTTCGGGAAGCGCACCCCTGTGTGATTATCGTTGCCGATATTAAACATTTATAAAATAAAAAACAGAAAAATATATTTTTTTTAAAAGCATTTACATGAAGTTTTTTAAACAGAGAACCTTGTTATTCTTAATTTTGACATTAATTTACATTTTTACACTAGTCATATATATCGGTTATCTGAAAAACACATATCAGCCCTGGAAAACACATATTAGTCAACCCCTAGAAAACACCAGAATTCAGAAGAAGCCTATAACTAAGCAGTAATGTCTGATTCAGTGAATCAGTTGAGTTTTTGGCAATGATGCCTGTAGTGGCTGATGCTGGTACCTATTCATGCATTTTTTTTATATACAGTTGAAGACAAAATTATTAGCCCCTTATAAAATATTTCATTAAATTTCAAATAACTCTCAAGTGTTGTTGAACAGAAAGACAATTTTATCAACACAGCAATTTTAAACATAATACTTTAGCTTATGTTAGCTTTTAGGGTTTATAACCAAGAATTTTAAAAAGTCTTCTGGCCAAAATGATTATCCCTCTGATGTTAATAGTCAATAGTGTCTCCCTTTTGCTTGATAACAGCCTTTAGTCATTTGCTGTAGTTCTCAACAAGTTTCAAGCGTATCTCCTGAGGAATGACAGCCCATTCTTCCTTAGCAAATCTCTCAAGCTCTTCCAGATTTGTTGGTCTTCTGGCACAAACTCTGGACTTTAGTGTGCCCCACAGATTTTCTGTTGGATTCAAGTCTGGCTTTGGGCAGGCCAGTCAAGTACACTCACTTTGCTCATTTGGAGGTATTTCTTCACCAGAAGTGAGGTATGCTTTGGGTCGTTATCATGCTGGAAGACAAAATGTAGACCCAAACCAAGTTTTCTTGCAGACTGTCTGAGGTTGTCTTTCAAAATCTTCTTATAGTGTTCCTTTTTCATGTTTCCTTCAACCCTGATGAGATTCCCAGTTCCAAACACACTGAAACATCCCCACAGCATTATACTCCCACCACCATGTTTCACTGTGGGAATGGTGTTCTTGGGGTTGAATGCCTCTCCCTTCTTTCTTCGAACATAGGCAACATCTCTATGGCCAAAAAGCTCTAGCTTTGTCTCATCTGACCAAAGGACACGTTTCCAGTATGCATCACATTCCCCCAGGTTGCAAACTTCATTCTAGCTTGGAGGTGTCTCTTCTTCAGAAGGGGAGTCTTTCTTGGTCAGCAACCTTGCAGTTCATTCCTGTGCAGGGCTCTGTTGACTGTCTGTGTTGAGACATCAATTCCAGACTTGGCTAGGTCATTCACTAGTGTCTTGGCAGTTGTTCTTGGGTCTTTAGAAACCTCTCTTTTTTCTTTTTTCTTTCTTTCACTAGTTTTCTTTCCAAAGTTTTTTGAAATCTTTCGCTTCCTGCCTCTGCCTGTCTTGTTCTCCACTGTGTTGGTCTCTTTAAACTTCTTGATAATGCATCTCACTGCAGTTCTTGACACTTGAAAATGCTTTGATAAACGTGTGCATCCTTCTCCATCTTTATGTGCATTAACAATTCTTTCTCTCAAGTTCAATCTAATTTCTTTTGTCTTTGCCATGATGACAGTGCATATTATTTTACTAGTCATTTCGCAAGATACTAATCCTTAGCTTAAAGAGCAATTTAAAGGCTTAACTTAATTAGGTTAATCAGGCAAATTAGGTTAATTTGGCAAGTCATTTGACAACAGTGGTTTGTTGGTTTTGCTAATCAAACTAATAATTTCTTAAGGGGGTTAATAATATTGACCTTAGCAGTTTTTTATTTTTTTATTTTTTTATTCTTTTATTCAAGCAACTATAAGAAATCAGACTTTCTCTAGAAGAACAAAATAATAGGAAATAATGTGAAAACATTCTCTTGCTCTGTTAAACATCACTTGGGAAATATTAAAAAAAAAAATAATAAAAATTTCACAGGGGGGCTAATAATTTTGTCTTCAACTGTACATTATAAAACTATCATAAACTTGGTCCATATGATTTTACATGCCATCCCATAGTTGTATCAAGGAACACACCATTATGTACTTATGAATCAAACAGCAATGTCCAATTCATTAACAAATCATAAATGAGCTGGATGATTCATTGATTAATTCACTGACTTGGCTCTCTAGTTCAACTCACTAGCTCCTGTATGTTGACATGCAACCCTATAAATCTAATAATAATCCGATTTAAGGCTCAATCGGATTGAAAATCCTTCATCAGTCAATCCGACTGAGCTTGATTTAAATTAAAATTCATTCTGAATGAAAGGGGTGATATACATCTTAAAGGGATAGTTCACCAAAAAAAAAAATAAATAAATATTTACTCGCCCCCATGTTTTTCCCAACTTTGGCAAGCAAATAGATTTATGTCCCACTGAAAATATTTTGGAAGTCAGTGGTACTCAAAAACTGTTTGTTGGGCTATACCTTTAAATAATCTGTTTAACAGGAAGATCTGAGCCATGTAAACAGATGCAAAAATATATGCACTGTGATACACCTTATGTTTTATGAACACATACACTACAAGGCACAAGGCAAGTAGGAGGTATTGGTGTTAAATTTGCCACATTATTGAACCTTCAGTGTCTGTTCATTGTTTTTACATGTAAAAGTGTATGAAATTACAAAAAAATCTCCCTTTGTGTTCTGCAAAAAAGGTTTGGTATGACATCAGGCAGAGTAAATAATGGCAGGCTTTAATTTTTAGGTGAACTATCCCTTTAAATCTGCCTGAAGAACAATATTTACCTTACCATTTCTGAGCCAGACCTCTCTCCTGTGTGTATGTGTGTGCAGGCTGATGTTGGCAGTGCTCTGTGAACAGCCTGCATTAACATGGAGAGATTAGTTGTCCTGCGCTGGTACACAGGGAAATATGAATGCAACGAGAGAGAAGGATTTGGTTTTTGTTCAGTTAATCTGCCAGAGCAGCACGATACGATTGTGTGTGTGTGTCCTTGTAGGTCATTTATAGAACATCGGCTCTGTGCTCAGCTCTGGTTTTAACACTACCTAGCCATCTATCCATTAATGGATTGACAGGCATTTGGTGAAGTGATATGTTATTTTGATATAGGATGGCTTTAGCTGTGTGATAATGATAATCATCATAATTGTGGGAAGCACTTGTATAGATAGAGGTAACTGTGTTTGACATGATTGGTAGCTGGAGTGTGTGATTTGGACCCGTGCTTTGCGTTTGCTCTCTAACTCTGGCTCTTTCCCTATTTTAAGGTTGTGGTTATGGGAGAACCTCCAGTTAAGACTCTCAGCCCAGCCTGGTTGTGGGTGTATATGTACTCAAGGCCATGGCTGCTGGTAGATTACAGAGGGCGCCTCAGTTCAGAACCACCCTAATGCACCCTGCTCTTTCCGTCAGGGGCCGCTCAGCTCGGGGGATGAGGTCTGTCATTACCTGCAGGATATGAGCTGACCTCGAAACAGATGAGAGGCTTTTCTGGTGTGTGCAGGTCGGGGTTGGAAATGTGTGCTAGTGGGTGATTTATCAGATGACTTTCTGGGGGGTCCAATTTTTGGGGGGCAACGCCCCTCTGGGCTGGTTTTTGTACCTATTTATGTATTTCCATTCTGTTTTTATTCTCAGATTTATGTAATAGTAATTTTTTGAGATTTAACATTGCTTAACCAACCTGATCTCATGACAAAAACATACCTGTGGGAATGTTTTCGCAAGATGCAAAATACGTACCACCATGTATGTTTTGTGACATATTTGATGTGAAATATCCACTGAGTGGCGCTATCATTCTGATGCTGCGTGACGTTTTTAAATAACGTACCATTTGCACTACACCTAAACCTACACGATAGTATGAACATAAAAATGCAATCACAAGCATGCTGTTTTAGCTTGTTTTCGATCTTTCAGCTCTTTCATCATGAGTCATATTTTTCACGGGATTCGTACTCAAGGATTTTGCATCCTAAATTCAGTTCCATGCTGGCTGAGCTACTGAGCAAGCTTATGTCTGGAAAGGAAAACATATGAAGCTGTAATTATAACTGCGTACGAAAACGATTACAAGTGCTTGCTGTTTTACCACCTCTAGTGTTCATATCTGTTGGAAACTGTAGTGATATGTACTTATTGGTACATATTCCGCGTCTTGCAAAACACTTCCCACAGGTATGTTTTGGTCATAAGATAGTAACACTTATATTTGATTTGATTTTGTTTCATTTTATTTATTTAGTTTTATTTTATTTTCTTAATTTTGTTTTTTTAATTTAATTTCATTATATTTTATTTAGTTGTGTTCTATTTTGTTTTATTATTTTATTTTATTTTAATTTATAGATATACCATGGACATACTGTTATCGGGCAATATTAAATATATTTTATTTTACTTTTGTAATTATTGAACTGATATTTGTCTGATGTCAGAAGCTGATAATATTTCTTTTCTTTTTTTCTTCTTTTCTTTTCTTTTTTATATTTTATGTTTCATTTTGTTCTATTTTATTTTATTTTTTGTTATATTATACATGTATTATATATATAATTAAAAATATAAAGAGAAATGTATATATATATATATATATATTTCTTTTTATAGTTTTAATTATTGAACTGATATTTGGCTGGTATTAGAAGCTGATAATGTTTTATTTTTTTTATTATTTGTATTTTTTTACTCTTTCGTTTTGTTCTATTTAATTTAATTTCATTAAATTTCATTTTATTTTATTTGTTTTGTTTTATTTCATTTTATATATGGTGTAAAAAAAAATATTAGAAAGTCAACATAAAATCAGAATTCACATTTTTTATTTCTTAATGCCTGGACAACAGTAATAATAATAATAATAATAATAATTATTATTATTATTACTGTGACACATATTAGGAGTTATTAAAAATAATAACCTATAATAATATGTTTATTATTAATTATATTGTAATTTTTAACTATTCACAAACTTACAAGCTGTGATGTAATGTGTAAAATTTAGGATACTAAATAAAAAAAAATGGATATTAATATACATATCTAATGGTCTTTTTGTGCACAATCACTCTGTTATTCTAATAGTACATGTATTTATTTATTTATTTATTATTTACGTATTTTATTTTATATTTTCAGGTATCAGAAGCCGACAACATCACTGCATATTTTCCACATTTTTTCCAAATTTTATGCCAAGTTATAAAAGTGCTGCACTTTTTTGGCCTTCATCTTTTGTTTTGAAGTATTACTTTAAGCATTATAAAATTCTACACTTTTATTTTATTTTATATAATAATTAAAACTAAAATTTAAATAAAATAAAATAATTTTATAAAATAATAACTAAAACTACAAAAAGCATATATATATATATATATATATATATATATGCTTTTTGTAGTTTTAGTTATTGATCTGATATTTGGTTGCTATCAGAAGCAAATAAGAACAGGTCATTTTTTCCCCCTAGATTATAAAAGTGGTGCATCCATTCATCCATCCATTTATTTATTCTTTTTTTATTTTTGATTTTTAGTTCACAATTCATTAGATTGCAGTTCCAGAAATGAAGTTGTACCCTACTTTTTTATCATTGAATAACCTGTTTTGTTTGTAACTACATACAGACTACAAAAGTAAAATGGGTTGCAAATAAAACTTTACACTGATTTTACTAAAGATGGCTGTTGTTCTTTTAAATAACTGCCATTTGTTGTGACTTTTTGTAATCTAATGTGATGCTTTATGTGTGGCTTATAATACTTTTTAGGCCACTGTCTGTATAGCAAAGGCAAGTTAAATGCAAGCTGGTGTGTCTGTGTGTAATTAAGCTTGATGGTCTCCTGCTATTATAAAGCAGTAGCAGCTCTACACATCAGAGACATATGGATGTTAATGTGAGCTGCTGCGGTGCCAGGCAGCAGGAGAGTGTTGTAGGTGCTGATATGCTGTCACAGAACTTGTTATGATCAGCAGGAAAAGCAAAAGAACATGTGCACCGTCTCTGTCCTGCTGGGCCGCCACTCTCTCTCTCTCTCTCTCTCTTTTCCTGCCACATGGTCATATGACCTAGCGCTCACCTCTGTTTCCTTTGCCGTTTGAGTTTTAGGGCGGTTTCCCTGGCAACTCTGTTCTCGTATGCTTGGGTTCGCACTGACAATGCCGCCCCCTTTCCACCCCTCCCGTCCTCTGCTGGCGCTCTGGGCTGTGCCTGTCTCGTTCTGTTCATCTGTTGGAGCTGTGATGGAATAAGACATGAAGGATCAGGTGCTTTCAACGAGACACATCAACTCTGACTGTCTCAAACTGCATGATGGACTCACTGAGACACTCAGGAGCCACAAGGTAGTTATAGACCAATATTTCATGCCAGGCAGATTAGAGTCAGGCTATTTTGAGATTATTGTCTTGGCCAATTAACAGCCTGGTGTCTGTTCCAAAATTTACCAACAGCCTTGTCAAAACAGATAGTTCAGAAAGGATGTTAGATGTTCAGTATTTTGTGTACATCTTATTTGTTGTTTCTAAACAGATGTAGCGGAATTATTTCTGCTTTTCAGATATTATTACTATTGGTATTTTATTGTCATTGGTATTTTATTTTATTTTATTTTATTTTATTTTATTTTATTTTATTTTATTTTATTTTATTTTATTTTATTTTATTTTATTTTATACATGTGTAATGGACAAATTGCTACCAGACAATATTATATATATATATATATATATATATATATATATATTTTTTTTTTTTTTTTTTTAATTACTGATCTGATATTTGTCTGAAGCTGGTTTTATTTTATTTTAATTTAATTTATTTTTAATTATTATATACTTTTTTAAATTAAATTAATTAAATTAAAATGTATTTTATTTGATTTTATTCTACTTTATTTTTATTTTATTTTATACATGCATCATGGACATTATGAATTTAATTTTATTTAATTTAATTCAACTATTTTGTTTTATTTAATTTAATTTTATATCATAGACATACTGGTATTGGCCAACTATTTTTTTTTTTTTATTTAATTTTATTTCATTTTATTACATTTGTTTTGTTATGTTTTGATTTATTCATTCTGATTTTTCTATGTATATTTAGTTTTATTTTATACCATGGACATAGTGGTATTGACCAATATTATATATATATATTTAAATTTCTTTTTGTAGTTTTAATTATTGATTTGGCTAGTATCAGAATATTTTTTTATATTATAAAAATTATAAAAGCACTGCACTTTTTCAGTCTTTGTCTGTTGTTCTGCCCAGTTTTGAAGTATTACTTTAATCATATAAAATTCTAGATTTAAGATTGAACCTTTTTTAACAGATTGAGCAATACATATCATTTTGTCATTAAACTGGTTATTAGTCATAAATTAATTGGCTACTGGTGTCAGTCAGAAGACCATGTATATGCTCTGCACTTTGTGGTAAAAATATTGGAAGAATAAAGTAAGCAAATGACTCATTTGCATTAGAGCTGAGGAACATTTGGATGACATGTTTGATTGTGGCTTGTTTTCACTTCCTGTTCATGTTTGGATGATACTGTGTTGACTGTACATTACATTCAATCTGTCTTCAAAATACCTTTGACCACATTAAATTTACTGGAAAAACTATAGAAAATAGCAGCGTTGTCAACCTGAGCAATACAGAGCAAATCAATTCACATCACAGATCTATTTTTTTCCTCGACAGAGTATGGATTTGAACTTGTGATGTGTGTTTTGTTGTATTTATGTTTGTGTGTGTGTGTGCAAACATGTGTTTTGTTTTAATTTGCTCACATGTGTGCTTTTGACTGCAGGTCAGGGTTTATTGATTTGCAAGTTGTCTTTGTGTTCAGCCACAGAAGTCTGATAGCAATTTGTATTTGTGTGGGGTCAGTTAGGGTCACGCATACAGACGGAAAAAGCGAGATGTGAGAGGGAGGAGGAGGAGAATCAGGTTAAATGACCACAGAGAAAATGTCATGGAGGAATTATTCCTCTAGTAGACACAGTACGATACATATGATAGTGGAAAGTGTGTGCTTGTGTGCGTAGCGGAGTATTGATCCAGCATGATCTAGATTTGAGAGTATATTTAGAGCAAACACCCTGTAGAGATGAGGGGGCCCATATGGGCCACTGCTCAAGAGCATGATGGGTAATACTGAATCATCATCATAATCCTCTGCCGTCATTTCACAAACTGAAGGATCTGTGCATAGCAGCTTTATTCATTCAAGCACACAAGTACAATGGGGTCTGCATGAGAAAACACTTTTAATTTAATATTCAAATAGGTCAAAAGTTTACATACACCTTGCAGAATCTGCAAAATATTAATTATTTTACCAAAATAAGAGGGATCATACAAAATGCATGTTATTTTTTATTTAGCACTGACCTGAATAAGATATTTTACAAGACATTTACATATAGTCCACAGGAGAAAATAATAGCTGAATTTAAATGACCCCATTCAAAAGTTTACATTTTTGTGTATTTGAACCCTTTCCAACAATGACTGTATGAGTTTTCACACTGAGGACAATTGAGGGACTCATATGCAACTTTTACAGAAGGTTTGAATGCTCACTGATGCTTCAGAAGGAAAAACAATGAATTAAGAGCCGAGGGGTGAAAACTTTTGAACAGAATCAAGATGTGTAAATTTTTCTTATTTTGCCTAAATATCTTTTTTTTTTTTCATTCAGTACTGCCCTCCAGAAGCTAAACAATATACTTACATGTTCCCCAAAAGACAAAATACGTTAAATTTACTCTGATCTTCAAATTCCAAAAGTTTTCACCCCCTGACTCTTAATGCATTGTATTTCCTTCTGGAGCTTCAGTGAACATTTGAGCTTTCTGTAATAGTTGCATATGAGTCCCTCAGTTGTCCTCAGTGTGAAAAGATGGATCTCAAAATCATTCATTGTTGAAAAAGGTTCAAATACACAAAAAGACATCTGCTCTGTGGTTCTGACCTTTTGTACAAAGGGCTTAACATAAAGTCACAAATCTGCTTACATTTTGATATGTGGCCTAGAAATAGTATATGGTCTTAAATATTTCTTGTTCATTTTAGATCATATCCCCATTGTTTGTCAGATTTGTTTATTTTGTGGCTGAAATGAAAAAGGAAATCAATTTTCAGTGTGCTCTCACAGTGTTGGACCCCCTTGTACAGTGTGTTCATACCCAAATCACAAGAAATGAACAGTGAGAAAAATCTAGCACAGCCATATCTAATAGCACCTTGCCTCTCCTCTGCCATCCCACGCACTTCTTCACTCAAACACTCGCTGTCTGTCTTGCCCCTGGATGCCACTCAATCTCACAAACGCCCACACAGTAAAAGCACTCATCACCTTGTGTAACCAGGTGTCAGGGAGTCTGGGTGAGTAATGGTCGCTCCCCGCTGAATGAAAGTGGTGGCACAATCAGACTTGAGTTACTGCTGCTCTTTGGGAGACAGATAATCGTGATGATGGTTCCTCTAATGGCAGTAATTCAGTTCATTAAACCAGTTCCATGTGTTAAACAGTTTTAAACTCAGAGCTAGTTTAGGCTAAAACTCATTAAAAGATGGGGAAGAACCAGTCTTGCCTCTACAAAAGTTGCCATTTTAAAAGGATCGTTCACCCAAAAATGAAAATTCTGTTATCAATTACTCACCCTCATGTCGTTCCAAACCTGTAAGACTCTTCATGTTCAGAGCACAAATTAAGGTGACTTTATTCAACCATTTTATGCTAAAAAACACTCAAAATACCTACAATGGTGACGTTTGGACAGTTAAGCACCCTTTTTTTCTTTAATAGTCAAAATGTATTGTCATGTACATAAAAGCGTTTGTCTCACGGTTGCCAGATTGATAAGGATTACACCTGCATTGATTAACAGCGGATTACTGAGGATCTGAAGGTTATAATCGCTTCACAAAGGTGGCACATTGATTAGCTTCTGAAATGAGCTTTATCTACCATGCAAAGGAAATGCCATTTGATCTGTTGATGGGTTTAATTATATCACAAACATTTTTGCCACTGCAATTAGCCTATATTTGATGGCAGTCAGAGAATACTCAAGAGAGACAACGCTTCGGCTGGAATTTCCTCGTCTCATTTAAATCGTGTAATGTCTGTGGCTAAATGAGTGCTCTAGAGCTGTATCCAGTTTCATTAACACCTTGCATACAGCAAGTGTTTTCATCATGGGATTTGAAGACTCTTGCTTGGTGATTGCTGTCCCTTGTCAGTCCTATGCATTTTTAAAATTATATTAAAGGATTACTTCAATTTCAGCATAAAAATTTCCTGATGATGTATTTACCCCCATGTCATCCAAGATGAAATTAAGGTTTTTAAGGAAAACATTCCAGGATTTTTCTCCATATAGTGGCATGAACTAGGGTATTTGCATAAGGCCATCTGATTGGCTGACGCCTTCATTGGTGCTTTAAAAATGAAAAGTTTTTCAACACAAGCAACACCAGCGGCGCGGTGTAATGAATCCATTTCAGATCCTATTCAAAGTAAATGAGAAACATTAATTAAGTATTCATTTTCTAACTAAATTAACAGCTTAATTTAACGCATAATTTAACTGCATTGGAAAGGTCATGCATGGTTAGTTTTTTGTCTGTGTACTTCAGAAAAGCAGATCTATACAGGTGGAGCTGGGGAGGTGGAGGGTTTCTGAACTGCCAAAGTTAGGCACTAGCAAAATATTGACTGCTGATACGAAAAGAGCTAATCAGCTGCGCCATGTGAATAATGATGTCGTTATGTCAGACTGAGTTAGACTGAGTGCATGACAGAACATTGTGTTAATTTAAAGGTACAAAATATAAATAAGTAATTTATTTAAAAAATGCTTTTCAGATTATTTAAAAAAGCTACTTGGGGAATGACAATTTGTAGACAAATTAATGTTTAAAGGATTAGTTTACATCCAGAACAAAAATTGACAGATAATTTACTCACCCCATTGTCAGTCAAAATCTTCACGTTTCAGTCATAAAGAAATTATGTTTTTTGAGGAAAACATTTCAGGAATTTTCTTCATATAGTGGGAAGCGAGTTTGAACTTCCAAAATTCAGTTTAAACGCAGCTTCAAAGGGCTCTAAACAATCCCAGTCGAGGAAGAAGGGTATTATCTAGTGAAACAATTGGTAATTTTTTTAAATAAATTAATATTAAAATAATAATATTTAACACTTTTTAACCACAAATGCTTGTCTTGTCTAGCTCTGCGATGATAATGCGTACTCTCTGTGCACTCCGGTTCAAGACAGTTATATCTAATTTTTACGTCCAATTTCAGAATTGTCCTACATCGCTGTTTTACCTTTTTTTGTAAAGGGCATTTGATCTTATTTGCACATTTACTTTGTAAACACTTGGTCTGCAATGTAGGGCGATTTTGAAGTTGGAGGAGAAAATTAGATGGGAGCTTTTCGATATACCCTAACTGTCTTGAACCGGAGTGCACAGAGACTAAGAGTCTTATCGTTTCACTAGATAAGACCCTTATTTCTCGGCTGGGATCATTTAGAGTACTTTGAAGCTCCATTTAAACTGCATTTTGGAAGTTCAAACTCATGGGCACCATTGAAGTGCACTATATGGAGAAAATCCTGAAATGTTTTCCTCAAAAGACATAATTGCTTAAGGACTGAAGAAAGAAAGACATCAACATCTTGGAAGACAAGGGGGTAAGTAAATTATCTGTACATTTTTGTTCTGGAAGTGAACTACTCCTTTAATTTGCTTTGCAAATGGAAGAACTCTTTTGATTGAAGGGTAAATTCATTTGGCACTTTCATATTTGATAATTAACAAGGCTTACTTTCACAGCACGATCTTAGTTTGATGTGGCAATTTCTGCTTGTAAAGTACTATTCATTATTTTATTTAATTTTACTTTACATTTAATTTTATGCCTGTACCATGGCAATACTACCATGTTTTTTGGACTTGTACCATGACAGTAGGTAGTACCAATGTTTATTTTATTTTATTTTTGCTTGAAGATATTACATTTAGCCTGTTTAGATGACTAAAATACAGATAAGTGTATATTAAATAATATCTTTCTCTCTCTGTGTGTGTTTGTGTGTGTGTGTCATACTAAAGGGGCATTGACCACACTGATAGACAACAGCAATACTGTTCATGAGTGAGTGCAGTGTCGCCATGGCAACAAACTCCCTTGAGTGTGCTCAGTGCAGTGTCACTCGCTCGCTCTGGTGCGCACACACACACACACACACACACACATGCACATTAGTCAAGAAAAAGCAATGCCCGAGTTTTACAGGAAATTAAAAGATGAGATAAATGAACCTGACATAAAAGTGCTAAAAACACCTCAGGGCTTGTGCATGTCACAGTATGTTTCATTGCGCTGCCCTTGTTGATTCTATGAACGAATAAAGTAAAATATCTGTACCGATCATGTTTCAGGCCTTTACGGTTGAAGCTGTTGCTTTCTTCCTTTATGGCTATCTTTCTCTCTTCCTGTGGTCCATTAATAATGAACCAATAGGAAAGTAGCACAGCCCTGCTGATGAGTTTGCATTGATCTCTGAAGTTACCGGATATAAAAACAGCAACCTCACACACACTTATCAGCCTTATCTCACACACACACACACACACACACACACACACACACTAAGAAACACTGAAACCTGTCCACACACACACACACACACACACACACACACACACAAACAAATGAATCAGTGTTTTAATCAGTGAGTTCACAAGAAGGCCAATACTGAAACGTACATTTGTACAGCAGTAACTACATCATATGCATTCTTAAAGGAATAATGCATACTTATATTTGATGTATTTTTTCATTTATTTTGTTTTATGTACCCAAAACATCAGGGTGGA
Source organism: Cirrhinus molitorella (assembly GCA_033026305.1). NCBI lineage: Eukaryota > Metazoa > Chordata > Actinopteri > Cypriniformes > Cyprinidae > Cirrhinus > Cirrhinus molitorella. The sequence continues at coordinate 9,413,470 of CM065141.1, read as the reverse complement.
CATTTACATATCTCTAAGCTGATCTTTCATTTTAACTTCAGTTTAATATTTTTTCTTTTGCTTTTGTGGTAAACATTTCACCTGCACAAGCATGAAATAAGCTTCAAATCAAATACTTATTAACCAAAAACCTATGCTCTGCTTTTACCGAACAAATTCTGTGTTTATACTCTTATATTGGCTGGTAAACAGTCACAGTCATCGACGTGACATTTCTCAGTGTCTCTCAGTTTCCTTGTGGGGAAAGTTGTGATCAGTATTGATTAGAAAGTGAAGGATTCGTGTTTAAACAGATCTATAGCTGAGGCTTTCTAAACAAAGTGTTAGCTAACAGACTTCCTGTTGGTGTCTGCATTCATTTAGTTTATTGCCTTGATTATCAGGCTTCTGGCCTGTACTGGAGCAATATTGACTCACATAGGAAAGTTATTGAAAGCACACATAACATTTAAGTGCATACATTTAAAGTAAACACACGGAGCAGGGGCTGGGTTGCTGAAAACCACAGGTAGAAGTCTCCTGAACACAATGAAAACTGGTTCGACGCAAGGAGAAAAAGGATTATGCCTCCCATAGGAAAGAAAAATGAGATTGCAGTAATGTTGTGGTTGTTTTCTCCTAGACATCAACTAATTAGATAGAAAGCAAAGGAATACTTGCTTATTATTGTTCTTAGTTTGTCTTCTGTAAGGTTTGCAGGATTTTAACAGAGCCTCAAATTGACCCTTCGCAGGGAGTTTGATTGATAGATGATCTGATTAATCATAATGCCAATTCCGCCATTTTGTCTAACAAACAAACCAGACAGGAGAGTAGATTAATGTAGGTGGACTTGAATTTGAAAAATGGTGTGTATTGACGTCTTTCCGCGGTTTAAACAAGATACCTTCTGATCTTCATTCATGTTTATTTTGTGCTATAATAAGTAGTAAAGAGCAAGAAATTATCGGTTACTGTGCCGCTTTAACTGAGGTGCTACAGCAATCTGTCACTACACATTAAAGAGGCACAAAGTGTTTTTCATTCTTTAAGTGAAGAAGAAAAGACGATCAGTTCACGTGTCATCGATTGAAGACATTGTTTGTCGGACATAGCAACAGTAACTAAGGAAGGCGGGTTTTTGCGAGGGTCAATTGTGCTCAAACTGTGCAGATTTGCAAAGATATCAATGTCTGTAATCAAAAGTCAGATCTCATTATGAACCAGCATTTTTGTTGTCAACTAAAGCTATTAAAAATTATTTTCAGTGTTTAATGTAAAGCATGAAATAAAATAAAAAGAAATATACATTTTAGATTAAAAAAACTAAAAATGAGAATGGTACATAAATGTAAAATATCACTAACAAGCTCAAATTTCTCATCAGATACTATCAAAATATCAAAATTATTTAAGCTGTGCTGTCCATGTAAATTTAAAGTTGCTTTTTTATGGAATGCCACATAAATATTCATATTATTTTACATCTGACATACTGAATTAGATGTGTCAGATTTGTTTAGGCACTTTCTGTCTTTTAGTCATTTTAAATGTTTGCAGCACAGCCCAAATATGCACTCTATAAAACAAACCAGCACTAGGTCAAATATGGACAAACCCAGCAATTAGGTTGTTTTGTTACATTTTTAACCCAGCCTCTCTGGTAGTTTACTGTTGCTTAAAATTAACCAAAAATTTAATTTATTGAACATTTAATATGTTCAATAAATGAACATTTATTAACAAGTTGAATAAAGGATAATTATTGCTGATGATTTTTCATTTCCAACCTTTTGGGTTCATTTTTAAGCACTAGTTAAAGAGTTAAAACTACCCAGATCCATATTTCACCCAGTGCTGTTGTTTTTAACCTAACATTTTTTTAAGTGTGGGAAGCAGGAAGTTTGTAGTTGAGGTAGTCCCGGAGAGGCTATATCACTTACTGCACCTTTAAATGAAGCATAAAAGTAAGCTAATGTCTCCTGAGCTATTAAAGAGCAATCTTTGAGCAATAAAATGTTCCTCAGGGCTGGCCCAGACCATCTAACTGGGGACTGATAGATTTACATCTATTTATCTGTCAGTTTCAAGTATAAATTTGAGTGTGGTTAAGTATGTGTGTGTTCTACAAAACGACAGCAGGACAATCTTTAGGAATCTGTGAAGAGTCAAGGACGTTGTTGCACCATATTCCCTTTGCAAGCTTTATGTGTGTGTGTGTGTGTTTGTTTGTTTGTGTGTGACCTGAAAGCTGCTCAGCAGTAGGCAAGCTTAACCTAAAGACATGCTCGCTTAACCCCCCTCGCACATGTGTGAGTGTGTTTGTGTGGTAATGCGCATGTATACAGCATGCACAGCTGCAAACTACCACACATTCATTTGCTAGACTCTTCCTTTTCCTGTTCTTGTGCACCGACGGCCCTGTCAGTGGTGACTCTGTGAGTCAGACGGCTCAAATTCTCCTCTGTTTGCAGTGGCCTGTCAAAATCAGCCCTCTCAGAAAAAAAAGACGATAATTTTTTTCTTCACTATGCAGTCGCCACAGCGGTCTGGCGCAGATTAGGCGGCGGCGGTGATGGATAAAACCCTGGAAATTATTATTCCACAGATTGAGTGTGTGTGCAGATGAGGTGAGTGTGGATGCAAAGGGATTATTTGTACGTGAAGCTTTGTGTTATGCTTATCTAGGGAAACTGCTGTACTCTTCTGGGTTAAGATACAGACTTTTAGTGTATTTTTAGAGGGCTATGTGTGAAAAGTGTAAATATGCAAGAGGTGTCCTTGCTGATCTGCATGAAATGGTATTCACAACCACAGCATATTCAATGAGAAATATGTGGGGGATAGTAACAGTTTGAATATGATTTAAGTCAGGACTCTTAAATCTTGTGAACTTGTCTTTCTATTTTTGTTGTTTAGTCTCTTCACAGTGTCAACTGTCAACCCAGTTATAAAACCACAACAGTAACATAAATTTCCTGGTTGTGTCAAAGACTGACCTGTCCTCTTTGATCTGTGGTAAATCTTTTGATGATTTAGGTCAGGGTTTCGACTAGGAGCATCTGCCACAAAAAGGCAACCAGCATCTCAACATAAAAGGGCAGCCAAGTCAATGGCCTTTAAAACAAAGGTTTGTAGCTCTTTAGATTTATGTATCTAATGAGAATCTCTAAAATTATGACCATGATTCTGAGAAAAAAAATCAATGCTTTATTGAAGGTGGTCAAATATGAGCCCCCTTACCATAGCATCCCATGATGCTCCATTTTAGTCTGTATTTAACTATATTAATATTAATTAGATTTAACCATTTTAAACCGCACTGAATTGAAGTGTCTAAAACAAAAGAAAGTAACACCTCTCTGAGTTCTTTGTTCAAGAGCAAGGCAAATTTAATTGGTACTTCCTTGTGACAAAGGCAGAGAATATTATTCTGTATCATCTTTTCTTACAGCTAATCAGTGTAATTGTCTCTCTGCGAGTTTGCAGTCTAATCTTCTTCCTCATCTGCTCCATTTGTTTGTATAGGCATGTTTCTATCTATTTCACGAGGAACAGCCACAAAATCACTGACACTCTACAAGGGACTGTCATATTTTACAGTAACACCTGTGCAGTGGTAGCTTTTTAAATGGTAATTATCCTAATTTCTAATTTCTTTGTTACAATCAGAAGGTCATTTGGATTTGGATTGTGCGGATTTGAATCACGAGCGTTAATAAGGTCACTTGTATTTGAGTTTTTACGTTATTTACAAACATGCAGATGCAAATGAAGCACTTTTAATAGCAAAAAACTACATTCTTACACAGCAGGCTACATTTGGTGACCTGACACTCTGCGTTCCGTGCAAAGCTATTATTATTTATTATTCATCATGATTTCCAAAACGTTTGAAATTTTACTGGGATCCAATTTGTTGATTGCACATTATCCTCCACTTTCATCTGATTGCCTGTGTATTCTGTTCCCCCCTCCCTTTGCTTGTCTGCAGGCTCTGCGCTGACGAGGCCTCCCTTTTCCGTGCCTGGAATATTCTGGATCTCAGGAGGGTTTTTTTGTCATCACCATGATCAGATTCTTCAGGAGACTCTAGCACTTCAAACCCCCACAAGGAGGGAAGAAGCTGGGACAAGAACCCTGAAATCCCAAATTCAAAGTCGGACATAGCGAAGGACCCAAAAACCATGTAGTGTACCTCTTTCCGCCACAGGGGGGAGGGTTAACTTTGTAGTTCTTTTTTATACTGTTTTTTTTTTTTTTTGGCTGGGAGTTGGTCTACAAGGTGAGCCAGAAATGGTCTTGCACACCTCTCCCTACCCTAGTGCCTTCCTCAGCTTTCTGAGCCGTCTGTCTTGGGCCTTTGTTTTCCCTTGCTACTGGCTGTTGGACCGATTGTTGGCCTCCTGTGTAGCAACATCACTAGAGAAGCGTAGACGCTCTCAAGATCCCTGCTCTTTTGTGGCACTCGGGGTCCTGATCTCTACACCGCTCTACCTGGTGCTGTTACTGGCATCCTTACCTTTTGCCTTCATTGGCTTCCTCTTATGGGCCCCACTGCAGACCATCAGGAACCCCTACATCTACTCTCACCAGAAACCAGACAAGCATGGTGCCGAGCAGGGAACATCGTCTGGAACCGGGGCAGCACTTGCTGAGTGGCGTCCGCAAGGTCGCAGCTTCTGCTTTGGGAGTGCCAATGTTTGCCTGCTGCCGGACTCGCTGGCACGCTTCAACAACCTTGCGGACACTCAACGGCGAGCTCGTGAAGTGGGCAAGCGAATCCGTAATGGAGCGAGCAGACCCCAGATCAAGATATACATCGACTCGCCCACCAATACTTCAATTAGTGCGGCATCCTTCTGCAGTTTGGCCACCCAGGGCTTCCGCCGCACCTCATCCTTGGACCATCGTCCCGAGCCTGTTGTCACCACTGAAAACGAGAATGAGGCCTTAACTGAGTGTCCCGTTCACCCCTCAGGAGGAACAAGCTCGGATTGCCCCGTCCACAGCACCGGGGGCCAGAATTCCTCAGAGTGTCCTCTCCACCCCAATGGAGAAGAGCATGCTCCTGATTGTGCTGTCCACCAGTTTGCAGACTCCTCTGGTGAGTGTCCGGTACATAGCACCATCATCCAGAACTCAGAAGACTGTCCTCTCCATCCGGCTGGAGTGCAAATCAGCATCACCTCTCCTGATTCTGAGCCGACCGAAGTCGAAAAAGGAAACCATCAGACCGGGGACGGGGATACGGGTAGCCTAGAGAGCCGTACGGCCTCCCGGGAGTCCCTGGTTCGCTTTCATGCAGCTGATGGAGGCATCTCTCCTAACAACACCCTTTCACAACACCGCACCTCAGTCTTTAAAAGGCCAATTGGGCGCAAGCGCCGTCACGGAGACGACGGCTTTGACCATGAGATCTCTGCCTTCTTCCCAGCCAACCTAGACTTCCTTTGTCTGCAGGAAGTCTTCGAACGGCGAGCTGCAGACAGGCTCAGGAGGCAGCTGCACCGTTATTTTCCCTTTGTGTTGAGCGATGTGGGACGCTATGGCTGGAAAGGCTGTTGCTCCCGGTTCAAGTTCTTGAACAGCGGGCTTCTGTTGGCCAGTCGCTACCCTATTTTGGATGCCCATTATGAGTGCTTCCCTAATGGGCGTAGCGAGGATGCTCTGGCTGCTAAAGGAGTTCTTTTTGCCAAGGTGAGCTTGTTATGCTTCTTTCTTATAACTTTATTTAACTTAGCATGTCAAATGTGAAGCCATTTTTCTTGCATTTGTTATATCCAAGATAATGGATTCCTTCTGTTTTTCTTCTGTTGGTTTATGCTACACCCTTGATGTAAATTGCATGTGAACCAATACAGCATTCAACATGATTAACTGAATCCCCAACCTCCGATGTAAAAGAGTTATTATTTATGTTTATACCTGCTGTACAACATCTGATGCATGTCACTGATATCCAAATGACACAATAGGGCACGTTCCAGTTCTTGAACTTTCCATGGCACATGACTAGAGTTAAAGTTGGACTTGTGGTTTGAGAGTACACAAACAGCCTGAATAATTTACAACTAGCCCTTTGTAGCCTAGAGGGCCTTTTTGAAACACTCATCTGTCATGCCTTCAGAAACACAGGCTTCTGCTCTTTGTTGAAGCATGGCTGGACGTACAGTCCTGTTGCATTATATATGGTCTTAATGGGGCTGTGCACTTATGCTGAGTAGATATTATAATTCAAAAAGTAGTTTCACTCTGAAACAATATTGTAGGCTCATTTTGGTCTGGACGTTGTAAAGACAGGCTCATTAGTCCTGCAGCTGCTGTTGCTAGCGTTCTACATAAGGTTTATTTAAGAAGCCTTCAAGCCGTGAATGTATGCGGTAACAGCTGATGGATTATGAACTAAGGTGTTATTTAAATAAAGAATACAATAAAGAAAGCATTCTCATAGATCTTTATGTACTTTGGTACATACAGTACCAAGGCATACACGACATAGCAACAACAAACGTTGGGTTTTAGAATTGACCGGTTGAATGCTAGTAGCCTCTTCAAGCGAAATCTTCAGTTTCATATGGACAGCATATAAGTAAAAGAGAAAGTTGTGCTTTGCGCTGTTGCCAAAACATTTTAGTTCTCTGGATTTTTTGTATTTAATGACCTGTTAATGACCTGTTGCACTAATGTTGCTATTTTCTTACTTTAGCATGTTGTGATGTTGCATGCTTAGCATGTGTCTGTATTTGTGCTTGATATTAGCTTGTTTTTTTTTTATTTGCATAGCCTTCATTTAGAGTGATGATGAGCACAGGCTTTTAGGGTTGAGATATCATTACTCTCTCAGCACTGTATCCGATTCTGGCCGCATTCCAGACCTGATCTCTTTTTCCCTCCAAAAGGGCAAGAGGCCAGCCGCCATTGTGTGTCAGACAAAGCTGCTAAATACTAACCCTTGAATGTGTGTGTGCTAGAGAGAGAGCAGCCTGTTAAATATTGAGTACTGTACACAGAGAAACAGAGGGTCAATGCCTTTGCCCTGTACATGTACTCACTAAATAGATTCTTACTTGAATTGACGTTCAATCTTTTACGGGGGTGGAAGTTTAACCAACTGCTTCCAGAAGTTATTGATGCTGTTTGGATACTCCTCCAAGGTCCTGGCCTCTTATTTGTTAACCACAGAATACATCTGTCATCCAGTTCTGATGGCTAGGGTAATTACGTTTATCATTATAAATTTAATGAGGACAGAAATAACAATGTGTTCTAAGCAGGCATGGGTTTCCAGAGACTAGCTATTTGTCTAAGTGCTTGAACTTGAAACTGCTGAATGATGTAGCACAATATTGTCTAATTAATACACAGCTATTTGGAACTAAATTTTGATCCAATGAGATTTCGCAGTGGGCGGGTCTACCCAGTACATTGCTAAAACACAGTGGACTATGACTAGAACTGTAAGTGGAATTCTGGACAGATGAACAGCACAGATAATTGCGGAAAAGAACTGCTGTGAAAATCCCGCAAGAGCCTGACAACTGGAGCAAAACCTAAAATAATTAGTTCGAAAGCTCATACTTCAGTTCTTTAGAGAAAAAATAGTTTAATTAACGCACTCAGATGGAACGGGGATGTGGAAGGTCAGTGCCTCTCTGACTGTCTTGCTCTTTTCTCACACTACCTCTCATGTATTCACTGGGCACAATAAAGGTACCTTCTGTACTGGGGAAGCGGCTTTAAAAAGAACCCCGGGTATTAAGACTTGAATGACTTAATATAACAAAATTATGTCTCTTACTAAAATATGTAGCAGAAAAGACATGAAAGATTACATTATTTCAAAAATCCACATTGTCTTATACATATTTTGGACTACCATTATTTAGATGACGTGAAATGGTTGCACTCTGTGAGCTACTGGTGCTAGGTATTGCTATTTTTACCGCAAAACAACTCGGGGAAAACAATACTAATACAATGACCACAGCTACTGAAAGAGCATACAGATGCCGATGCATATAATTGCTGTAGCATTTATTTTTCCCCACAAGGAGTATAAACAATATTGATTGAGTGAAATCCGAGCTGAGAAACTTCTTCAGTGGCTGCAGTGTCATGACAAGCGTTGACATATTTACTTCATGCCAGGATGGCATCTAGCATTTCTTGTCTCTGCCATTTGTAAGCTCTTTCAGCAGCCTCAGAGACATCAGGGCTAAAGTGGAGAGAACAAAGATGCAGGTCTTTAGGAAGTTTTATTCAACCACAGGCATCCTCCTATTCTTTTCTTTTTTTTTCTTATTGCTAGGGAAGCAGTGAAAACTTAAATTGTTTCTCCTGTTGCCCTTTGACTTAAAGTTTCAACCAAAAGCCACATAATGTGGCAACGTATCAGTATTTAATTTTCTGAGTTGTGTATTCCGGGTTGTGTTGTGCTAAAAATAGCAAGAGGTAGTGCCAGTAGCTCAACGAGTTCAAACATTTATTATCATAAAATGTTTTATTCATATTTTTAGTAAGATACTTGTGACTTTAAAAGTTACAGTTGTTGGCTCGAAAACAGTAAAGCCAAAAACAGCAGAACTACTCTCACACTACTGGAAAAAGCTTAGTAATATTGCAACACTGCTTTTCACCCCCCGGCCATTATGGGTAATAAAAGGTCAGCTTCTGATAAATAAACAGACAAATCGTCGTCAAATAATTTATGGTGGGGGAAGGGGTGTAAAATGAACGGGGGAGAGAGGGAGGGATGTGTGTGGAGTGGAAATATTAATTAAAAATGCTTCCCGTAGGACTGAGCGGCCCTTTAATTAAGGCCTTTCAGCATGTATGTTCAGCCCTCTTATTATTATTCAAGAGCTCTCCACACAAAACGTCAAGAGTAGATGCTCATTTAGAGTTGCATGATCGTTAGAAAATTGTTGACATGTATCCATACATTCCATGCTGGCTATATATAGAGAGAGGAATGTTTATGAGTTTGTTTTGAATTACCATAGTGTCCTAATGTCGTATTTTAAATTATACAGTATTGCAGTTTTTACTGTATTTTTGATCAAATACACTACAGTAGGAATTGTAATGTTTTTTAAAGACTTTTTTTAATCCAAAGTACAGCAAAACAGTAACATGTATCAAATATTATTACTATTTAAGATAACTGTTTTTATTTGAATATAATTTAAAGCATATTTTTTTCCAGTGATTTCAAAGCTGAATTTTAGCATAATTTCTCCAGTCACATATCCTTCAGAAATCATTCTAATATTCTCTGATTTGCTGCTATTATTAACAGCTGAGTAGAATTTTTTCAGGTTTCTTTTATAAATAGAAAGTAGAACAGCATTTATATGAAGTAGAAATCTTTTGTAACATTATAAATGTCTTTATCATCACTTCGATCAATTTAAAGCATTCTTGCTCAATAAAAGTATTAATTTCTATAATTTCTTTCCCCAAAAAAATACTAACTCCAGGCTTTTGAATTGTATAGTGTTTTATGTTAAAAAGCTTTTTTATTTCAGATAAATGCTGATCTTTGGATCTTTTTACACATCAGAGAATCCTAAAAAAATGTGCTCATCTGTTTTAAATATTGATGATAATAATAATGTTTCTTGAACAGCAAATCAGCATCATGTGACTGGCGTATTGATGCAAAAAATTTAGCTTTGGAATAAATTACATTTTAAAATATATTCAAATAGAAAAACATTATTTCAAATAGTACAAATATTTCAAAATTGTACTGTTTTAGCTCTCCTTTGGATCAAATAAATGCAGGCTTGGTGAGCAGAAAAGACTTCTTTAAAAAACATTAAAAATCTTACTGTTCAAAAACTTTCATGGCTCTTTCAAAAATGAATAGTTCATGCGTCAGCATTCAAAATGCAGAACTATCTTGTTCACCCAGATCATTTATAGAAACCGTTGCAAAAAAAATCATAACAGAGGTTGTTTATATATAGAAGTGTTAAAGGTACAGTAGCAGCTTGTTTAATTCTAAAAGTCATTCATGAAACAAGTACATGAAATCCATTCTGACGTAAGTTGTCACATTCAGCTCAATGGGACAATTATATACAAATGGATTTGTGAGAGACATGCTCATAAATTTGCTCTGCTTGTGTTTCATGAATGAAACCCAGTGAGGAAACAAAATGGTTGTGTAAACTAAATTACTGTTTTTAGTTCACGGAAATGTAACTGTTATTATGTATAGTCTTCAGGGGGGAAAATAAAATGCTGCAAGATTGCAAAAAGTCCTTCTAAAGCGTGGAGATTGTACAGCAATCAGTGCTGTCTTTCTGCGGTAAAAGACCGTGACCCGCTGCTCCTGCTGTGGTCAGCTCGATTTGTGAAGCTTTGTTAGTGTAAAGTACTAGCTGTCTTCAGCTGTAGTCATGTCTTTGCTGTGTGTTATCAGCTCAGCATTCAAGCTGCCAGTAGGAGTGGATTAGAAGAATCGGAGGAAGTTTATTAGATAGCCAAGCCTCTGTGTGTGTGTGTGTGTGTGTGTGTGTGCGTGTGTGTGATGGACTTACTGAGCCAGCCGACTGTTTCTCCTCTGGGCAAATAATCTTTAACCTTATAAGAGATCTCACAAGTGGCAGACACATTCCAATTAGCGCTGCTCATTAACACTTATTTGCATTTATGCACACATAATCACAACACAACTCGCATACACTTTAGCTCAGATTAAACATTGTCCAAGGTCAGACAATACCCTTGGACACACTTAAGATGCCATTGCAGCAGTAAAAAACCAACACCAATTTATATATTTTGCCCATGAAGTGTAAAACAGTTGGCTGTCATCTAACTTGGTGCTTGGTGCTACCATTGCTGTAACAATATTGCATTTTATTTCAGTTTTAGGGGTTCAAGTGCATAGTGCTAAAACCCTATTGTAATTGTTAGAATGGACAAGGATTAGCAATTTCCACAAAAATCAGGACAAACCTCAAATTGTAGATTTGAAACTTGAAGCATGATGCTTGGATCATACGATAGACCTCCTCTTTGCCTCTAGAACCACTGCTGTCAATCAAAATGTGTGTTAAATGATTGAGAAAATGCTTTTGCGAACTAGTCCTAAGTTTTTTGCTCAATCTGGGGAAAAAAAACACTGCAGTGCAATTCTCTGGAGTATCTAGGTCAATAATTATCAAAAAAGGTTGAAATTTACCCTTTGGGAAGCTATAACGGGCTAGTTTAAAAAAGGGCTTGTCCAATTATACCCAAAAGCCTATAAAGGCTAAATTAAAACTCGATGCTTCACGAATCGAGCACATGCGACAGGTGATTTTAAACAAGCATGCGATGTTTAAGGGAGATCGGAACACAGCTAGTGCTATAATGGTCATAAACATTAAAAAGCATCATGTTTCTATGGTAAATGACATGGATTTGCCAAAAATATTTTTGTTGCTTTTTGTTTGATAAATATTTTTTTAATGTCCTTTTTTCATATGTGCGTAAATACAGTAAATCACTTGTACCCCGGTAATCGCTGCTTGCAGCTATTTTATTTTATTTTATTTATAATTTTTAACCTTTGGCATCCCTATAGACACACAAAACATTTCCAGCCATCTAAGTTCCTGCCTCCTCTAGTCTGTCAGTGCAAACACACACACTTAGCCAAGCATGGATAAACGTTTGAAATATTCATACACAAGGACATGGAAAGAGAAAGACAGGCCATAAAGCTGTGGAACAGAGAAAGGCAATGAAGCTGAGTGGGAAAAGCAAGCGATGAAATAAAAAAGTACTAGCTCAGTTTGATCCAATGCAGTGAGCTCATGGTACAGACCACATGGTCAGACTTTCATTAGTGTAATTAAATCTACAAATCACCTCTGAAAAACAATGACATTTATTATCGCCTGCTGCTGAAATGTAGAATTTGCACTTTGTGGAGGACTTCAGCATTTGGAAGGAGGTTGAGAAACTGTGTCCAGCTGTATTAAAGCTCTTAGCACTTTGAATTGGAGTCCTTGCTGGGAATAAGCCAGGGTAAGTCATTGAATGATTTACACTGAATGGACCGTCTGGATGAAAAGAGGGACAGAGAGATGCCAGTGCTGGAACTGGCATTATAGACAAAGCCTGCAGAACAAGATAAAAAAAAAAAAAAAACTCATATAAATACATACTTTTTAGCCAGATCTTTACATTCTCTAATTGTTTATATTTTATTTTATATTAATATAATAAATTATGTTAATATATACACTGCCAGCCAAAGGTTTTTGAACAGTAAGATTTTGAATGTTTTTTAAAGAAGTTTCGTTTGCTTACCAACCCTAAATTTATTTGATCCAAAATACAGCAAAGGCAGTAATATTGTGAAATGTTTTTCTATTTAAAATAACTGCTTTTCATTTGAATATATTTTAAAATGTAATTAATTCCTGTGATCAAAGCTAAATTACTTCTTCAGAAATCATTCTAATATGCTGATTTGCTGTTCATGTTTTATGATTATTATAATCAATACTTAAAACAGTTGAGTAAAGTTTTTTCAGGATTCTTTGATAAATAGAAAGATACAAAGATCAACGTTTATCTGAAATAAGGAGCTTTTGTAACATTAAACACTATATCATTCAAAAGTATAACTTATACCAGTCAGTAGAATTTTTTATCATAGAATTATAGAAAATAATACTTTTATTTAGCAAGGATGCTTTAAATTGATTGAAAGTGATGATAAAGGCATTTATAATGTTACAAAATATTTCTATTTCAGATATATGCTGTTCTTCTGAACTATCTATTCATCAAAGAAACCTGAAAATATATTCAGAAACAACAGCAGAGTGTCTTTAAAACCCCTTTTTGTGCAGAACTACTTCAAATCTCAGTTCTGACAGTTTAACAGCTGAGCCCAAGCCTCTGTTACTAATTCCAAAACATCACTTTAGAACTAGTTGCTTCATTAAAAACATATTGTATTTTTGCATTAAAAGCTCACTGTATTATGTAGATTTGTAGAGCTGTAGAGAGAGATGGTCTGAGCCATCGTGATTACCTGCTTCTGATACAGCGTTCATTCTTCATATTCACGATGTAGCATTAGTTTGAATATCCACCGAGGAAAGCGTTATCTGTGTCGTAACGTTAATATCCCGAATATCATCTGTTAAGGAGAAAGCACATTGAATTTAATTAAACATGATGTGATTTTGACATAACTGTTTGCTCTGGAACAAATAAGAGTTTAATGAGACCAAAGACTGACCACAAGATTTACCCAAAATGAATTATATCTCATGTTTAACCACTATAGAGACATCAGAGCCAGCGGTAAATTGGCCAAAGTGAGGCGTTTTCGGGCGGGTTCATGAGCACAGAATGGCCGCTTGAGATCCATCTTTTCACACTGAGGACAACTGAGGGACTCATATGCAACTATTACAGAAGGTTCAAATACCCACTGATGCTCCAGAAGGAAAAAAACATACATTAAGAGGGGTGAAAACTTTTGAAATTTGAAGATCATGGTAAATGTAATTAATTTTGTCTTCTTGGAAACATGCAAGTATCTTCTGTAGGTTCTAAAGGGCAGTGCTAAATGAAAAAATATGATATTTTGGCAATATTAACAAAATTTCCATTCTGTTCAAAAGTTTTCTCTTAATGCATGTTTTTTGTGAAAAAGATGGATCTCAAAATCATACAGTCATTGTTGGAAAGGGTTCAAATACACAAAAATGCTGGAAAATCAAATAATTTGTGGGAGCTGAAGGATTTTTCTGATGAACCGCAGACAGTTTAACTGTTCAGGACAAACAAGGGACTCATGAACAACAATAACTAAACAAAAAAAACACAGCTGTGGGTCATTCAGGTAACAACACATTATTAAGAATCAAGGATATGCAAACTTTTGAACAGGGTAATTTTTATAAATTCAGCTATTGTTTTCTCTTGTGGACTAGATGTAAATATCTTTTATGTAAAATATCTTATTTAGGTCAGTACTAAAAAAATAACATGCATTTTGTATGATCCCTCTTATTTTGCTAAAAGAATTAACATTTTGCAGATTCTGCAAGGGGTATGTAAACTTTTGAGCACAACTGTATATACGGTCTGTCTGTTTTACAGAGCTTGTGTGTGTTTATGTGTGTGTGAAAGCAAAAAACAATCCAAAATAGTTAATGCTGACTTTGCAGCATTTTAGTCGTGTTAAATTCTCTCTCGCCTTACTAATCAATTTGTCTTTTTGAAATATTCAGCCCGTTTGCTCACTAATGAGCCGATATAGTACATGAGCCGTAACAGAAAAACAAGAAGAAATGTGGAAATTTGGTGTGGCTGGGTAAAATGATAATACAAGCAGGTGTTTCGAAGAGCTCAGAGGTGTGCATGCACCGACTATTACCTTTTAACACGCTCCCCAGACAAGCCACAGACAGATGAAAGGAATCTAGAGTGTTATGACAGAAGAAGCTGACAGAGAAAAAGTGCAACAGTGCTCAGGGGTGTTGACGCCACTCCATAACCGATTTTGCATTTCTGTAACACGTTTGATGTGGCAAAGTTCTCACTCTTCAATCTCTTTTGTCCTGCTCTATTCTCTCAGGTGCAGGTGGGAAGCTCTCCTCAGGATCAACGGGTTGTTGGATATATTGCTTGTACTCATCTGCATGCTATTGAAGGTGGGTGTCACATACACTCAGATGGATATCTCATATCTAGTCATAGTCTATATTTGAAATAGAGATATCAAAGAGACATAAAGGGCCAGTTCACCCAAAAATGAAATTCTGTTATTATTTACTCACCCTCATGTCCTTCCAAACCAGTATGACTAGAAATTTATTTTTTGCCTATCAAATTCACTATTACATAAAACAAAATGAAAATGTATTATACATGGTTTTCTAACCTCGCTGTACATTAAATAAATACACACATCTTGTGAGAACTCTAATTTAATGCACAAATAAATGCACAGCTGTTTGCATTGAAAATATATGCAAGTGCAAGTCTGCACTGTTGCATTTTTAATAACTATTGAGGCTTATTTTTGCTGTGTTTATATAAGCTGTTTGATCGGTTACATCAAGGAGCTGTAAAGACCGGTTACACTGACGGTGGGGATGAATCATGTTTGTGTTGGAGACTCAAGGTCTATAGAAGAGACTCAAACACTCAAAAACAAACACTTTCAGTCTTTGAATGTGTCTCTGACTGTACATGATCTCACCATCTGAAGGCGTCTGTCGTAGGAAATCAACACGTGCTGTTGTGAATAATTAAGCAAAGCATCTTCACATAGTATAAAGACACAGTTTACTGAATAATTATGAGACATGACACCAAAGTACTACAGTGATTTGCAGGTCACAACTTGTGACGCTGATATTATGTGGATTTTAAACAAAAAACTCAAAATTAACCAGCATCCTCCTACAATTAAAATGAATGGATGCTAACATTATCTTGACGGTTAAAATCTTGTAAAAATGTAGTTTGTTGTTTCATAAACTTTTTTTTTTTGTGGAGATGTTTTTACTGAAAAACAAGATTCTTTTGACTGTAAGGCAGGGCATCATATTGAGTAATCATATTGAGCATTTATTTTTTATTTGTTCTCCTCTTCATTCTCAAATTAGTATTAATTATTATAAGTTTCCATTATTATTAAGTTATTAATTATCAATTACATTTATGGATTTAGCAGACAGTTTTATTAAAGCAACTTACAATGCAAACTTTTTAAATGCTATTATTGCAGTTTTTATATAAGAAGAATTTGTTGCATTATGAAATAATTTATTTTATAGATAATAAAATGTTATTGTGCTTTTGTTGATGATGTTATTGTATTATAAATATAAATATAGAATATAAATATAGAATATTATACACACACACACACACACACACACACACACACACATATATATAATAGTAGTATTATTAATAATATGAATTATTATTGTGCTTATAAATAATATCATAATTTATGCCTAATAATATAATAATATTTTACGCTTGTTAATAATACAAGATTTATTATTGTAATGATTTTGTATATATATATTTGTATTATATATATATATAGTAGTATTAATAATATTAAGTATTATTATGCACAATAATATAATACAGTGTAATACATTATGTTTTATACTTAAAAAATAATATTCATTATTACTGATGGTGATGCTATTATTGATTTTTGTTTTTTTAAGTATGTTATATTGTACATATATAATAAAATAGCATTAGTAGTAGTATTAATAATATAATTTTGTTATGCTTATTAATAATAGGTAATATAATCGTACTGTTTTGCTTATTAATAATATAATATTTATTATTGTTTTTTTAAAGATTATATATATATATATATATATATATATATATAACATAATATAACATAAATATTTAACATAGAATGTTTTAGTTCTGTTCATTTAGTTCTGTTATGAAGCTATTTTTCTAGTCAGCACCACAAGGTTGCATGGGTTTTTTAGGTTTTATCCCCCAGTGGTGTTATGGTAGTCTGACTGGAGCAGTGATGTCGAGTGATCCTGACAGGTTTGTCCCGATTCTACTGCTCATTTGCCGTACATCTTGTTTGCAGAAAATTTGCACACACAGCAGGGAAACAGTTGTGTAAATGCAAGCATTTGTGTGCAACCTAAACGACTCTTCTGTGCTTGTGTCTTGTATCCTATGTAATGCACACACACACACACACACACACACACAATCCCGAATCGCTACTTCACATGCAGGGCCTGTGACATCACTGCATGTTGACCCCTGTTCTCCGCTCCGATTAATCAACGTGTCCCGCTCGCCCACAGGGTCCCGGTTCCCATGACAACGGGCTCTCGCCGATCCTGGCGTCAGCCCTATTTAAAGCACGCGGTCTCCAGCACTCATTTTTTACGAAGACACGCTTGCTATTCCAGGATCCACCTACGCCTCTGTGTGTCTGCCACCCGTTCTAATTTTAGAACTGGGGCTATTTCAGGAGGATAAATGAAACATGAGGGAACGAGGCAAGAAACGGGGAAGAAGACAAGAGAAACCTGATTATGCTGGAGATGATGCAGGACAGGGACTTTCAGGGACAAGTGTGGTTCAGTTAATAGAGGAGACAGCTTTGTCTCTGGATATTCTCAGTCGCTTGTTTTCCCCTGTCACACTCTGTGTGTGTGTGTGTGTGTTATAGACAAATTGAAGTTATTCTCCTGACATGCACACATGTATGTGAGGTTGTTCAATTGCCTTGGACATACTGGAATTTGGTTTCGTATACAGTGTAGAGATTTCAGAAAGACCGCATGAGACCTAGAGCGGAAAAACTGACTTAGGTTTTGCTCTTTTATGGCTAATGGAGTTCTAAATTGTTTCATTTAAGTATCACCTTTGTCTCAACATTTAAAATTGTGATTTTCAGGTCTGGAAAGGTAGGGATTTTTTTAATACACTACCAGTCCAAAGTTTTTTAAAGCAGTCTCTTCTGCTCACCAAGCTTGGATTTGTTTGATCCGAAATACAGCAAAAACAGTAATGTTCTGAAATATATTAACTTTTTAAAATATTATTTTATTTGAATATACTTTAAAATGTTAATTTATTCCTGTGATTTCAAAGCTGAATATTTAGCATCATTACTCCAGTCACAAGATCCTTCAGAAATCATTGTAATATTCTGATTTGCTGCTATTATATTTTTGTTATATTGAAAACAGCTGAGTAGATTTTTTCAGGTTGCTTTGATGAATAGAAAGTTCAGAAGAACAGTGTTTATCTGAAATAGAAATCTTTTGTAACATTATAAATTATCACCACTTTTGATCAATTTAAAGCATCCTTGCTAAATAAAAGTATTAATTTCTATACTGACTTCAAGCTTTTAAATGGAATAGTGTATAATGTTACAAGAAACTTTTTA
The DNA here is from genome assembly GCA_033026305.1 of Cirrhinus molitorella. Taxonomy (NCBI): domain Eukaryota; kingdom Metazoa; phylum Chordata; class Actinopteri; order Cypriniformes; family Cyprinidae; genus Cirrhinus; species Cirrhinus molitorella. Next base: position 9,395,553 of record CM065141.1, on the reverse strand, counting down.
TTTCAGATAAATGTTGATCTTTGGATATTTCTGTTCATCAAAGAATCATGAAAAAATGTTTACTAAACTTTTAAATATTGATAATAATAATAAATGTTTCTTGAACAGCAAATCAGAATATTAAAATGATTTCTGAAGGATCATGTAACAAGAAAGACTTAAAATGTAGCTTTGATCACAGAAATAAATTACATGTTAAAATATATTCAAAAAGAAAGCAGTTATTTAAAATAGTAAACTATTAGTAAACTATACAGCTTTTTCTGTATTTTGGATCAAATAAATGCAGGCTTGGTGAGTAGAAGACACCTCTTTAAAAAACATTAAAAATCATATGACTGGTAGTGTGTATATTCTAATACAGGGTTTTTGCAGGTTTTATGAAGATATATTAAAGACCTTTTTAATACCAGGTTTTTCAAAATTTAAGGAATTTAAATTTAAAAGGGAACCCAATACTGAATGTAGGGATGTGTCAGAATCCTAATACCATGTCCGTGTACTACTCTTTACTCTGTTCATGTGGTAAGTGAAATGTTATGTACTGTAATGTAACAGGCTACTGCTAGCAAACGGCTAACCATGTCCCTTTAGTGGCTTTGTAGAATGTGTTATTCTTTTTCTGTACCTTTACTTTAAATGTGGATTCGCTATTCGAGCACATCCCTAATTGAATAAACCCCAATACATCAATATGATCTCTAAGAATAAATTTCTTAGAGAGTGGGCACTTTATGTTGTCTAAACCATGGGAAAAAACATGTGGAAGCTGCTAAATCATATAGAGAAGGACTTAATAAGCAAGAAAGGGTGCAATAGTTTGACAAAATAAAAAGTTAACAGGTGGTACAGATACATACAAGCACTATTAATTAAGATATTAGCTTAATATTTCACCTTTCCTGACCGGAAATAAGATAAGAACAAACACAAATATTGTCAAGATTCTTGCCCTGGAAATCTGGTTCAGTTTGGCCAACCACAAACGCCTTTTGTTCCTCAGACAGTTTTTGCACTCTTCTTCTCCTTGATTTGTTATAACCTTTGTCAGTCTGTAGTACTCCAAATGTTTTTTCTGGCCTAATCGATTAGTACAGCCCAAAACATGACAATAATTGATTGCAAACAAGCAAGTTTTTGTACCCTGTTGACATATATACACTATATTGCCAAAAGTATTGGGACACCCCCTTCTAATGAACAGGTTTGTCTACTTTAGTAATTTTATAGCAAAAGTTTGGACAGGACCCTTTTTTATTCTAACAGTGTTCAGTATTCTGTCAGTGCCTCTGTGTATAAGGCAAGGGTCATAGGGAAATGTGTGATTCAGTCAGTGTGGAAGAACTTGAATGGTCTGCATACAACCAAGTCCTAATCCCAGATGAACACCTCTGGTGTGATTTTAAATGCAGACCTTGAGCCCAAAACTCAGACCAAACACCAATGACTTGTACATATGGGTACAGTCATTTTAGACACTTCCAAAACTGAAGCAAAATAGATGGAAATACAATTTTTAAGAATTATGCTTCCATCTTTGTTGCTACAGTTTTCCCTCTTTGTTGCTACAGTTTTGGAAGTGCCTTTTTCTGTTCTAAAGAAGGGGGTGTCCCAATACATCTGTCCATATCGTGTATGTACAAGTCATTTGTGTTTGGTAATGAGTTTTGGGCTCAAGGTCTGCATTTAAAGTCACACACATTTCTCTATGAACCTTGCCTCATACGCAGAGGCATTGTCATGTTAAAGGGTCCTGTCCAAACGTTTACTATAAAATTAGAAGGACACAATTCATTAGAATATCATTAAATGTTTAAACTTTAAGATTAGTACTCATAGAATTTACTAAAGTAGTCAATCCTGTTCATTAGAAGTGGGTGTCCCAATACTTTTGCCAATATAATGTATGTTCTTATTTTAAGCACAAGATCACTTTTGATCAGTTTTGTCCAGAAAACAAGACTCATATCTTCTACAACAATATTAAGCAGCTGTTTTCAACTTTGATTATGTTTCTTAAGCAGCAGATCAGCATATTAGAATGATTTCTAAAGAATCATGTGATACTGAAGACTGCTAAAAATTCACCTTTGCAATCACAGGAATAATTTTAGAATAAATTTAATGGGTTAATCAAGTGGGAAACAGTTCCTTTGATTTATAATAATATTTCACAATATTACTGTTTCATCAAATAATGTATACTCACCAAGGCTGCTTTTTAAAAACGTTTAAAAAGTTTACCAACCCTAAACTTGTGAACAGTGGTGTGTATTGCAAGTAAACACAATTTTAAAAATATTTAAAAGTAATTTACTGTAGATTGGCCAATCAGAAACAAGTATTCCATGTTTAGAATTCCAGTTGGTAACATTAGTGTTGCATAAATTACACACTCCACCTTTAAGACATTTTTTAAAGGGAACCTCAGGTATTAAGACTTGTATGGCTTAATATAACATAAATGAAGTCTCTTACTGAAATATGTAGTAAAAAACCCATGAAATATATACGTTATTTAAAAAATCTGTCAGGATGGCATCTATTATTTCTTGCCTCTGTCGTAAGCTCTTTCAAGTAGCTGAGGTCTACTAAAAACCTCAAAGGCATTAGGGCTAAAGTGAAAAGAACAAAGAGATGGGTCTTCAGGAAGTTTTATTTGTCCACAGGCATCTTCCTATTGTTTTCTTCTTTTCTTATCGCTAGAAAAGCGGTGAAAATTTACATTGCTTCTCTTTGTTGCCGAACAATGTGACATCGTATCAGTATTTTATTTTCTGAGTTGTGATGCGGTACACCTTTTAGTAAGAGACATCATTTATGTTATATTAAGCCATACAAGTCTTAATACCCAGGATTCCCTGGGGTTATTTTTTTAACCACCAGCAACACATCTTCACCACTTCAGCAACTGCATGAGATGCAATTAAATCGCTGTTCTTGTCTCAGTTTCTCTCTCTCTTTCTCTTCTACACCTGCCCTGCCAGCACCACCAAAGCAGAGGGGAGATGTTACAGATGATCTCCTCTTTCCCTTTTGCTTCACTGCTCTCTCATGCTCTTCCTGTCTGTGTTTTCCCACCCTGGCCTCATTAAATCGCTACATCTGCCATAACTGCCTCAGAACGAGTCGTGAAAATATGATAAACTGGAGGCGCCTTAGTGTGACGCTATTTCATTATATTACATCAAAATCAAATGAGTTTTGCACAATGCGATCCGTGCGCACTTTATCGAATAAAACCCTCCATAAAATGAAATCCAGGGTTTTATTGGATTTCAGTTCTTAGGTATTGTTTGTGTAAATCTGTCTTACTCTCGCAGGTGATTCATCGGTGCGCTGCGAGCAGTTGGATATGCTGCTGGAGTGGGGCGCAGAGTTCAAGAGAGCCACATCGGGTCCCACGGATGAGGAGAAGGTTCTGGAAGATCAGGTGGCCTTTGATGTCATCCTCGGAGACCTCAACTTTGACAACTGCTCTTCAGGTGCCAGCACTATATATATATATATATATATATATATATAATTACTTTTAATATTTCAATCTTTCAGAATTTCTACATAAAATTCTACATAAAATGTTACATATTTTAGAGCCAGAACTATGCATTTTATAGTAGTAATAATGATAATAATATCAAATATTACTTTTATTATTAAATATGTATTTATATTATTTTTCTATATGTGTTTTATATGATATTTATATTTTACTATATTTTATTATATTAAATAAATCATGTCTATACTGAATATTGACAGATTATTAATGTTAATGTTAATAATAATAACATAACATTTTCATTTTATTATTAAATGTCTATATATATTATTTTTTTTTTATATTTTATGGTATATTTATATTATACTATATTTGATTATAGTAAATAAATAATTTAATTTATTTATAATATATTGAATATATTGAGTATATATGTATATAGCCATTTTATTTTGCTGTATTATACAATATTTTATTTATTACAATATTTCTAATAAAAAATTACAAAATGCGAAAAAAAGACATAAAATGTATTATTATTATTAATTACTTTATTAAATGTGTGTAAATATTATTTTTCTATATTATAATTGTTATATTGAATATATTGAAATTTCTGTATATAGCAGTTTTATTTTACTATATTATCTTTTAGCATATGTATTATACAACATTTAATTTATTATTTTTATTATTCTTTATTATTATTATTACAATAAACAATTCTCTCCTGTCCAGTTAGTTTTTTTGTTTTCCTGTCCAATTACTTTTAATAATAACAAGATTTTTTCACAATTGATCTTTCACAGTTTCCATTTACATTATATTTTAGAGCCAGAACTATGCATTTTATAATAATAATAATAAAAATAAAAATAATAATAATGCTTGTTGCGTATGACCAGAAGGAGGCAATGTAACCCTTTCTGAAAGTCTCTTCTTTCTCACACGGTTTCCGTCTTTCAGAGGATAAGCTGGAACAGCAGCATGCCCTCTTCACTCATTATAAAGACCCCTGTCGTCTTGGTCCTGGAGAGGACAAACCGTGGGCCTTGGGTGAGTTCAGTCAAAAAACTTTTACAAACAATGCCACGAGAGCTTGGGCGTTGTGGGTTAGAAGATAGAGATCTGCACTTGTGGTTGACCAATGTGGGTTTTTCATAAACTGATGCAAATGGTAATATCAAGAAAGCAGAGTGCTGATATAATAGATATACAAATATTTATTTATTTAATATATAACACATAGTTCAGGCAGATATTTTTATTCAGTATTTAATAAATGAAAGATTTCATTATGCTTTTTTTTTAACCTTTTAAACGCACAAAAAAAATCTTTTATAACATGGTAACAGGCTTTTTTCTGAAGTGTCTCGATTTCTCTGAAATTTTAAAGTTGTTTCCATGTCAGAGCTAAATTAGATGTCACACGGCTGTGCTCTCCCTGGCCACACACAGATGGTGCACTAGATGAGCTGGCAGGAGACCATGGGAGAGAAGTTCTTGCCCAGCCCCACTTCTGAAATAGATCTAACAGAGTGCAGGCTTTTAATGACACTTCTGATTTTAGTGGCCACCATTTGTGGGCGTGTTCCACTTCTCTTTTATAGCACACCCTATTTTTCTCTCTTCTGAGTTTTAAGGTCTGGTAAGGGTTTGAAGATTGACACTCTTGCATTTCGTCTGTTAAGAGCCTCCTCAAAATACTGGATGAAAAAAAATGTAGTACAAAAATAAAACAACACCAATATTACAAAATATAACATTAAGAAGTATATAAATCTCAAGAAACATTGTCCAACAGCGACACCAGCAGGTAAAGTTACAGCATGAGTCCGCGTCTCTCTTGCCTCCCCTGAGCCCACTGAGTTTTAACAGACACCCTAAAGCATGTGGTGAGTTTGTTGGGGGGTAATTGAGAATAAATGGGGCAATGCCTCTACTGCGATATGACGATATGACTGGTTATGATCAGCTGTGATTGGTTCATGCAATAAATCCGCCTCTTGTGCGTGTTCTGCATTCACAAATCAGTCTGAGTGAACAACATAATGGTGTTAATGGAAGACTAATTTTAAAAAAGTAAGTACACTTAGATATAACTACATTGTTACTTCAAAAGAAGACTTGAAATGGCACGAAAACATGGTCTGTGGGAGTGAAATCTTAAGTAAATCTGTGTCTTTGACTAATATTTAATGAGCTTTGATGACTGATGGTCTGAAAAAATCCAAAAAACGTTAACTATTAAAAAAGAATAGCTGAACACAAGTTCACAAATAATATATATTGTTAAAATTGAGTTGAGTTATTATATTGAAATAAATGTAAAATGCTTAAAAACACTAACTTAATGAGATTCATATTTGGCTTTAAATAGAAAATTGATTGTATTAAATATTTAAAAAAATATATATATATATATAATAGTTTTTTTTTCTTTTTCTCTACAGTGTAAGTTATATTTATGTAACTAAAAAATGTGACTCATACTAGAACTTATTTTATAATTACTTTATAATTTCAACAGGCCTAGCAAATCTGGTACACTTATAAATAATTCTCAAAATATTTAAAGAAGTTTTTAGAAAGTCATTGAAATGTTTAAATGAAGAACAATAGTCACAAAGAGCACCGTAATGGAAAGTACTGGAACTATCAGTCTGGTTATGCTATCAGTGAGGTGATAAAAGCAAAAAAAAAAAACAAAAAAAAAAACAGAAGAGAGAAAGGGTTGAGAGCTGAGAAAAAGCTGGAGTTGGCCAATTAGAAACATGTATATATGTAGCACAGTCATGACTCATACAGATTTCCCTTGAGCTTTTTTTTAATGCTGGTGTTACTCCCAGTGGTCCCAGTAGGTTTTGTCCCTCTAGTTGCTCTTAAGAGACCTTGATTACACATAGATGTTAAACATCTGCTACTTGAAAAAAAAGTAAATGAAAATGAAATTTCTGTCAATAATTTTTCACCCTCATGTCGTTCCAAACCCATAAGACCTTCGTTCATCTTCAGAACACAAATTAAGATTTTTTAAAGTAAACTTTAAAGCTTTCTGACCCTGCATAGACAACATTACAGTTGAACCACTGATGTCACATGGACTATTTTAAGGATGTCCTTACTACCTTTCTGGGCCTTGAACATGTCAGTTGCATTGTTGTCTATGGAAGGTCAAAAAGCTCTCGGAAGTCTTCAAAAATACCTTAATTTGTCTTCTGGAAAGGTCTTACGGGTTTGGAATGACATAAGGGTGAGTATTTAATGACAGAATTTTATTTTTGAGTGAACTATCCCTTTAAAACCTACAGTATATCTTCAGTTCATATGTAACCTGTTACTTGTGCATGTTTGCATGGGCTATTATACAGGTACACTCCTGGACACGAGTGGACTGTATGATGAGGAAGTCAGCTCACCAGAGAGCCTACAAAAGTAAGTTAAACACAAATACAACAATATCTGTATATATTAAATATTTACAATAGACACACTTAGTTATATTGCATTTCTCCTACAGAGTTATGGAGAATGAAGAGGGGAGAAAAGAGTACTTGGTGTTCCCCGCCAGCAAGAATCATTGTCCCAGCCAGAAGGGGCGCAAAATCCCCCTGAAAGGCAACGGCAGAAGAATCGATTACATCCTTTATAAAGAGGAAGGCCTGCAGCAAGACTGGAAAGTGGTGAGTTCGGATTACTAAACGTACTTCCCTTTTCAAGTGCATTATGCAAATAATTGCTAAAATTCACAGTGAATGCAAAAACATGGGACTGCACATGGGAGGTCAATAAACAAATTGAACTCTAGTTGAGTAGCATGCTCATGCCTGTGTTTGGAATAAAATACTATATGTGCTGTATCTGTAGTATAAAGTATATATACTTTGCATATAGGTCATATAATAACTAAAATATTAATTCATACTGCCCATATTCATACTGTTGCTACTGTTAACTAAAACACACAAACACACACACACACACACACACACACACACACACACACACACACACACACACACGCATACAAGTGTTTTCTATTTGAATATTTTTTCAAATGTAATTAATTCCTTATTTCAAAGCTGCATTTTTAGCATAATTACTCTAGTCACATGATTCTTCTGAAATAACTCTAATATTCATTTATTATTATTAAGTTGAAAACAGCTAAGCTGATTTTTTTTCCAGGTTTCTTTGATAAATAGAAAGTTCAGAAAAACAGCATTTGTCTGAAATAGAACCCTGTTCTAACATTATGAATGTTTTAATCATCACTTTTTATCAATTTAAAGCATCCTTGCTAAATAAAGTACTAATTTCTATAATTTCTTTCGCAAAAAAAAAAAAGAAGAATCCAAGCTTTTGAATGTTACAACAGTTTTTTTTTATTTCAGATAAATGCTGATCTTTGGATTCTATTAACCAAATCATCCTGAAAAACTGTATTCAACTATTTTAAATATTGATAATAATAAAAAAAATGTTTTTTGAACTGCAAATCAGCATATTAGAATAATTTCTGAAGGATAATGTGACACTAGACTGGAGTAATGATGCTGAAAATTTAGCTTTGATCACAGGAATAAATTACATTTTAAAATATATTCAAATAAAAAACAGTTATCAGTAAATGTTAAAAAATGTATTGTTTTTGCTGCAGCAGAAGACAATACTTTAAAAAACATTACAAATCTTACTGTTCAAAAACTTTTGACTGGTAGTGTATATATATGTATATTTACAGTGAGATCACATAATTTGCCAAGAAAGAGTTCAAATATAATGTAAAACTCTACATTTTAATATATTGAATAATTATGAAAATGCATTACATTTCAGCTGTACACACTGGAAATTAAAGGTAAAGTTAAGCGCTCTGCATTATGGAATATAGTATTTCACACAGTATGCTTTGTATACTGTACATCTTGGTGACCATACTCTCATACACTCAGATACTGATGCATATTCCTTATTGTGCTTAGTATATGCACTATATAGTGCAGAAATATATTTATTGGTGCATAACTACTGTACAGTATTCATGTCAAGTAGTAAACTAATCTAGGTTAGTTATGCTTAACTCTTTGGTGCCATCCCATGGAGCAGTGTTGCAATAGCATCCAATAAGATAAATGGTATCTGACACATTGTTCCAACTCAAGTATTCACAGAGGAATACATTTCTATATGATATATTTTTGCTGTTATTTTAATAGTTATTAAACACTTGATCTATCACCCCTTAAAGGATATAGAGGAGTTCAGCTTCATCACTCAACTTGCTGGATTGACTGACCACCTCTCAGTGGCTGCAAGATTGGTTGTGTCAACTGGAGAAGAGGAGACTTAGGACCCGGCCATAATTCAAAAAAATCAATGCCACGGAGAGAGAGGGGAGAGGCAAAGAGAGAGCGAGAGAAGTGACTGAAAGGAAAAACAGCAGGAGGAGGCATTCGTCAAGCTTCCTGACAGATGAGGGCAGGGTGATTGAGAGGATTGGTAAGTCATAAAAAACGATGGATGACATAGATGGAGAACACAGGCAAGAGAGGGGGTTGAAGCGAAGGAGAAAACCACCAATCAGCTCAAAGCAGCGTGAAGGTGTGTGATTTTGTGGACCTTGGTTCTCCATCCACCCCTGGACTCTCTGTGTTTACATCTGAACTGAAGAACAAAATTAAAGATTTACTCACCTTTGCACTTCTGAAGCTTCTCTGGGGCCCTTAAAGGGCAGAGGCCATTTTCTGGTGCCATGACCCGGAAATTCGTAAGAAGGCTGTTGCATGGAAGAATGCGTACATTGACTCTTCCGGTTGTCCTGTCACACAATATGGACAAGGACATGTACGTCTGTGTGTTTAAAGTTAGTCCACCGCAAGATCTATCCCTCAGCGTTCTTCAAAAGACCTCAGCAAGTGTCTTTCTTTTCTAACGTCTTTCTAAGGTTTCTATGGCCTCGTGCCATCTTTTTAGGGAGTTTATATACAGTACTGATCAAGGTTGCATTGTATGGCCTCATGTAACACTAAGTTAAACAATTAAGAACATGTTTCGTTGACCGCTGGGATACAATGGGAACAAGTCCTAAAATATGGCAGTGGCACATCACATGTAAACTGTTGGTAGATGCATGTTTGCCAGTGCACTGCCATGTTTGTCATGGCCTGCATGTTTGAAGTGAACCCAGAGACTCAATTAACACAGGCTATTTTTCCACACACACCCCCCTTCCCTAATACTTATCCTTCTTGCAGTATTGCTGTGGCTCCATCGCAGGATAATGGTGTCGTAAAAGGCATCGCAGTGTTCACTGTTTACATATTTGAGCCAAGATTGTCGTCCCCTGCAAATGTTTACACACTTATCAGGCAACGGTACCCCAAGAACTACCCCAGGTAGACCCACCGAAGCTCGCTCTTCATGTGTTAACACAATTGCTTTTATACTCTCTAAAATTCTCTTGTTATAAGTTGTTATTATTATTATCATTATTCTTATGATTACTATGGTTCGTAGATTTGACATTATGTGCTTTTTACAAATGACTACATTCCCCATGATGCATTTATCTGCTTTTTGCTGTGTTAGAGGTTTACAGCAACGTAGTGTAGAGCTCCACCCTGTTTTGACTGACAGACTAATTGGTCAATCAGTATGCCTGTAAACACCATATCAATTGCTGTGTTCCATTCAGTTCTGAATGTGCAAGGGAATGCAGCTGTAACACCAGAACCAAAAGGTGTTTGGTTAGTCAACAGTTTTTGCATGCGCATTCTTTGTAGATGTGGAAATTGATACTAAAATAATAATAGATAGCATTTCTTCATCATTGGGTTGAAAGGTTTTGATCATGGAGAGTAACTACATCATATGTGAGTGATGCTTTTGAGTCAGTTATTTTTGGTCAATCAAAAACATACAGCACAATTTATCTGAATAAATGACCCTTTTGAGTAGATTTGTTTTGGTGAATCAGAAAGTGCAATCAGGATTGTCCAATTCACAAATTAATGACCATTTTATTTGGTGAATCATAAAAATACTGAGCAACCAGCTAAGACCAGTTCCTGGATGAATGACTCATTTCAGATTATTCTTTTTAGTGATTCAAAAACATACAGCTAGACCAATGAAACCTGGTTCCCTGAATGAATGACCCTTTTAAGTAGATCTGTTTTGGTGAATCAAAAACATACAGCACAATCAGGAATGTCCAACTCCTGAATGAATGAACGTTCATAAGAATACGAGAACAACCAGGAAAGACTGGCTGCTTGATGAATGACTCTTTTAAATCCGTTTACCTGAACGAATGACCCTTTCGAGTAGATTCTTTTTGGTGAATCATAAAAATACAGCACAACCAGGGATGACTGGTTCCTGGATGAATGACTCTTTTGAGTTGATTATTTTTGGTGAATCTTAAAAATACAGCGCAACCAGGGAAGACTGGTTCCTGTATGATTTAATCTTTTGAGTTGATTCTTTCTTGTGAATCATAAAAATGCATCGCAACCAGGGATAAATTACTCTTTGGGTTGATTTTCTTTGGTGATTTAAAAACATACAGCGCAACCAGTGAAATCCTGTTTCTTGGATGAATGATTGTTTTGAGTAGAAAATGTAGAGTGTGACCAGTGAAATTTGGTTCAACGTTTCTTTTGAGTTGATTCCTTTGGGTGAATCAAAAACATACAGTACGATCATGGATGTCCAATTCCTGAATGAATAACCATTTTGAGTTGATTCTTTCTGGTGAATCAAAAACATACACTGCAACCAGTTAAATCTGGTTCCCTGAATGAATTATTCTTTTGAGTTGATTCCTTTGGGTGAATCAAAAAACATACAATGTGATCATGGATGTCCAATTTCCAAATGAATGACCATTTTGAGTTGATTATTTCTGGTAATTCTAAAACATACAGTGCCACCAGTTAAATCTGGTTTCCTGAATGAAAGACTCTTTTGAGCTGATTCCTTTTGGTGAATCAAAAACATACAGTGTGACCAGTGATATCTGGTTCTCTGAATGAATAATCCTTTTAAACAGATTCTTTTTTGGTGTATCATAAAAATACAGAGCAACCAGGGAAAACCGGTTCCTGGATGAATGACTCTTTTGAGTTAATTCTTTCTGGTGAATCAAAAACATACAGTGCCACCAGTTAAAGCTGGTTCCCTGAATCGATGACTCTTTTGAGTTGATTCCTTTTGGTGAATCAAAAACATACAGTGTGATCATAGATGTCCACTTTCCAAATGATGGACCATTTTGAGTTGATTCTTTCTGGTGAATCTAAAACATAGCGTGCCACCAGTTATATCTGGTTCACTGAATGAATGACTCTTTTGAGTTGATTCCTTTTGGTGAATCAACAACATACAGCGTGACCAGTGAAATTTAATTCCCTGAATGAAATATTCTTTTGAGTTGATTCCTTTGGGTGAATCAAATACATACAGTGAGATCATGGATGTCCTGTTCCCTAACAAATGACCATTTTGAGTTGATTCTTTCTGGTGAATTAAAAACATACACTGCGACCAATTAAATCTGGTTCCCTGAATAAATAATTCTTTTGAGTTGATTCCTTTGGGTGAATCAAAAACATACAGTGTGATCATAGATGTCCACTTTCCAAATGAATGACCATTTTGAGTTGATTCTTTCTGGTGAATCAAAAACATACAGTGCCACCAGTTAAATCTGGTTCACTGAATGAATGACTCTTTTGAGTTAATTCCTTTGGGTGAATCAAAAACATACAGTGTGATCATGGATGTCCACTTTCCAAATGAATGACCATTTTGAGTTGATTCTTTCTGGTGAATCACAAACATATAGTGTGATCAGTTAAATCTGGTTCCCTGAATGAATGACTCTTTTGAGTTGATTCCTTTTGGTGAATCAAAATCATACAGTGTGACCAGTGGAATCCAGTTCTCTGAATGCATGATCCTTTTGAACAGATTCTTTTTGGTGAATCATAAAAATACAGAGCAACAGGGAAATCCCTGGATGAATGACTCTTCTGAGTTGATTCTTTCTGGTGAATCAGAAACATACAGTGCTACCAGTTAAATCTGGTTCCCTGAATGAATGACTCTTTTGAGTTGATTCCTTTTGGTGAATCAAAAACATACAGCACGACCAGAAAAATCCGGTTCCCTGAATGAATGATTCTTTTGAGTTAATTCCTTTGGTGAATCAAAAATATACAGCGTGATCATGGAAGTCCAATTCCTGAATGAATGACCATTTTAAGCTGATTCTTTCTGGTGAATCAAAAACATACAGTGTGACCAGTGACACTCGGTTCTCTGAATGAATGATCCTTTTGAGTTGATTCTTTTTGGTGAATCAAACACATCCAGCTTATTGCAACTAACAGTGAGATTTATAACAGCGTAGTTACAATGATTGTTCATATGACAAGTAAAAATATGTCTAGTAAAAAACATATGTCTAGTAAAAAATATGTTACATGAGTTTGTCAGTATTTTATAAATATTAATGAATAAAAGATTTTTTGTTATTTTTATTTAATATACAAGGCCAAACACATTTTTCGTAAAAAGTGTAAACTTACATGTATTTGTTCTACAAATTAATTTATTTGTTTAATGGAATTTATTTATTCAAAAGAAAAAAAAAGGTAGTGATTGGAAGCCAGTGATATAAACATCCCACATCAAATGCTGGATGGAACGCAGCATTGATCTAGTCCCAATGCACCCCACCCGCCACTAATTTTAAACTTGCGTTCGTTCTTCAATCAGGTCAGTGTGCCATAATAATTAACCCTATCCAGTACTAATGCTTGTAAGGGAGCACAGGGTATGATTCAGATTATCTGTTGGTAAAAGAACCTGTGTTTATTTAATCTGAAGTTAAACTCTTCCTATCGTATCGAAACTGACGTCATTTTTCAAGGTCAGTGTTGAAGGGTCAGACAGGGAGAGCCGTAGTAGAGATGCATGCAGTGAAATAATGAAGCTTCACAATTTCTCACTCTCATCGCTGTCCATTAAGACCTTACTGTTCTCTATATATTGTTTTTGAGACTATGTACTTTTTTGTTGTTGTTTCTCTATTCTTTTTCTCTTTTTTTAAATTTCGAGGAATGCAGCTTGCTACAAGCTTTCAGCTGGTCAGACTCTCAAGGGGAACATGGAAAGGGAAAAGCTTTCTTTATAAATGCATTTTGGTTCTGCTTTTTATTAAAAAAATCCCTCTTTGATTCAAAGTGTGTTTTGATTATTCATTAAAAATGTGTTTAGAGGTTAGTTTCACTTTTTATCAGTGGAATTACCATACCATATAAGCATCTCCAAATGTAAAAAACTATTTTCAGTGTTTCTTTGATGAATAGAAAGTTCAAAAGACATTTATTTGAAATGGAAAGTTTTACTCCCACTTTTGATCAATATAACGCATCTTTTCTGAATAAAAGTATTCATTTCTAAAACATCTTACTGAGTAATGGTAGTAGACCTTTATACATAATATTTAACATTCACTTTCAAAAACTTAACCTAAAATATTACTGATATTGAAAAGAAAGTACACAGACAAATTGTCATTGAATAACCAAAGTGCCTGTGAATGGATGTTAAAAATAAATATAAACACATCCTTTAAGAAAGACTGAATTTTAAAGCTCAAAGCACATGACAATAGTAAAAGGTTTTCCATGAAAGATCCTGGACAATTGTGTACTGTCCAAAACTTACATCGTACACTTTCTAAATATCTGAAATAATTCCACAGGAAGCTGTTTGAGGTTACAAGGTAGAATGAGTGTTAAATGCAAAGTTGCTTCAGGAAGAACCAGTTGTAACAAATTCTTCAAAAGCAGACTTACAAGCAATTAGACACCTTCCACGTTTTCCATTTATTAAAAGCACAAACTGGATTCAAGTGTATACAAAAGTAAATGTACTGTTTATTTACTTTACCCTCAACAACCACAAGAGAAAGCTTCTAAAATATATCTTAACTAGTCATTTTATGTTTTATGTTAGGTTTTCATGATTAAACATAGGCTACTGAGCAATATAGATGGCCTGTAGTACTTCAATCAGAGCAGGAAATCTTATTATGACTGATATCATTTGTCCTGACCTGAACTGCAGGCGAAAGAGGATGTGATACTAGCTGCGACATTTAACTACTTGCTTAAAGGCTCCATCAGTCATCTAAATTAGTGGTTTTCAAGCTGTATGCAGTGGTCGAATTGAGGGGGGGTTTGGGGGGTCCCGGACCTCCCATAAGTATTAAGGGATCCCCCAAAACACTCCAAAATTATACTTGGGGGTGTTCCCTGGTTTTTCATTAAAACTATAATACTTAAAACATGAAACTAGTGAAAATAAAAATTAAATGAAAAGATTTGATTGCTGTATTAAATTTAGACCTGCTCACGTTAAATCATATTTTATTTTTACACCTTTTTACGGAGTTGCTCACTATAACCAATCACACATGACTATTTAGAATGCAGTGGCCAATCAGAGGCATTCAGAATAGTCATTGCTGTAACTTTGTTCAGACTGAAACTCGCAAACTCCATCATCATAAGCAACAACGTGCAGATGTACAATCTAAGTAAGAGATTCATTATCATACAGTGTATGGACAGCTTCATTGATTATAAGAGGAGTTATGAGTGCTTAAACACTAGCTAGACCAGGGATCCTCAAATCTGGCCCACGAGATCCACTTTCCTGAAGAGTTTAGATCTAACCCTAATCAAACACACCTGAGCATGCTAATCAGTGTATTCAGGATCATTAGAAAATCACAGGTAGGTGAGTTTGATCAGGGTTGCAGCTAAACTCTGAAGCGCATTGGCCCTCCAGGGCAAGATTTGAGGAACCCTGAGCTAGACTGATTGTGCTCATTTAGAGTGCCTTCTTTTACTGCGTCTTATAAAATGCATTTTCTGAAAATTCAGGATATGGAGGCAGAAAATGTATATTTATATCATTTCATATAGTTAATCATTATCACATGCAAAAATCACAAATGTGAAATAAATTTTACACAACTATAAGTTAATATTAATATTAATATTTTTGCTCTTTGCCAACAAAAATGGTTCCAAACACAGCCACAGTCTCTAAACAACAAGACAGTGTTTCATTCCTGAATGAAGCAACCGTTTAAATAATTTGGTTCAATCACAATGACTCACTTATTAACAGTGACTTGCTGCCACCTACTGGCGGTATTAATTTCACATTAAAGTACCTTTTTATTATTTTTTTATATATATATATATATATATATATATATATATATAATTTCAAATATCATCATTCAACATTTTAGGATTAAAATATAAATACATCATTTATGCTTTTGTATCTTCAGGTTAAATGTATTTATGTCCTGCATGAAACAGTGCGTAAACACATCTAAATGCCAATTCAGATGCAGCGTCTGTGTTTCCTCTGCAGTGAAAAGATTAATTTTGTTGATAATGATTTTATTTGTGTGGTAACAGCCTAAAATGTCTTTACTTTATTGATTAAATATAAAAATTTTACGCAAAAGATAATGCACACGTTTAGAGAAAATAATGGCTTTATAAAGGTAAAAAAAAAAAATGCACATAAATGTAAAAATCACTTTGAACTTGTTAGAAATTATTGATTTCCTCGGCTAGATATTTAATTTTTCTTTGCTTAGTGATTGTTTGGTACACCTAATTCACTGATCATTGTCAAATAAGCTTTATTTATTTATTATTTATTATTAGGTTTTCTCAATGATAACAAGGACAAGACAAACACATAAATCATGTGGTTTTATTTATTTGTGACCCTGGACCACAAACCCAGTCATAATTGAAATTGAGATTTATACATCATATGGAAGCTGAATGAATAAGCTTTCCATTAATGTATGGTTTGTTATAATTGGACAATATGTGGACGAGATACAACTATGTGAATACCTGGATCTGAGGGTGCAAAAAAATAAAAAATATTGAGAAAATCACCTTTAAAGTTGTCCAAAGGAAGTTCTTAGCAATGCATATTACTTATCAAAAATTAAGTTTTGATATATTTATGGTAGGAAGTGTACAAAATATCTTCATGGAACATTATCTTTATTTAATATCTTAATGATTTTTGACATTAAAAAAACTATTTTGGCCCATGCTATGTATTTTTAGCTATTGCTACAAATATACCCCAGCGACTTATTGCCTTTTCTGTGTGTTATATCAGACACAGGATACGTATGTAATACTTTTAAATACTGTTTAATATTAATCTGCTTGTGTAACTTTGAAGAGTAAAAATGCCATACAAATTCATATAATCAAGCTTTATTTCATACCAAACATTTCATACTTACAAAGGATTTCTAAATATATTACCAAAAAGATGCAATACAGAGTATATTAAGTATGTAAATATATTAAGACATTTATAAATGACTGTAAACTTATTTAGAAACTATAGTTTAAGTATATTACATTACAAATAAAAAAGCAAAAGCATCTGAGAATGTTTATTAAACAAAAGAAAAGCCATGAAACAGCGGTCACCGGACGATGAAGCGGACTCTGGACGGGAGAATACGGAGGACAGGTGAGCGTAGTCAAAGGCAAGGCGGTAGGTAGAAAACAGTCCAAGAAAGATCAACAAATCCAGAGGGCAGGCACAAGTAAACTATCAACCAAATATCAGTAAGGATATCTGAATACTGAAAGTAATAGTTAGCATTGCACCAAACCCGATCGCAAACTAACACTCGTATGTGAATATCAGCTATTAACAGAACAAATAAATCTCACACTGGAGACGAAAATGGTAGGTTTTGTTTGGATATTTACATATTTATCTGAGAGAAATCAAAAGCAATAACTGTTACTCTTGTATCCTGGCCTGAAAAATAATAACCTTCAGAGATGGCCCTGAACCATTGCTAAAAGTTTGGCTACGTTGAGGCAACGTTCTGTGTTTGTTGGGTTATGGGTTTGAAACAACATGAGGGTGAGTAGCCCCTTTTAATTTTTAGGTGAACTATCCCTTTAATAATTTTAAGCCCCATTCACAAACAAATAACTTGATTTTTAGTGATTCATTAACATGGCAACCAGTTTAATTCGTCAACGAATTACTGATATGTATCGGCTCACTTAATGAATCATTTAAAAAGAGATCTACTGGTCTAAATGATTCCTCAGAGGAGCTCCGCCAACTGAATCGATATGACTCACTTACTGAACTATAATCTCAGCGTCAACGATTGTACAGCTGATTACTTTGCACCTAATGGATCTTAATGAACGAGTTTCTCTGATAGGAATGTTTACCTGATAAAACATTCAATAGCTACTAAACTACTGCTTTGTGCGCGACAGTACCACGCAGTTTCACTTCAATCAACCTTAACGCTAGCAAGGTATTTTGCAACTTGGAACAAGTGACATTTTAACAAACTCCCCCACACAAGCAAGTAAGGCAACAAACAAAGCCTATATATTTACTCTTATACTGTACGATGTTTATTTTAACACTGTATGATGTTTGTGCTGCCTGAGGTGTCGGAGATGTAGGCTACATTTCCTCTCTCTGTGAGTTTGTTTGGGGTGTTTTCCTCTTTCGCTTTTGTAATACTTTCCGGTTTCTGGTCTCTCACAGTACATAGTTCCAAAAATACAAAGGTTAAAGGAACTAAAACTAATATCCATGTTGGTTTTCTTTTTGTCCGCACATTTGATGAAACTGCTATCAGCCTATGAGTAAAGTAACATTAGCTGGTCAGTATAGAGGAATGACTCATATGAGTAAGACAAGGCGTGCAGTAATCAGAATTTAGTATCTTCTTTGGCTTGTAGCCACATATTGTTTCTACTGTAGTTGTGGAGTTTGTATTGTGAAAAGCTAGCAATTTTGTATGTTCTTGTATCCAGTGTGGTCTGTAACTTCTCATTTAGATAAAACAGAGATATTTAGGTTACATGATGCATCTAATATGTCCTAAATGTACAGTATCTTAATTTGTTAAATATTTCAATATTATTTTAATAATATATCAATGGTTCACTTTCAAAATCCTGAATGCAATCTAACTCATAATTTCTATGTCATAAAGAGGAAAGCTACTGACAGTGAGATAAATAGCCTTTTCTTTCAGCCCCTTTGCAATATTTTAAGTTTGAACAAGTAAATGTGTGTGCTGGCATTAACAGGCCTTAGGAATTACCAGTTATGCACTAGGTTTTGCAAGATATTATTTGTTACAGAAAAAAAATTGTATGCTTGTAGAATTATGGAAGCCCGTTTCCACCACTGAAAAAAAAAGTAACTCTCGCAATTTCTCTAAAAAGTCAAAATAGTGAGATATAAACTCGCAATTCTGAGAACATATCTGTCTTTTTTCCCCACAATATTGGTCTTTATAACTCACAAACGCAAATTTATTTCTCACAATTCTGATCTTTTTCTCAGAATATCGAGTTAAGTCAAAATTGGGAAATATAAACTCGCAATAACACATCAGGCTTTTTTCCCCTCAAAATTGGACTTTATACTATTTACAGTTGCAAGTTTTAAAGTCAGAATTCTGACTTTCTTTTATGTCTCACAATTCAGAGAAAAAAAGTGCAAACTGTGAGATGAAAAGTTGCAAAAAAGTTGCAATTACCTTTGTAACAATTCTGAGAAAAAAGTCAGAATTACGAGATACAAACTCACAAATGTGAGGAAAAAATAAAAAATTGAGTTTTTATCTCACAATTCTGATGGCGAGTTTTTATCTTGCAATTCTGACTTTATTTCTTGCAATTGTGAGTTTACATCTTGCAATTTTGAGAACAAAAAAGTCAGAATTCTGACTTTATAACTCGCAAATGCAATTTTATATCTCACAATTCTGACTTTTTTATATCTCACAATTCTGACTTTATAACTCATAATTAAATAATTAATAATAGTTAAATTGTGACTTTATATCTCACAATTCCGACTTTATAACTCACAAATGCAATTTTATCTCACAATTCAGTGTAAAAAAGTCAGAATTGTAAGTTTGTATCACAATTCTAAACAAAAATAAAAAATAATAAATAATAAAAAGTTGCAGTTACCTTTTTTTTTTTTTTTTTTTAATTCAGTGGCAGAAACAGGCTTCTATGTAGAATAGCCTGGAAGCACTACAAACAAAACAGGGAACTGTATTAAACCTCACTTAGGACTCTGAATACCACGAGACAAACACACTGAGTATGAACCTGCACTAATTGCTTTGTGATACAATTAAAATGATATATGTGATGTTTTGACATAACTTTTTAAAAACAGACCCTCTGGCAGTACTCCACCATTAAAGAGAAGCCAGGAGGTGGAAGATAGCCTTTGCAGTTGAAGTAAAAGTGAAAGCACTTTGTCCACAATATAGAAAAGTTGAAGCGGTATCTAATGTTTTATAGAATGTTTCACTGTTATAATACAACACTGTAAATTAAAACTGTGAATTAAAGTGCAAATATACTAACATTTCTGTACACAGCAGGTCATATAAATACAATGTTGCATAATAATGCAATGCAACATAAGAAGATCAACATACTTGGAATTTAGGCTAATGCTGTGTCCGCTAAAGACGCTTTTTAGAAAGCCCCCAAAATAATTCCCCTGCCTTTTACAACACAAATTACCAATAAGCTATTAATAGGTTTCCTTTGAAATCAAACAACAGGATACCTTTGTTACATTCAGTAACCTAAAAAAACTCCACTGGGAATTGTTTGGATATAATGAGTGATGGATGTACTGTTATATTGTCATGGAGTTCTTTCCCTTTTGTAAGGCAGTCTTTAAAATCAAACAGACATTAGCTGAATAGTTCTTCAGAATAAATCACTTGATCTGTGAATCATCAAGAATGTACATGGTTCTAACATTGATATATTTAAATCTATTTGAGCCTTCTTCTGTGGCTTTAAAACAATTCTCTTGACACACAAGGTTACTCATGTGTGTCTGTTGAAGTGCTGTTTCATTTTGATACAGTGCAAATGTGTATGAAAATATAGTGAGTCAGAGAATGAAAGGACATTATAACTCCTCCGCATATCCATCCATGCAAGGTTCAACAGGTGTTTGAGAGATTTGGTGGATTTAAAACAATTAGCTCTTACGTTTTTTTATTATTTTAATTTATTTTAATGTAATAAAAAATAATAATAATAATAATAAATAATAATTAAGATTGCTTGGTCTAGCTAAAGTGGGGGCGTTATATTAGGTGAAACTGTCCATGTGTGCCTAAACACAAAATGTCAGAAGTTCAAACTATTAACAAATGTGGCTGATGACATTAGTCACGCTTTTGCACCTTTTTTCGAAAGAGGATGTGATACTTGATGGGGCATTTGTGCCTTCTAAATATGGAGGCAGCGTGTTTGTTAAAATGTATGTTACATTTAACAATAACTTTTAACTTTATTAAAAAAAAAAAGGTCCCGCTTTATATTTATACTGTACAAACTGTATTTTCTGTTGCCTTACACCTACCCTACACCTAAACCTAGCCCTCACAGGAGACTGTGCATACTTTAACTTTCTCAAAAAAACTCATTCTGTATGATTTATAAGCCTGTTTTCTCATGGGGACCTCACAAATGTCCCCACAAGATCAAAATTGACTAGTTTTACTATCCTTGTGGGGACATTTGGTTCCCATAATGTGATAAATACCAGGCTCACACACACACACACACACACACACACACACACACACACACACACACACACACACAAACACATTCTAAAAATAACAAAATATAATAACATATATTTGTAATATATGGTAATTTTATTATTATTGCTATTGGCTACAGAATCTGTTGATGACCCTACAGGACAAGCTGGCATTGAATGAACAAATGAATGAATAAATAAAATACACACACATACACATTCTACAAATAACATAATATAATAACATACAGTATATTTATAATAAATGGTAATAATAATCACAAAAAAAGTAATATTATTATCATAGGCTACAGAATCTGTTGTTGACCCTATAGGAAAAGCTGGCATAGAAGATTAATTAATTATAAAAATATATAAAATACACACACATACACATTCTACCAAAAACATAATATAATAACATTATATTTATAATATATGGTAATTTATTATTATTTTTTAATATATTATATATTATTAATATTATTAGTTGTATAGGCTACAGAATCTCCTGATGACCCTACAGAACAAGCTGGCATAGAATATTAAATAAATAAATAAATAAAAAACAGTAAAAAAATAAAATAAAATAAAATAACATAGATCATCATCATCATCATCACCATCATTCTTATACTCTACAGAAGCTCCTGATGACCCTACAGGACAAGCTGGCATGAATGAATACAGTCATGGCCAAAAATATCGGCACCCTTGCAATTCTGTCAGAAAATGCAACCCTTCTCTCAGAAAATAGCTGCAGTTGCAAATGTTTTGGTACTCACGTTTATTTATTATTATTATTATTATTATTATTATTATTGCATTGGAACAGCACAAAAAAACTGCAAAGTCAAATCTGATACAATTCCACACCGACCAAAAAAGTGTACTTGACAAAATTATGTCATTCACCATAATAATCAATGAACATTCAAAGATACACAAGCGTATAACTTGCTGTTGTGCACGCGCACAGTCAATGTGCTTAAAGGTTCCAGACTGTTCCAAAAATGGCGGATGGCTTGCGTATCGTGGCCCATAGAAACAGTCGCTAATGAGGCATCTATGTATATATATCTATGGTTCACACAGCCAAGGCATCCAGTGCCAGAAGCAACCCCAAAACATCTTTGAACCTCCACCATGTTTGACTGTGTTCTTTTCTTTGAAGACCTCATTTATTTTTCTGTAAACAGTGCCATGATGTCCTTTACCAAAAAGCTGTACTTTTGTCTCATCTCTTCACAGTACATTCTCCCAGAAGGATTGTGGTTTTGTCACGTAAGTTTTAGCAAAATCCAGTCTTGCTTTTTTATGCTTTTGTGTCAGCAGTGGTGTCCTACCATAACGACTAAAAGGAAGGAAGGAAGGAAGGACATGACGTTTGGCCATACTCGGAATTTTCTGAACCCATCCAAGTGCACACACAAAGTAGTGAACTCACACACACACAGAGCAGTTGGGGGTTTGGTGTTTTGCTCAAGGGTCTCACCTCAGTCGTGGTATTGAGAGTGGAGTTGCTTTGACACAATCTGTATTGTAAAAATCGCTATATAAATAAAGGTGACTTGACAATCTCAAGGCGATAAGTCCATCTCCGGAAATCTTAATGTTCCTATGTGGAGAGAGCGCTGATCATTCACTTTCCATGCCGGACCTGGGACTTGAACTCGCAACCTTTCAGTTACAAGTCCGACTCCCTAACCATTAGGCCACAGCTGCCCCCACTGTCTGCAGATCAGCTTGAATTTGTTTGGAAGTTAATCTGGGTTCTTTATCTACCATTCGAACAATCCTTCTTTGTAATTTTTCATTAATTTTGCACTTCTGTCCCCGTCCAGGGAGGTTAGCTACCATGCCATGGGCTGTAAACCTCTTGATGATATTTGCGACAGTGGACATAGGAACATTAAGATCTCTGGAGATGGACTTATCGCCTTGAGATTGTCAAGTCAAGTCACCTTTATTTATATAGCGATTTTTACAATACAGATTGTGTCAAAGAAACTTTACATTATCAAATAGCAAGGTAATATATCAATAATGCAAAAAAGAAACCGTAAATAATTTTAGTTGAAGGAAATTAATCAATAATTCCAAATTAATCAGTTAATTGTCCCCAACTGAGCAAGCCATAGGCAACAGTGGCAAGGAACCAAATCTCCATCTGTGTCACAGATGGAGATTTGGTTCCTTGCCACTGTTGCCTATGGCTTGCTCAGAACGTTGGGAGAAACCATGTTCAGTTGGGGGGTCGGTTCTCCTCTGACCAACATACAAGCAGTTTATACCTGTAGAGGTGGTCTATATGTGCTGACCCACCATCTGGATACGGACTGGATCAGGGAATTCCAGTGACCATCTGATCAGAATACAGACTGGATCTGAACTCAGAATAAGCAGGAGACAGTCTAATATTAGCGTAGAATATTAGCGTATTAGATTGTCCATGTTTTTCCCAATTTTTTTCTCTCAAGTCTTACTCTTCTTTCTTTTCTCAATGCTCAGTGTGACACACAGCACAAAGGTTGAGTCAGCGTTTCTCCATTTTAACTGATTGCAAGTGTGTCTACTATATTGCCCACTCCTGTTACCTGCCACAGGTGTGTCTAAATACAAATTACAGGAGCATCACATGCTCAAAAAACAATCATTTCTTACAATTTTGACAAGGTGCCAATAATTTCATCCAGTCCATTTTTCTGTATGAAATTTTATTTTGTTTTATAAAGTTTTCTAAGTTTTCTTTGTGTTGTTCTAGTGCAAACAAAAACAAGCGTGTGAATACCAAAACATTTTGCAATTGGAACAATTTTCTGAGAGAAGTGTTTTTTTTTGATAGCTCATCCAAAAATAAACAATTTGACCCTTCAGCCAAGTTGTTATATTTGACCAAACTATGTTATCTTCCTCTTATTTAAAATCCACAATATTTGTCCAAATGGCCAAATGTGTGTCCACTCTGAAATACCAAATACATTCATCAAAATTCATGACGCTCTAGATGACGCTTGAGCACGAGTCTAATGCATCTAATTTCCTTCTAGTATAATGCCATACAGTGTTGTGTGTTTTTTTTTCAAGCCACTGTACCGAAAGAGGAAGTGAAAGCTGTTAGGGCTGTCCCTCGCAAAGCGAGATAGCTTTGCCTAAATATGACTTGTGAAGGTCAGAAGCACGTGTGGGATGACGGCAGATACTGTCGGACTTTCTTTCTGTGTGGGTGAATTCAACCCAAAATCTCCCTCCTTAAATTCCACCCATAAAGGGATAATCCCCTCACAGAAGAGTCTCTATAAAGGCTGATAGCCTGGACAATAAGCCACACAGCAGCAAGTCCAGCTTGAGTGCTTCAGCTCTAACAGACTCTCTGTACATCCAGTCAATCTAGTAAAACACAACGGCCAGAATGACCGCCTCTCGCTTCGTCATTTTCTCCGCAGTGGTGGTGCTTGTGTGCGCCGTTAGCCTGAGTGAAGGTAAGATGGAGGAGAAAGTTAAATAAATATATTGAAAAACAAGGCAATTTAAAATATGTAAAACATTTAATTCAAATCTGGCTATTTGTATAGTGTTTTAATAAAAACTTGGTTGTGTATTCTTAAATCTAGGTTTGCGTATTGGACCACAAAGGTGCTGTTTTTCTTATCAAGCCCGTGCTGTGCCAATTGGCAGAGTGGTTAGTTACAGCATGACAAGCCAGCAGTGCCCCAAAGAAGCTGTGCTGTAAGTGTCACAACAATATATCTCTGTTTTTGTATATGTCTGAGACAAATTACTATAGTAGTATTATTATTATTATTATTATTATTAATCTGAACACTATTATATGTACACTAATTATATGTATTTTTACACAAATGAACAAATGTCAAAAGAAAGTGTTTTAATTCCTTTGTGTTTAATGCTATTGAATTTCTCTGAATACAGGTTCAAGACTGTGAAGGGTAACTATGTGTGTGCCAATCCCACTGACTCGTGGGTAAAACAGCACATCAAGATCCTTGACACCAAGAACGTTGGAAGCCAGGGGACCTTGTAATCATGTTGACCTGTGTCCTCTTAACTACTGAAGCACTGGACAAGTGTGGAGCCTGAGCAAAACTGAAAAAAAAAAAAATAATGCAATTATTGTACTCACCGACAAATGCATTGTCACTAATTGATCAGCATGTTAAAGCTATGGGGTTAAACAATCCAGAATTTATGTTGTTTGAATTGTTTATCTTTTTGACTTGTCTGTCATTTGTCTTACTAATGTTTTTTTTAAAGAGTGTTTTGTACTGAAAGATAAAGTAATGCATATTTTTAGCCTATAGCTTAAGTATAAACTAGTTCAGAGAAATTCAAAAGTTCAAAGAGTATTTTTGTAATATGTCATTAAAGACATTATATTATGATGATGATCTATTTATGTAAGTTTTTGCTAATGTAACCTCCTCACAATAAAGACACTTTCCGGGTATCTATTTGACTTTTTTTGACATTTGTTCATTTGTGTAAAAATAATCCTGTGTTGTCTTTCACCATGATTCACACAGTTCACACTTACAGAGGTGATCAGGTTTCAAGACATCTATGAATTTGAAAACCACTAACATTCATGTTTGCATATATGACGCTGTTAACTTGCAACCTGCTGAAACTTTATCTGTGGAAACATTGCCACATAAATCCGCTTTGCTGTCCTACAGGTGCAGTAAGCTATTTTATATAGAAAGTATAAATTAAAAAAAGGTTTCACTAAAAATCTTAACATATTGTGCGTATCTGACAGTCTGAGTTTTTGTAAACAATACAATAAAAGTAGACGTAAGCCGTTGTCAGATTAGCCAATCAAAAGGCCTTGTGATGCCTTTTATTCCTGTCAATCAACTAGTGCATTCAAGGAAGGCAGTCCATAAATGTGAAGCCAGAAATGGAGAGATTAGAAATGTGATATTTTGGTAAAACGCTGAATAAAAAAGAAAAAATACCGGAGTTCAAGCACTTTAAGGCATTTAAGCACATATGAAAAAAGACATTATATTAGCAAGCGTGTAACTACTTAAATCAATTATGTAAAAAGCATTTTTGAGGTAATCCAGGTAATTTACCATAGAAATATGATATTTTTAATGTTTATGACTGTTATAGTGCCAGCTGTGGTCTGATCTTTGGTCTAAAATTTTGCATGCTTGTTTAGAATCACCTGTCGCACATGCTCACCAGGTTTCGTCAAGTTTTGAGTCTTCCTTTAGGCTTTATAATTTATTTGGGGCAGTCTTCTTCTGTAAACAACCCTGTTATAGCTTCCCAAATGATACATTTCAACATTTCTTGATTAAAGGCTTAGAGAATTGTACTGAAGTGGTTATTTTCCAGATTGAGCGAAAAAAACCTACACTGTAAAAAAAAAATCCGTAAATTTAAGGTAGAAAACTGGCAGCTGTGGTTGGCAGAATTGTACCTTAAAAAATATGGTAGCAACGGTTTACAGTTTACGGTCTTCAGTTAAATTTACAAGCAAATACCGTAATTTCATTAACTGATATAATTGTAATCTACCAACCTATTGAAGTACTGAAATCTGTTTTATACCTTTGTAATACACTGATAACCACCAAAACCAGGTGGTGATGAGAAAGTCACATGATAAACTAAAGCCCATCTTAAGCAGCTTTTAAATATTAACTTACATAGAAGGTGCACAGTGTCATTCACACGAACACTAAACACCATCATGGAATTTACGGTCAATTTTACAGTCTTTTACCGTTAACCAATTAACAGGTTTTTACTGTAGCATTTTTACAGTTTTTTTACTGTTAAATTCACTGTCATTTTTTACAGTGGACTAGTTCCCAAAAGTCATTTTTTTGTAACATCTCAATTGTTTAGCAAACAATTGAATTGACCGCAGTGCTTTTAGAGGCAAAGCTGTCTAAAATTAGGAGTTGTATCATATGATACGAATATCACATGTATGTGCAAAAAACACGTAATCGTTTACACCCTTGAAAAATGTGATATCTGCCTCCTCAGTGGCTGATTTCGTTCAAAATTCTTACAGATCTTTGGGGCTGTGAGTCAAATAAGTCCATTGACTTTCATTCCAATCTGCCTCCGTTAACCTTGTCTAATAGGTGCTGAACTTTCATCTGATGCCTCCATTTTGTCTGCCATTTTGTTTTGACTGACGGTTTAGGAGTGATGAGTGCTTTCATACTTTTGATTGCTGTAGCGCCCCATCTGGCTGATTGGGGCAAGCCTTGGTGATGTTGTAGGCAGAGTACTACCATCCCTTCAAGTTTCAAGTCTTTATGACTTACAGTTTGGTCTACATGATCAGTTTTACGTGGAGATTGCTGTTCCTTGGCCATTCTAACAATTACAATAAGGTTTCAGCGCTATGTGCTTAAACCCCTAAAAAAAGAAGCAAGATGAGACTCAGTGAAAACTGCAACTTTTCATCGCTGGATAGAGCTGAACGCTTAAAAAACACGCTTAAAGAAAATGCAAAACTTGCTGTAATTTCACTTGACACATAAAGTGACATTAAATTGATATATCTGACATTAAATCATACGAAGACAAAAAGTAGATTCTTCACTGTTTCATATTTTTTCTGCTTCTCTCACAAGCTGAAACTAAACCGCACGTGAATAATGAGGCAAGTATTGTTTACATAGCCTAATAATTGCAAAACAATTTGTCACTAGCTCAAGATTTTCCCAGACTGTACGTCATGATAACGCAATTCGTTTGGGGTGTTAAAATGGCTTTGTAAACCAGATGGAAAGTTTGGAAACAGTTTATGACCTTTTATGAGTCTGACGTACAGTGAGTGCTGTTTTTAACCACATAGGTTTGTGGTCATGTGTATTCTACTGTTGAACATGAGAAGGTGTCATCTTCAAATATAACATGGCGTAGTTCTCTTTTCTGTCCACAAATACATGTCACGTTGGTAATGGGAAGTGACACTGTTCATTTTAGATCCGGATACTGCATTTACTTAGCAATCTGTGTAATTTGACCATGTAGAGGTAGTGGGACTGGGATTCAGGATTAAGTCTGTGAGAAATCTGAAAGAATACTTTCCACATACTTATATAGTGACACAGGAAAAGCAAGCAATAAATAACTAAGTAAGTAAGAAAGATAGCAAGTTAACAAATAAATATGTGAAATTAAAAATACATAAAAATGCTGCAATATTTATTCTCAGAATGGGCTAAAATTTTGTGTACATAATAATGTGCTTAAATATTATTATGGACACAACAGTGTGATGTACAAAACTGTTATGCACGTGTGTGTGTGTGTGTGTGTTGTGTGTGTTTTAACTGTGTCAGCTTTGTCATATCATCAGAGGAGCTGTGACAGAGCGAACGTGAGCGATACAATATTTATTCTCAGAATGGGCTAAAATCTTGTGTACATAATAATGTGCTTAAATATTATTATGGACACAACAGTGTGATGTATGTACAAAATTGTTATGCACGTGTGTGTGTGTGTGTTGTGTGTGTTGTGTGTGTTTTAACTGTGTCAGCTTTGTCATATCATCAGAGGAGCTGTGACAGAGCGAACGTGATTTTCGCACTTCACCATCATCTTATTCTTCCAGGTAAAATAATACTTAAAAAAAAATATATATATATATATATATATATTTGTAAATAATACTTTGACTATAGATTGTTAATGTAAACCATTGCATTTAATATTTTAGTATTTGAATTTTCATTTTATTTTCAGGGTTTATGAAAGTGACAGAGATGTTCCAGTTACTACTAGTGTTTTTTTATTTTGTAATTTCTGGCAACATAATGCATATTTGTTCATGCTAAAGAGTTATGTACACAGAAAAAAAAAAAAAAATAAATAAATACTGTAATAAAATGAAGGATTTTTTCATATTAATTTTCACACAGATTTTACTTACACTTAATTTAGCACTTCTTTATGATAGTAGCACTGTAACTGTCACACACTGTGCACTTCATACCCAGAAACAAAACACGGGACAAATTAAGTTAAAAAAGAATGCTGCGCCTCACATCATTTTTACTTTACTATATTTTAATTAAACATAAAATGTGGTGTATTTAAAAATTTGTCTGACCAGAAGTCAAACTGAATTACTGTTTTAATAACGAAGCATCTTGAAGAATGAGCCTGTTGTGTGTGCTGTTCCTGGGACTCTTCTGCTCTGTGCAGATGTCCATAAATGGTGAGGGCTCTTTGGTTAACTAAAACCTATTCCCATATTATTTAAGTAAGTTTTAGTGTTACTGGTTTATTTTGCAATTTAGTGTTGCACTTGGTGTTTTGAAAATACATAGATACCAATATACTATAATATATTTTCTTTCTTTTTTGTGCATTAACAAAACAGATTTGGGATATTTTGGTGATTTGGGATATTTCAGCTTCCAGCGCTCTTGGTGCAGCACTACACTGCTGTGTAGCATTCTCTAAGGTGAAGATTCCTGTGAAACTGGTGGTGTCTTACTACAGGACCAGCAGCCACTGTCCCATACAGGCTATTGTGTGAGTGTGATCTTAAACATTATTTTAATTTAAAACTGAAAAGTCAACCTGAAGAAGAAACTCCATAAATAAATAACCTTGGATTTTCCCGACTCCCCAGGTTTACGATTAAAGGGAGAGAGATCTGTGTAGATCCGGCGACCAAGTGGGTGCACCACCTTACTGCTATAGTGGACAAAAGAACAGCTTCTGCTACAGCAAATGCTGCTGCATTAACAAATGCTACAACAACTGTTAAAGCAACAACTGCTGCAACAACAACAACAACAACAACAACAACAACAACAGTTACTACAACATCTAGTCCAGTTGCTCAGTTGTGCATAAGTTACAACTAAGCCTTGTTGTGGCCAGTGTTGGGCATGCTACTTTAAAAAGGTAATTAGTTATAGTTACTAGTTACTTCTCACTAATAGTAACTGAGTTAGTAATGAGCTGCATCATTATAAAAGTAACTAATTACCAGGGAAAGTAACTATTGTGTTACTTTTTTAAAAAATGTTTAAATATGTCAAATAACTTGGATGTCCCCAATATTAAATATAATTAATAATTGAAATGGACACTGAATAGAATAAGTTTTTATTATAAAACACGCTAATCTAAAATATTTTAATGACTGCTGTGGGACAAGATGAGAGACACCTATCAAATTCAATAAATTATTGCAAATATTATCAACCCTCTACAGACAGCTTGGCATTGACTTGTCATTGGCTAGTAATTTTTTGTTGTTGTTTTTTTTTTGTTTACTCACCAGACTAATATTAAATATCTGATCAATGGCACAGTTTTTTAAATATATGAAAGTACACTTAGCATCAGTCAGTAAAGTGTTATAAAATGATATTATGATCATTTGGCATTAACTTAATTTTAGAAATTAGAATAACCATGTATGAATGTAAATTTGTCATGCTGACTGAACTTATGACTGGTTGATATTGTTCGTCATTTAGTGTTTCTATAAAAAAAATGGAAAAAACTAAAAATAATACCGATAAGATAACAAAACTACTACGAATTCTACTACTAATAACAATTTAAAACGCATTAAGGATTAATGAGCTACAGGGTTCATGAATATTAATCACGTTGTCTGTGTTCGCTTGAACTGATTTGTTGAAATCAAAACTCGGACGATAATAGGTAAACCAGCCAATGAGATTGCCGTTTGCTCATTAGTTTCGCCTACTACGGAAGAAAACTGGCAGTTCTTAAAAGCTGAAGAATATCAAAGGAACTCGTTATTTCGACAGGATGATACAACGAATACTATAGTTTTATCGATATATATATATATATATATAGAGAGAGAGAGAGAGAGAGAGAGAGAGAGAGAGAGAGAGAGAGAGAAAATAAATCTGTACAGTTTCTATATCAGGAAGCAAAGCATGTTTTAAAATAGCTCTGATTATTATGAACTGTCCGAACCAGTTTCATTACTTAATAGAAGCATCTTCAAATATCAATAAATAGCTTTTATTAGACAACCTCATTCCTAGTACTGTATTCCGGTTCTCTACTGCCATCTAGTGATATTTCAAAGGGAATGTTCATGGAACTACACAATATTGCCGAAAGTACTAATCTTATTGTTTAAGCATATAATGATATTCTTGAGAATTGTGTACTTCTAATTTTATAGCAATAGTTTGGACAGGACCCTTTTTTATTCTAACATGACAATGCCTCTGTGTATAAGGCAAGGTTCATAGGGAAATGTTTGATTCAGTCAATGTGGAAAAACTTGACTGGTCGGCATAAAGCCAAGTCCTAATCCCAGTTGAACACCTCTGGTGTGCCTTTAAATTCAGACCTTGAGCCCAAAAAGTCATCACCAAACACCAATGAAACCAATTAAACATTAAGATACAATTTTAGTCAGGTACCCACTTTAGTCAGGTTTGACTAAAGTAGTCAAACCTGTTCTTTAGAAGGTGTCCAAATATTTTTGGCAATATATTGTATATTAGAGTAGACATGCTGACAGCAAATTCAGGAACTCTTATTAAAAGGTCAAAATTTGCAATAAACCTGCAAGCATTTTTGCTATTCAAGTGCATCCTAAAAATTAAAAAAGAAGAAAAACTAAATATATAAAATAACGATTGTGTAAGATACATAAATGGTTTTGTGGGTTCTTTGAAGGAGTCTGTAGATGTCCGGCTGGATCTTCAGAAATTTTCAGAGACACTTGTTCCTCCTTTCTTTCTTTTTTTTTTTTTTTTTTTTTTGGTATTAGTATTTTATTCAGTATAAATCAGAATAAATACCAGCATCTACCTGACACATCTAGGTCTGTCTTTTGCAAAACTGATACAACTTCTATCAGACTAAAATTAAACTTAAATTACATATTTGAAATAGAACTCTGACCAAAATTAGAGAACACTCATAGATACCTTCAAGTTATTGGGGTTCTTTAATTAAATGTCAGCATTCCTCAAAATTTTCTCTGAGATTGCAAGATGGCTGGTCACTCTAAGTTGACTGAAACCCTACAACAGGAGGTTGTCCAGATGAAGGCCAAAGAGATGACCCTTTCAGCCAATGCAAGAGAAGTTGATCATTCCAACTTTCTTGAATATTACAGGTTTACAATGACACTAATTCATTCAAGTCCCTCAAAAAGGCTGATCATTCACGTAAGGCAAATGCATGAGAAGACAGGAAAATGCAGAGACCCTCAACTGGGAATCGGTTCAGCACTGCAGCTGGAATTGCTTACCAGTTTATTGCTGAACAGGGTCTGGATTTGTCTCTGCATGTTTAAGAGAGTCAAACTGAAAGCGCACTATGCAGTGGCAAAGTCAGTATTATAAGTGAATACTTTGATAATTGGTAACACACACACACACACACACACACACACACACAAATTAATAAATAAATAAATAAATGAATAGAAAATATGCATGTGTGCTGAGCTAAAATTGGACTATGACATTTCAGCCAGTCAGACTAAAATGTTTTCTTACCATTTTAAAAAGACAAATTTCTATTTCCAGTCTGCCCAAAATAGTCACTAACTATTAGATTAGTCACTAACTGCAAATGAAAAGCTGCAATTTCCTGTCATTATATTTTAATTCAGTGATTCAGTTCATTATTATTCTAACTTCTCTATTAGACCAACAGGTGTCACTATAAATAAGAAATTGGGTTGTGTTTTCTTAGAGCAGTGGTTCTCTGCCATGTTTCTGGTGGTCTGACATTCTAAGTTTAGTGCTTTAATTAAACACACCTGAACAAGTTAATCGAGGACTTTGGGTTTACTTGTGAGCAAAAGGGTCAAGATTTTGTCCATGCTGAGCTTGACAAGTTTGAAAGAGGAAGCTGCGTGTTTTTCTGAAACATAACAAAGTAGAAAAAAAGGACGAGGATAAGGAGGAGCTAAAAACTACTCTTATGCAATGTTGATTCTCAGAAATGGATTATCTGAATGCCTTTACATGGAATAAGTCTATGTGAAGTCACTCAGACATTATTCTAAACACAACAGCTTTGAGATCTTCGGGCTCTACAGAAATTCTACAGATCATTTCTGTCATTGTGAAGAAACATCTTGAAGAATGAAAGGCCTGATGTATGTGCTGTTCCTGGTGATCTTCTGCTCTAAGCAGATAACTCCATCACATAAGGGCTTTTCTTTTTGAATCAAGATTGTTATTGTTTTCAGACAATTTATGGCAGGTTTAGTTTCATTTGTTGCAATTGCACAGGTTTGACTAACATTGTTTTTTTTTACCAACCTTTTTAATCTCACCAACAGCTGTTGTTGGAAGAGTTCCTGAGAGCTGTTGCTTTAATTTGATCGACTTTCAAATTCCAGCCCAAAAAATTTTCAGTGCTCTTAAGACAGGTTCACATTGCCCAATTCAGCCATTGTGTAAGTATTTAAACTCTGAAATATAGCAATGTGCTCCTTTATAGATGAATTGTAGATGAATGATAAAATGATTTTGAGCAGGCCAGCTTTTTTAACACATTTTGAATGTGAACTTTTTCCCTGCCGGGTTACGACAACTAAAAGTTTAGAATTCTGTGCAAAACCAGACGAGCCTTGGATAAAGAAAGTCATAGAGAGACAATAAAAAAAACAATACATATGCACACAATGCTGTTTACATTTTTACTGTTTAATACAACGGTCCTTTCTTAATAAATATATTACTTGTTTTATCACCTCATCAATATAAAAAAGATCTTGAAAAACCTACTTTATGTTAAACCTGTTCACATTTATCACTCAATATGCTGACATGTGCAGACTGACAGTGCAAATGAATATTAAAATGCATATTACTGACTGTCTTAGCATGGTGTCAAAACTTAAAATTTGTTTATATTCATGTAAATTACTCATGGAAAGGCACCAATTAGTAAATAATTTACATCTAAACAGAAAGAACAGACAAATTGTTTATTTTTTGGCTTGTCTGTAGTTAAAAAAAAAATTACAGGTCAGATTTTTGCTAACATGATCCTCACAATAAAGGCACTTTCTTGATCTATACATTTTTATACTCTACAGTTTTTTTTTTACATGATTCACATTTACAACTTTTATGAGTATTGCTCTCAGTTAACAGCATTTTATTTGTGTTAGTTGTGAAATGCTGACTATGTAGTGACTTCTGTATGGACAATACAAAGGTTAGTTTATTTTGGCATTATCATACCGGATGAAAATAAATTAGTGTTTTCATGCACCAGTTTGTATCATGAGAAGACACCTACGGCACACATTACAGACAGTGATCTACAAACAGATATATAAAAGGAGTCTTATGAACTCCTTGTTTATTTTCCTTATAAACTCCTTTATGTAAAATCTAAAAATATTTATTTATAATCTGCATACACAATAAGCCATAGTAAATTTTTTTTTTTCCTCCTGCTTTAATAAAAACATAAACCTATATTATAAAACCAGTTACAAGCATATTTATAGTATTTTTTGTCTGTGAATTTAGTCACATGTAGACAATTCATCAAATGCCAAATCCACAACAAGAGGTCAGTCGAGAAGAACAGAACATAAGAAAGGAAGGCAGTGTTCCTCTTTTTTTAAGAAAAAAAAACTGAAATCCACTTCAATGTCAAGGTGTGCCATTTGCATACAAACTGTACCCTATAATCCACAACTAGCATTTCATGAAGCTCAACTCCAAGTCAGTTTTGTGTTAGACCAACTATAAACTAAAATTCATTTAAATTTTCCGTTTTTGTT
This sequence comes from Cirrhinus molitorella, assembly GCA_033026305.1. Taxonomy (NCBI): domain Eukaryota; kingdom Metazoa; phylum Chordata; class Actinopteri; order Cypriniformes; family Cyprinidae; genus Cirrhinus; species Cirrhinus molitorella. The sequence continues at coordinate 9,360,544 of CM065141.1, read as the reverse complement.
TTTTTTACAGCTGTTTTTCCGTATTTTTGAATTACGCTTTGCATTGTGGGAGCTAGAACCTCGGTCGCTCAACGGCGCAAAAACAGTGCAGGAGCAGGTGCTATTACTCATGGAGATCTTCTGTGTCAAAGTTTTATTTTAAAGTCGGCTTTCGAACCTGTTTCTGCACTTCCGTGGTAAATTATAGACTATGTCGTTCAATGTCACATAAACTTTTGACGTAACATTAGTTAAGGTCAGGCTTGGTTGGCAGGTGAATGTCAAAGCCATCACTCGTGGATGTTAAGGTTACTCTTTTAATTGTTTAACTTTTAATTGTTGTGATGCGTTGTATTTAGTGCTACACTAAATACATTATTTCAAGCATCCGTTATTACTGAAGAAAAGCAGTTGTGATAAACCAAACCATCCCGGGACGTGTTTGCATTGACTCAGAAGGCACTCCGGCAATGTGACAGAAATTTCTGGAATCAACACGCAGTGTGAAACTGGCTTAAGTGAAGATCTGGCATCGCGAGTCGCGACTTCTTCAAAAACTGTCACCTTTTCTGCCAAATGAGATAAGTTTATGCTTTTTATTGTCTTGTTTTACACACATAAAACATGCAAAAAAGAAATCAATTCGGCAACATTATCATAACTGTGAAGCGGCTGACAGCGTCAGACATCGCGCCAGCAGCCCGTCAAGTTTTCTTTCACACTGAAATGGACAAGTGCACACGATATTATGATAAAATGACCGATGCTGGAGAGACAACAGTCTAAAATGAGTTCAAATGTAGATCAGATATGCGTCATGTTTTAGCAGATAATGACATTCATAGTGTTTATATTTTGTTGTTGTCTTTCTAATGACAGGACGTAACTGCTGCTGTAGGCCTAATGTGAATCTCAAGCATACCTGCATTTTTATCATGGGTTTGTATTCACTTTTATTAACAGTTTTTATTTAGCAGTGTTTAAAGATGCTTGTCATTATGTATACAATAATTTTGTAATGTCTTTTTGTTTAAGGTGATGGCCAGATCGCTGTTGTTCAGTAAGTTAATGGCCACATCTCCTCCCCTGTTGTGGTTGTGAGCTACAAATACCCAGAGATGGCACTTATGCTGGAATTCAAACAGAAGTAAGCAAGACATATGTGATGAAATGTGTGTAAAGCATTTGTTTGTGTTGCTGTTTATCTAGTTGAAAATGATGAAGTATATTGTAAGACATAGTTCATATGACAGATGCAAATGGAGACCATTGGAAATGTAAGTTAAGCAATTTAGAAACAACTAGTATTATGGTTACCAATTTATTTAATGAACTTAAAATGATAAAAACCAATATGATGCTTTTCGTTCTCCAACCTGCATGTTACTCTGTAGTTCAGTTTCATTCATTTCATTTTTTATTTCTTTTAGAGTTTTCCTGTGAAGAAATCCCGAATGAGGGTTGAGATGAAGGCAAGTGTGTTCATATTCTGTTTTATTAACAGTTTTTATTTAATATTAGTGTTCAATATTGAAAAGATGTGTTCAAAGGTGTGTTCAAAGCTGCCTGTCACTGTTTATGGTAATTTTGTAATGTCTTTTTTATTTAAGGTGATGGGCAGTTCAAGATTGCTGTTGTTCTCCTTCCCTTTTGTGGTTGTGAGCAACAAATAACCTGAGGAGATGGCACTTATGCTGGAAGTAAACAATATCCATACAGAAGTAAGCAACACATGTTATGAGAATAAAGCATTTGGTTGTGTTGCTGTTTATTTAGTTGAAAATAATGTATTTTGAAAGATATAGTTGATGTGACAAGCTCATATGACAGATGCAAATGGAGACCATTGGAAATGTAAGTTAAGCAATTTAGAAAAAAAACGTTTGAATTGGAAAGTATTAGGAATAGCAGTTGATTGAATTAACTTTAAATACTATATTGCTTTTACATCTCCAACCTGCATTTCACTCTGTAGTTCAGTTTTATTAATTTCTCTTTTTTGTCATTATCCATTTCTTTTCCAGTGCAGAGAGAAGTTTTTTCCTGAGAAGAAATCCTGAACGAGGGTTGAGATGAAGACTACTATGCAGATGAAGGCTATGCATTCCTCCAAAGCCCTTGCATGAACAGTTTTGAAAATCCATGTAATATTTGAGCATTTTCAAATCTCAGAATGCAACTTGGGCCAAACATACAGATAAAGGGGAAAAAAATTGGATGCTGTATTCAGTAGTTTCCTCAAACTGGCACATGGTGAGAGGTATACTAAGAGTTCACAAACACTTGGAGCCCTGTGTCTCACATCATGTTTGCTCTTACTTCAAATTGTATAGTTTTCTTAGTTTCACATTGAAATGTCAAGCATGAGTGCCTTCCACAATACAGGCATTTTTCATTGTTTGACAATGTAAAATGAATCAATTTGAGCAGCTGATTGATGAAATTGTTTTGTCCAAAACAACTGAAGGCAAACAAAAGCCATTGGATGCACTTTTAAGAATGTTTACATGAAGTAAAAATAAACCATGTTCAATTTGTATATTGTGCTGGATTTATTAGCTTTTTTCATAAATATATATATGCACCATTAAAACAGAAAAAGTCCGTTATTTTACTGTGGGCAGACTGTCAATTAACGGAAAATGTCCATTTTTAATTTACGGTACAAAGTCCAGGTAATGAGCTGCCATAACTAAAAAAGAAAATGCACAGAAAGTTTCTAAGAAACTCATGTTATCTTGTGAGTTTTTAAAAGAACCCTGTACCAGCAGCATCTGTTCCAGACTCTGTTCAGACTAGTTCTGTGAATCAGTTTAACTGATGGCTGAATTATTCTAACTTCTCTATTTTAATGCTGAGCTTGACAGGCCTGGAAAAGAGGAAGCTGTGTGTGTTTTTTTGGCTGAAGCACGTTTTCAGTCAATCTGAAAGAAAAGTACTTGCCACATTTTCACATGAGCGCCAAAGCAGAAAAAGGATGAGAAAAAGGAAGTGCTAAAAATGACTTTCATTGTACAATGCTGATACTCAGAAATAGATTTACATGAATGAAGGTGCTCAGATGTTATTCTGAACACATCAGTTCTTCAAGTCTTGAAGCTCTACAGAACTTCTACAGATTCTCTCTGTCATTGGGAAGAAACATCTTAAAGAATGAGAAGCCTAATGTCTGTGCTGTTCCTGGTGATCTTCCGCTCTGTGCAGATGACAAGTGGTGAGCACTCTTTTTAAGACAAAATGTATTGTTTTCAGATTATTTATACCAGCTGCATTTAATAACTCAAAATGCTGTGACATGATCAAAATGAAAACCTTTGTCTTTTTTTCTCAATATTTCAGCTACCAGAACAATTGAAGCGGCAAACTCAAACTGCTGTGTAGAGTTCTCTAAGGTGAAGATTCCTGTGAAACTGGTGGTGTCTTACTACTGGACCAGCAGAAATTGCGCCAAACGCGCTCTTGTGTGAGTACCATCAACATTATCCCATTTTCAAAATGGCAAAGTCAATCTAAATGAGACATTCCATTAATCAAACTTTGATCTAAATCTTATTTTTGTGTCTTCCCTCTCAGGTTTAAGATAGTTTCAGGGAGAGAGTTCTGTGTTGATCCAGAGACCACCTGGGTGAATGGTCATGTTGATAAAGTGAACAAAAGAACAACAACTGCTGCTGCATCAACATCTGCTACAGCATAAACTCAGACTATTACAATCTAAAAGAAGCTATACTGTTCCTATTTAAAATGTGTTTCATATTGTATATTTAAACCTTGTGCTGTTTCCAATGTGTATATAAAATATTTAATCAAAGAAATTAGCATAAATACTAATAGGGAAAGACAGCAATACTACAATTAGTACGTAATATATATTTAAACAGAAACAATAACAACAGACATCTCTTTGGCCTTTTTGTCATTAAAGTGCATTTCAGATCTGTTTTGAATAATAATCTAAACATTTTTGTTAACATGATCTTCACAATAAAGGCACCTTCTTGATCTCTACTTTTGTTTACTTTGTCTACTTTTTGTAAAACAGTTTTTTAATCATGGCAAGGTTATTTTGTAGCATAATTCACACTGTTCATACCTGCAGGGGTAGTTCTTTTAACTGAACTTCTTAAACTTTGTTCTCAGAAATGGATGAAATAATGTTGGTGTAAAAATTCTTATATAATAAGGTGCTCATACATTATTCTGGACACATCAGTTTGATGTAAAGTAACACAATTGTGTTTTTTGTTTTCATGATTGTGGCTCTCAGGTAACAGCCTTAAAGAGTTTTATTTGTACTTCAGTTGTGAAATGCTGACTGTGTAGTGACTTTTGTATGGACAATACAAAGATTAGTTTATTTTGGCATAATATCGGATGAAAATAAATGAGTGTTTTAATGCACCAGCTTTGTACCGTGAAAGGAGCTGTGACAGAGTGGACGCAATTCTCTTGCTTCTTTGGGCTTACAGGTAAAATAATTAAACAAGAAACCTTTTCAAATAGAATGATACTTTGACTAACATAATAGCCTAGATTATGAATATAAACATTGGTTAGGTAGTCAATGATGCTATGTGTGGTAAACATAAAATGCAGCCTTGTGCTTTTTTTGTGGAATCAAAACATTGCAGTAATTTATATCAGGAAATACTGTCAGGGTACGGTGTTACACTGACAACATGAAAGCATTTTTTAAGCATCTTGTTCATAAACAATCACTTTTAGATGCAGGTAACCCATTGTGTGGTGCTGTTTGCAATAACTGTTTTGAGAAATGCACTTGCTGATTTGCAAATATTAAGGATGATTTGAGTAATATACCAAAGCGACTGAGAAAAACTGTAATGTGTGAAATATTTTAATTAAATACTGAAATACTTAATGTTAATACCAGATCTGTTAAGCATTCAAATGTAATCTTAAAAAAGCAATGTGAATGTAATGAAGTGTGGAGGCAACAGAATTTGATGATTTTTGATACTGGTGATTCTAAATTAGACTGATTGGGGGTAAAAGAGACACTGAAATAAATTAAATGAAAATGTTAATGTGTGTGAGTGTGAAAGTAGGATCACTGAAGAATGAGAAGCGTGATGTCAGTGCTGTTCCTGATGGTCTTCTGCTCTAAGGCAGATTGAAACTAAGGTTCTCTAAGGTGAAGATTCCTGTGAAACTTGTGGCGTCTTACTACTGGACCAGCAGCATCTGTCCCAGGTGTGCTATTAGTATGTATGATGTACATAATCTAATTTTCAAACTGCAAAGTCAATCTGAATGAGACACTCCATTAAAAAATAATAATAATCCAAATCTTATTTTTGTGTCTTTCCCCTCAGGTTTCAGACAAAAGCAGGGAGGAAGTTTTGTGTAGATCCAGAAACCACCTGGGTGAATGGCTACATTGATAAATTGGACAAAAGAACAGTCTATAGCTTCTTTTACACAGCGATTCAGGGAAAATAAATGGATAATGTGTTCTGTGATGTGTCCCAGGATGATTTTTGTTTATTTACACTGCCAGTGGTTTACTGGAATATGAGCGTGCGTTCACACACATCCTACAGACCAATTATCAGTTTGTAAACATTCGAGATGCGCATGCAGCATGGTTGCAGAAAACCCGGGAGAGATAGCCTTTTAGGGCTAGAGGATTACACAGATAAGGCACAAAAAACTTAGATTTAAAAAGATTAGAGATTTTATTAATTAGATGTAATTTTCAAAACGTTGTCCGCATATTACAAGAACGTGTCACCCAGTGATAAGCACTGTTATTCAGCGAAATTAGGGAATTAAAATAGGGATGATGTTTTTTTGGGGGGCAGTTAAATGACAGTCTATGGAGCCATGGATTAAAAGGTAAATTTGATTTTATATTTCAAAATTCTGACTTTACTTTTGCAATTCCGAGATTATATCTCACAACTGTAACAAGAAAAAAACAAGTCGTCATTCTCTCGTTTCCTCTCGGTTCAGAGTTTATATCTTTCTTGCTTGTATTTCCTCAGAATTAACACACGCACTAGTTTTGTTAAATCGAGTTCTAAAGTCCAAATTAGGAGATATAAACTTGCATTTGCGAGAAAAAAAGTCAGAATTTTGAGATAAAATAAATAAATGTTATGTAAAAATGTTAATAGTAATGGGTTTAAATAATATTTCATGCTTTAACTGTAAGGCTAATACAATACTTCCCTTATGAACAGCATATGTGAATATTATGAAGACCTAAATCAAATTTATACTTTAAATGTAGAGTAATCGTAGCATTTTTTATCCATAGTATGTCTGTTTGAATGTCTGCGTTTAGCTTCAAATGGCATCTTTGACTACTGTATTCTATTAAAATAATTTGCATTCTGATTTTGACATCAAAAGACACAAAAATATATATTTTTCTCTTATTCTATGGACTTTACACATTCACCTCCACTTGTTACCAGTGTTTTTCTGCAACCATATGCGCGCGCAGCTGCAAGTGACATCACTCTGATGTCTACTGATAATTGGTCTATAACCATCCCGTAAAGACACGTGACACGTAAAATGTGATGCATTTGTTGAACTTCCTTTTTTCTACAGTCCTACTGTACAGATGTGAATTTACTTTTCCTTCAACTAGGCTTATTAATTTAACTTTATAGTGTGATAGGGCTTTTACATTTACTAAAAATCTAACTTTTTATATTAAAAACAAACAAGTAAGCCCTACCCAGATTGAACGCTTAATAGTTCATTTTTAGGGAGTACCGCAAAATTTTAATGCATTACTTTTAAAAGTAATCTTAAAGTAAACTTTCCCATACACTGAAAATAAATGAAAAGCAAAATAAAAAAATAATAATAAAATATCGAGAGTATATAGCCTTTGATGTCCTTCCTGGTACTGTCCTGCAGTCATATTCTGCCATCTAATGATGAAAATTTGGTGGAAGCTCTATGGACTTCTTTTTGATTCATTGCATCAGTTGTGAAAGATTAAAGAATGAGTAGCCTGATATGGAAAGGCAAAGCACATATGGGCCAAACTTTCACCATAGCTATATGTTTGGTCATGACGTTACAGTATTATATATTTATATTTTCGGATGACTATTTAATATTGAGGTACAGTCAAACCAAAATTTATTCAGACACCTTCAACATATCACTAGTGAAAAAATATCAAAAATTATATCTGGTGTTTGGGGGAATAATTTTTGGTTAGACTGTATGGTCCAGATAATAGCACTCAACTTAGAGGCATATGTGGATTGGCTGTGACACACCATGAAATATGTTCACTTATGGTTAACTTTTGGCTTTCACTTGGAAATCACACATAACCTGCTATAGTCATGTATGGCAGTCCAAATCTCAGCTCATTCAACAATGATATTGGTTGCTTTGTGTCTTCTCTTATTTCTACTGGTTGATTACTGAAAATGTGAAAATATGTCTGTTATTTCCGCTCTGCTATCCAAGGGCGTAGGTTTGTTTTTGACATTAGTGGGGACATTAACCCAAGTGAACACCCCCGCCCCCTCCCGTTTGCCAACTTAACTCTTAACTTCTTAACAGTTTTTTGTGTCTGTGTTTTTTTTTTTTTTTTAAGTAGTTTTAACAGACAAAAATGACACAATTTTGATTTTGTGAACTAACAACATGCAGAGTGCTGGGTACATGTGTCTTTAATCATAAATCACTTTATAATAGTAATCGATTTGGATCCAGGTTGATTCTGAAAGAGTACTCTGCTGTTGCTATAGTAACAAACACAGCTTTCACGCACATCTGATTTACAGATAAACTGCATGCTCTTATTTCAGCTTGATTTGTACATTATTGTTAACGTTCATAATGACTTTATCAAATGCTGGAAGATTGTGTATATTTCCATTCAACCATTTTCTGTCAGAATGCTGACAGAAAATGGCTGCTGTCTTAAATTGGGTGAAATACCTGTGAGCTAAATGTGGCACTGCTTCTCGTGTGGTGCATGACTACATTCTGCTCATGTATTAAATGCACATCCTTGAAAGTGCACAGTTTTCTAACATAGCCTATTTAACTTCTTAGGTAATCTCATTGGTTTCAGATGCGTCCGAAATTACATATAGGCCTACATATATTTATTTTTTTGAGCAAAATTGTTGCTAGGGAGAGTTTGGCAGTAGCTTTATATTGGGAGGGACACGTCCCGTCCGTCCCTCCTAATTCTAACCCCCGGTTCCATCCTTACAGTCTTTGCCCAGACACACTGGTATCTTAAGGTAAGTGTTTTGGTGTTTTAAATGTTTTCTATAGGGCTATAATGGTACTTGGTACAGAAAAACACACACTTCAGTACGGTGTCTCACCGGGGGCGTTCCCCAAGTGTTTCGACGCAGCTCGAAGTGTACCGACGGGGAACTGGGGAACTGAGGAACGTAAATGAAAACTTCAGAAGTGTAAAGGAAATTTTCCGAATCATAAAGGAGAACTCTGGAAGCCTATTTGTAAGTACAGATCAGTGAAAGAAAGAGGAGAAAACGGTTAGCAAAACATGCAGTGTATTAAAGACGAAGTCAAAGATTTAGCCTGCGATGAATTTTTTTTCCAAGAATATTATATTCAGTTTCAGTTTATATTTCATACGTTTCTGGTAAAATTATGTTCATTTTAATTGACACAGTCAATGCGCTCAAAGGTTCGCAGACTGTTCCAAAAATGCGCGGCCCATAGAAACAGTCGCTAATGAGGCATCTGTGTATATATATGTATGATTCACACAGCAGAGGCATCCAGTGCCAGAACCAACCCCAAAACATCTTGAACCTCCACCATGTTTGACTGTTGGGCCTGTGTTCTGTTTTTTTTTTTTTGAAGATCTCATTTCTTTTTCTGTAAACAGTGCCATGATGTCCTTTACTAAAAAGCTCTACTTTTGTCTCGTCTGTCCACAATACATTCTCCCAGAAGGATTGTGGTTTTGTCACATAAGTTTTGGTAAACTCCACTCTTGCTTTTTTATGCCTTTGTGTCAGCAGTGGTGTCCTATCATAGCGTCCCTTTTCAGATGGTGACTGAATAGAAGGAAGGCAGGAAGGAAGGAGAAAGGATGTGATGTTTGGCCATACATGGATTTTTTTTAACCCATCCAATCCAACCCATCTACAATTCAAACAATCTTTTGTGGTAATTTTTCATTAATTTTGCTCTTCCGTTCCTGTCCAGGGAGGTTAGCTACAGTGCCATGGGCTGTAACCTCTTGATGATATTGTGCACAGTGGACACAGGAACATTAGGATCTCTGGAGATGGAGAGAAGTGTTGCAGTTTCTCATAGCTCATCCAAAAATAAACAATTTGACCCTTCAACCAAGTTCTTATATTTGACCAAACTATGCTATCTTTCTCTTATTTAAAATCCACAACGCTTGAGCACGAGTCTAATGCATCTAATTTCCTTCTAGTATAATGCCACACAGTGTTGTGTGTTGTTTTTGTTTAGTTTTTTTTCTCAATCCACTGTACGGAAAGAGGAAGTGAAAGCTTTGCTGTTAGGGCTGTTCCTTGGCAAAGCGAGATAGCTTTACCTAAATATGACTTGTGAAGGTCAAAAGCACATGGGATGATGACAAATACTGTCAGACTTTCTTTCTGTGTGGGTGAATTCAACCCAATATCTCCCTCATCGTCTCCTCCCCTCACAGAAGAGTCTCTATAAAGGCTGATAGCCTGGACAATAAGCCACACAGCAGCAAGTCCAGCTTGAGTGCTTCAGCTCTAACAGACTCTCTGTACATCCAGTCAATCTAGTAAAACACAACAGCCAGAATGACCGCCTCTCGCTTCGTCATTTTCTCCGCAGTGGTGGTGCTTGTGTGCGCCATTAGCCTGAGTGAAGGTAAGATGGAGGAGAAAATTAAATCAATATATTGAAGAAAAAGGCAATTTAAAATATGTAAAACATTTAATTCAAATATGTAACATACAGGCTATTTGTATAGTGTTTTAACAAAAACTTGGTTGTGTATTCTTAAATCTAGGTTTGCTTAAGGGACCACAAAGATGCTGTTTTTCTTATCAAGCCCGTGCTGTGCCAATTGGCAGAGTGGTTAGTTACAGCATGACAAGCCAGCAGTGCCCCAAAGAAGCTGTGCTGTAAGTATCACAGCAATATATCTCATGTTTTTGTGTATGTTGGAGACAAATTACTATAGTATTTTCATTTTTATTATTAAACTGAACATTTTTTTTTTATTATTTATTATATGTATTGTTTTATATTTTATATTTTAAATAACAATAATACTTATTGTATTTATTAAAATAGTTTTATTATTATGTTTATTAGATTAATAATTACTCATATTATTATGTTTAAACTGGTTTGAACTCATTTGACCAACAGTTCCTTTGTGTTTAATGCTATTGAATTTCTCTGAATACAGGTTCAAGACTGTAAAGGGTAATTATGTGTGTGCCAATCCCACTGACTCGTGGGTAAAACAGCACATCAAGATCCTTGACATCAAGAACGACACAAGCCAGGGGACCTTGTAATCATGTTGACCTGCGTCCTCTCACTACTGAAGCTCTCTGCATTTGTACTCGCTGACAAATGCATTATCACTAATTGATCAGCATGTTAAAGCTATGGGGTTAAACAATTCAGAAATTATGTTGTTTGAAATGTTTATCTTTTTGACTTTTCTGTCATTTGTCTTACTAATGTATTTCTAAAAAGAGTGTTTTGCACTGAAAGATAAAATATTGCATATTTTAGCCTATAGCTTAAGTAAAAGAAAAACATGAAATTAATCAGAGTATTTTTGTAACATGTCATTAAAGACAACATATTATGATGAAGATCTATTTATGTAAGTTTTTGCTAATGTAACCTCCTCACAATAAAGACACTTTCCGGGTATCTATTTGACTTTTTTTTTTTTTTACAACTGTTCATTTGTGTAAAAATAATCCTGTGTTGTCTTTCGCCATGATTCACACAGTTCACATCTACAGAGGTGATCAGGTTTCAAGATATCTATGAATTTGAACACCGTTAACATTCATGTTTGCATATATGATGCTGTTAACTTGCAACCTGCTGAAACTTTATCAGTGGAAATGTTGCCACATAAATCCATTTTGTTGTCCTACAGGTGCAGTAAGCTAATTGATATAGAAAGTATCTAAAAAAAAAAAGGTCTACTTTCTGAAAGGTTTCAACTATCCTAACATATTGTGCATATTTGACAGTCTGAGTTTTTGTAAACAATACAATAAAAGTAGATGCAAGCCGCTGTCAGATAAGCCAATCAAAAGGCCTTGTGATGCGTGTTATTCCTGTCAATCAATTAGTGTGTTCAAGGAAGGCATTCCATAAATGCGAAGCCAGAAATGGAGAGATTAGAAATGTGATAGTTTAGTCATCTGTCACTGACGTTTTGACGTCATAAAACGCTGAAGAAAATAAAATTACTGGAGTTCAAGCCCATATTAGCAAGCCTGTAACTATTTAAATCGATTATGTAAAAAGCGTTTTTGGCAAATCCAGGTAATTTACAATAGAAATATTATGTTTTTTAATGTTTATGTCTGTTATAGTGCCCTGTGGTCTGATCTTTGGTCTAAAACTTTGCATGCTTGTTTAGAATCACCTGTCGCATGTGCTCACAGGCTTCTTCTCTAAACGGCCCTGTTATAGCTTCCCAAAGGATACATTTCAACATTTTTTGATAATTATTAACCTAGAGCATTGGTCTCAAACTCAATTCCTGGAGGGCCACAGCTCTGCACAGTTTAGTTCCAACCCTAATCAAACACACCTGATCCAGCTAATCAATCTCTTCAGGCTAACTAGAAACTTCCAAGCAGGTGTGAATTGGAGCTGGTTGAAGCTAAACTGTGCAGAGCTGCGGCCCTCCAGGAATTGAGTTTGAGACCACTGACCTAGAGAGTCCAGAGAATTGTACTGCAGTGGTTATTTTCCAGATTGAGTGAAAAACCTAGGACTAGTTCCCAAAAGTTGTTTTTTTTTGTAACATGTCAATTGTTTAACAAACAGTTTAATTGATAGCAGTGCTTTTAGAGGCAAAGTTGTACAAAATGAGGAGTTGTATCATATGATATGCATATCACATGTATGTGCAAAAAACACATAATGTACAATCGTTTACACCCTTGAAAAATGTGATATCTGCCTCCTCAGTGGCTGATTTCATTCAAATTTCTTACAGACCTTTGGGGCTGTGAGTCAAACAAGTCCATTGACTTTCATTCCAATCTGCCTCTGTTAACCTTGTCTAATAGGTGCTGAACTTTCATCTTCCAATAATGGCCATGTATTTTTGAGATACACAAATGTCCTTATAGACACTTTTGGCACTTTGGACCGCGCACAGTGATTTTCATTGCTGGATGGATTTCATTGCTTTCATCCAGCTTTTCATTGCTGGATGGAGCTGAGCGCTTTAACACGCTTAAAACAAATGCAAATGTGATTTGACCATGTAGAGGTAGTGGGACTGGGATTCAGGATTAATCTGTGGTCTGTGAGAAATCTGAAAGAATACTTTCCACATACTTATATAGTGACAAAGGAAATAAAAAAATGAAATAAATAAGTAAAATGAAAAATACATAAAAAAAACTACAATATTTATTCTCAAAAATGGGCTAAAATCACTTAACAATGTGCTTAGATGTTATTATGGACACAACAGTGTGATGTATATACAAAATTGTTATGCACGTGTGTGTGTGTGTGTTTTTAACAGTTTTAACTGTGTCAGCTTTGTCATAAAAATTACATATAATTTATTTTCAGGGTTTATGAAAGTGACAGGGATATTCCTGTTACTACTAGTAGTACTGTATTTTGTAATTTCTGGCAACATAATGTATATTTGTTAATGCTAAAGAGTTATGTCCACTGTAAAAAACAATGTACTGTATTAAAATTAAGGATTTTTCTGTACTGATTTTTTACACAGATTTTACCTATAATTTAGCACTTCATCGTGATAGTTACACTGTAACTGTCACACATTGTGCACTTTATACCCAGAAACAAAACACGGGACAAATTAACCTCAAAAAGAATGCTGGAGCCTCACATCATATTTACTTTACTATAATTAAACATAAAATGTGGTGTATGTAAGAATTTGTCTGACCAGAAGTCAAACTGAATTACTGTTTTAATAAGGACACATCTTGAAGAATGAGTCTGTTGTGTGTGCTGTTCCTGGGGCTCTTCTGCTCTGTACAGATGATCATAAGTGGTGAGGTCTCTTTTGTTAACTAAAACCTATTTCCATATTATTTAAGTAAGTCTCAATTGTGTTGCACTTATTGTTGTGAAAATATACATATAGACCAATATACTATCATATATTTTCTTTCTAAAAAATATCACAGATTTGTGATATTTTTGTGATTTGGGATATTTCAGCAACCAGTGCTGTTGCTGCGGTACTATAAAACTGCTGTCTAGAGTTCTCTAAGGTGAAGATTCCTGTGAAACTGGTGGCGTCTTACCACTGGACCAGCAGCCACTGTCCCATACAGGCTATTGTGTGAGTGTGATCTTAAACATTATTTTAATTTAAAACTGAAAAGTCAACCTGAAGAAGAAACTCCATAAATAAATAATTAAATAACCTTTGATATTCCCGACTCATCAGGTTTAAGATTAAAGAGAGAAAGATCTGTGTACATCCAGAGACCAGCTGGGTGCAACACCTTACTGCTATAGTGGACAAAAGAACAGTTTCAAATGCTGCTACAACTGCTAAAGCAACAACTGCTGCAGCAACAACAACAACAATAACAACAACAGTTACTACAACATCTAGGCCAGTTGCTCAGTTGTGCATAAGTTAGGTAATTAGTTATAGTTACTAGTTACTTCTCACTAATAGTAACTGAGTAAGTAGCTGAGTTGCATCATTATAAAAGTAACTAATTACCAGGGAAACTAACTATTGTATTACTTAAAAAAAACCAAAAAAGTTCAAATATGTCAAATTGGATGTCCCAATATTAAATATAATAAATTATTGAAATGGACACTAAACAGAGTAAGTTTTTATTTAAAAAAAACTGGACACTAATCTACAATATTTTAATATCCTATGGGACAATGTGAGAGACACCTATCAAATTAAATAAATAATTTCAAATATTATCAACCCTCTACGGACACCTTGGCATTGACTCGCCGTTGGCTAGTACATTTTTTAGTATAGGCTACTCACCACCAGACTAATATTAAATATCTGATTAATGGCACAGTTGTTAAATATCTGAAAGTACACTTAGCATCAGTCAGTCAAGCATTATAATATGATATTATGATAATTTAGCATTAAACTTTAGTAATTAGAATACCCATGTATGAATGTAGAGATATTGTTCGTCATTTAGTGTTTCTATAAAAAATAATACTGATAAGATAACAAAACTACTATGAATTCTACTACTACTAATAATATAAAACACACTAAGGATTAATAAAGACAGATCGACACGCGTCATAATCTGAAAACCACGCCCACCGGGGGAAAACAATCCAACATTCCCCATTGACTTTGTATTGCAGGAAGCTGCCTCTCTGGCATTTCCGACTAATAACAAGAAACAGAACAATGTCTAAAAGTTGCTATGCGACAAGGTGTACAGTAAACAAGCTAAAAAGCACAGAACTACGTTTTTATAAGCTGTCGACTCAAAAAACGAGCGTTTAGACACACAAAAGTAGAATGCAACATGTCATATTACTAGAGAACTACGCCCACTGGCGGGAAACTTAATTGGCGACAGTAAACATTCATCATTTTGAACCATGTCAAAGGATTATTTCACCACCTGAAATGAGGAGATATATTGAGAAACCAAATTTTATTGGTCTGTGTCAGTGCTCCTTTTCCTTACCTTCCGTTTGTTGGAGACATGATCCAAATGAATGGCCCATCATTAAAATTCCCTGACATCTACAACTATTTGTGTCCTTAAACATTCGTTTTTTGGGGTCGACAGCTTATAAAAACACAGTTCTTGTCACATAGCAACTTTTAGACATTGTTCTGTTTTTTGTTATAAGTCAGAAATGACAAGAAGGCAGCTTCCTGCAATACAAAGTCAATGGCGAGCACTGGATTGTCTCCCCTGTCCCCCAGTGTGGGCGTCGCCTAAATTAGGAAACAAAATCCTTGGGTACACATCCTATGAAAAACACGACTCCTAATGAAAGAGCTGAAAAATGAGAGATCGTAAAACAAGCTAAACGGCATGTTTGCAATTGAATTTTTGCGGCACATTCACTTTTGTTCATACTAATGGGTGCTTTTATGTTAAATACAACAACCCAGGCTCATTGGAAATGTGTGCCTCTACATACGTTTTGGGGACACCCTAATTATGTCCAGAGAGTGGCGCTACAACACACGTTCAATACATGTTAATTGGTACAGGCACAGTTTTTATTATGCTGCTTGAGATACCTATTGTTGCTGTTCAGAATTCATATGGGCCGTGTCGCTAAGGGATAATGCTCTATCATATTGGAAACATCCTCTACACCAAACCCAACTCTAAACTCAACCGATAGTTTTAACAAATGCGAATGTGATTTAAAGAATGTGTTTGATGACGCATCCGTGCTATTTTATCTTCTTTATGCGGATTTGAGCTGTTTTGTCGAACCATAGTTTCACAGAGTTCGAACCAGAGGTCTTCATCATTCAAATGCAACACCGTATCGCATGACTTGAGACTTGACTTGGACTAAACCGAATGTGATTTCAACCAAGGAGTAAACTACAGAGTTCTGATCGATATAGGCTGGTTACTGAAGCGTATGATTACAATGGTATGATTAGCACAGCTTTTGGCACTGAGCCAGAGAGGGACTCGCTAAGTGAGTGCTTGTATTGTTTTTATCCACATAATTAGGATGACCATACATCCTCTTTGGACTGATGCGTCTGACTGGGATTCCTAAACCACCCAAAATGTCTGGGATTTGGCTTTTGTGTTCTACAGTCTCCATTCATTGTGTGTGTTTTTGTATTAAAGCCTTGCGTGGGACTGTTTTCTTATCTTATATAGACTATTACTGACTTTAAATTTACTGTAGTAATTAATAAAGAGACACTAATTTGGGCAAACGGCACTAATCACTTGTTTAGGACTTGAATCTTAAAGTTGAGGACTTGCAACTCGACTTGGACTTGCTTGTCATGACTCGGGACTTGACTCGAGACTTGAATGCAAAGACTTGAGACTTACTTGTGACTTGCAAAGCAATGACTCGGTCCCACCTCTGTGTGAACTTCTGAACAAACTGACTGCGTTTGAAAACTCATGCATATGAAGCTGTATGTGTGACAACAACATTCAAAAGTATAAAATGTCAAATTGCACAGGATGTTAATTTTTTTGAAGCCATGATATAATATTCTGCAGTAGTAATTGTCTGAAAATTAGGCTTTATTAATCAAAACTCTGTGTACAGAGGCACATATTTCAAATGAGCCTAAGTTGCAACACATGAACAAAAATGTGAACATTTTCCCCTCAAGACTTTTGATATCTAGAACCAACTTTTGTGTGAAACCAGACAAAGCTTGAATAAAGAATGTAATGGAGCAACAGCATCTGAAAATGAAAATACAACACCTGTGCACAAAAATAATACTTGTATTGCTTTATACAACCGTCCTTTCTTATTAAATATATATATCTTGACTGACCTCTGGTGGTGATTTTTTTTCTTGGCCACGCTGTTAAT
The DNA here is from genome assembly GCA_033026305.1 of Cirrhinus molitorella. Classification (NCBI taxonomy): domain Eukaryota; kingdom Metazoa; phylum Chordata; class Actinopteri; order Cypriniformes; family Cyprinidae; genus Cirrhinus; species Cirrhinus molitorella. Next base: position 9,343,804 of record CM065141.1, on the reverse strand, counting down.
CTATACAGTTTCTATATCAGGAAGCAAGTCATGTTTTAAAATAGCTCTGATTATTATGAACTGTCCGAACCAGTTTCATTACTTTTCATAGAAAAACTAAAATAAAAACATCTCCAAATATCAATAAATAGCTTTTATTAGACAGCCTCAATCCCTGTACTGTATTCCGGTTCTCTACTGCCATCCAGTGATATTTCAAAGGGAATGTTTATGGAACTACACAATATTGCCAAAAGTACTAATCTTATTGTTTAAGCATATAATGATATTCTTGGGAATTGTGTCCTTCTAATTTTATAGCAATAGTTTGGACAGGACCCTTTTTTATTCTAACATGACAATGGCTCTGTGTATAAGGCAAGGTTCATAGAGAAATGTTTGATTCAGTCAGTGTGGAAGAACTTGACTGTTCTGCATAAAGCCAAGTCCTAATTCCAGCTGAACACCTCTGGTGTGCCTTTAAATTCAGACCTTGAGGCCAAAACTCATCACCAAACACCAATGAATTGTACACACACTATATGGACAAAAGTACTGCGACACCCCTTCTTTAGAACAGAAAAGGGCACTTCCAAAACTGTTGCAACTAAGATGGAAGCATAATTCATGTATTTAAAAACTGTATTTCCATCTCTGTTGCTTCAGTTTTGAAAGTGTCTAAAATGACTGTACACATATGACCTGAATTTCAGTTTTTGGCTCAAGGTCTTGTAAGATGTGACATTATTTCCTCAAGAAATTAAATTCACAATCACAGATTCCATGCAACAGAACACAACTAATCTGAATATGCGATCTTCAAAGAGAGCAAATAACACCACCCCCTTGCTCATTTACGACCCCTTCCTTCCTCTCTTCAACCCGACTTTTCACACTTTCCCAACAAAAGGTTTTCCCACTTAAATTTCACCAGGAATATCTACGTACCACATATGTTATATCTTGTGAATATGTTGTTTTTCCCCTTCATGCTTGGTATCATTTTAAAGGTCTCTGTGCGATTGGTAAATTGGTCTCAATTTTATGGCAGTCATTTATATTACAAAAAACATTGGAAACTTTGGAAACATTGGAATTATGTTCTGCAACTTAGGGGCGTGTTTACCCCTTAGGGTGCCATGGGAATGTTTCTCTTATATCTGGTCAGGTGTGACGTTGGGTCACGAGAACCTAGCCAAAAGGTCTTTTTATGTTTTTACAATCAAAGATTGGAAGATTTGTTTGTTTTGGTCTGAGTATAAAACCAAAGTAACCGAACACCACGGGGCCACTCCGCCTATCGGAGGCCCGTAGCATGGAGCATGTCTCTATGCTATGTAAATTTCCTGAAGTATCTTTACTCTTAGAATTATCTTTGAGCAATTGATGTTAGGTATTTATGTAAATTGGAACTGCATTTAATTCAAATTGGATTCTCATTGTTTAATTCTGCAATTGGCATTAAATAGTATTTACCTGACAAATAAACATTTTTTGGATTTATTTCAGACTCCCCTGAAATCATTATGATTATTATATTGAGAGGAGGCTTTTGTTACCGTGAATGTACGGCCAGGGTGGGCAGGCAGCAGGCTCGAGAACGAGGGAGCAGTAGGCACTTCTTCTGAGACCCCCTGATTTGCCCACCGCTGATATTAGCACGTTGTAAGGGGAGAGACTATGTAAACTACACTTTTGTAATAAAGCAAGCAGTAGGCGGCTGGCAAAAGGTATCAGTCACCTACAACCTCTGCCTAGGATCAGGCTGGCGAGTTTGTGCCCGTATGCTCTGCACAGGCCAACGTTAGACATAAATGAGACATTAGGTCCCCAATGAACGGATAATGGATAATAATCAAATATCTAAATTTATAATTAATACTTGTGATCAGTTTGTAATTAGGAACATTACCTAAATTTAGTGATCACTTAAAATTGGAGTCAGATTAAACGCGGAGCTAAACAGAAACTGAATTCTGATAAATTAAGGGAATTTTGCCATAGCAATGAGAAAAGACCGAACGCGCATTAAACCTTCAACCAGGCCGCTGGAATCCGCTTTTGGGCCAGTGGGTGGATCCTTACAGTCTGCATTTAAAGTCAATCAAGAGGTGTTCAGATGGGATTAGGACTTGGCTTTATGCAGAACAGTCAAGTTCTTCTACACTGACTGAATCAAACATTTCCCTATGAATCTTGCCTTATACACAGACATAAAAAAGGTTCTGTCCAAACCTTTGCTATAAAATTAGAAGGACACAATTCCCTTGAGTATCATTATATGCTTAAACATTAAGATTAGTATGCATGGAAATTACTAACGTAGTTAAACCTGTTCATTAGAAGAAGGTATATCATTATTTTTGGCAGTGTAGTGTATATTAGAGTAGACATGCTGACACCAAATTCAGGAACTCTGAATAAGAGGTCAAAGTTTGCAATAAATATGCAAGCATTTTTGCTATTTAAGTGCATCCTAAAATTGAAAAAGGAAGAAAAACTGAAAATAAAGAGTGTGTGAGAAACATAAGTGGCTTTGTGGGTTCTTAGAAGGAGCTTGTAGATATCTGGCTGGAATTTTAAGAGACACGTTCCTCCTTTCTTTCTTTCTTTTTTCTTTTTTTTTGGTATTAGTATTTTATTCGGTGAATCAGAACAAATACCAGCATCTACCTGACACATCTAGGTCTGTACTTCGCAAAACTGATACATTAAACTTAAATTACATATTTGAAATAGAACTGTGATCAAAATTAGAGAACTCTCATAGATACCTTCAAGTTATTGGTGTTAACCTGCCACCTGGAGCTAATTTTCTTAATTAAATGTCAAACACTATTTAACTTGCAGCATTCCTCAAATTTTCTCTGAGATTGCAAGATGGCTGGCCACATTAAGGGTGACTGAAACCCTACAACAGGAGGTTGTCCAGATGAAGGTCAAAGAGATGTTCTACAAAATAGCAAAAGCTCACCATCCAATATATCCACACTATTTCTAACACTACTTCAGAGTGGTCCACAGGCCCAAAGTCACACATGAATCTGTACTGTACAAAAATGGACTATTATGACATGTTTACTTACCATTTTGAAAAGACAAATTTTAGTCTGCCTCAAATAGCCATCAACTATTAGACTAGTTACTAACTGCAAAATGAAAAGCTGCCATTTTCATGTCATTATATTTGCATATATTTTAATACAGTGATACAGCTTATTGTTATTCTAATTTCTCTATTAGACCAACAGGTGTCTATAAATAAGAAGCCGTTGTGTTTCTTAGAGCAGTGGTTCTCTGCCTTGTTTCTCATGGTCTAGTGCTTTAATTAAACACACCTGAAAAAGTTAATCAAGGACTTTGGGCCTTGGATAAAGAAAGTAATAGAGAGACAGTATTGAAAAAGAAAAAGCAATACATATGCTCAAAATGCTGATTAATACAACCATCCCTTCTTAATAAATATATTACTTGTTTTATCACCTCATCAATATTAAAAGATCTTGAAAAACCTACTATATGTTAAACCTGTTAAATTATTATGTAAAATATTTATGTAAATTAGATAAGGCAGCAATTACATTTACATCTAGACTGAAAGATCAGACAAATAGTTTATTATTTGGCTTTTTCTGTCGTACAGAATAATTTATGTGATTGGTTCAGTTGTTTTAATAAAATGTCAATGAAAAATGATCATAATGTAGTAGTTTTGTATTCTCTATTGCATACATATTATATTTTATTCAAATATGTGTGTATTATCATAAAGAAACAAAGCAGTTGTTTTAAATATCTCAGTCAGACTATCATGAAGCAACACACTTCCCTTCTCATGGAAACACTAAAATACTACAGTATATGCTTGATGTTAAATAATTAGCTAAATTAAATGTTGACAGTTTGATATACTTCACTGTCCTGCAGACATGTACTGCAGGAAGTCATATAATGGTGGAAGTTTTCAGTCTGATACACATTTAATGACAAAGATAAAATATGAAACTATGCTGGAATATATTAGATATTATGCAAAGTTTTCCCAAAGTATTATAGATGATAAAACCATGCTAAATTGTTTTGCTTATAACTATTTTATATATAAGATTACAAGGGTTACAAGATTACAGTTTGCAATGGACAACTTGCATTATAATTGTATCCTAAAACTAGAATCAATAAAAAAAAAGAAAATGCACAGAAAGTTTCTAAGAAACTCAAGTTTTCTTGTGAGTTTTTAAAAGAACTGTACCAGCAGCATCTGTGCCGGACTCTGAAAAGCTTCCATTTTCCTATCATTACATTTGCATGTTTTAATTCTGTGAATCAGTTTAACTGGTGGCTGAATTATTTTAACTTCTCTATTTTAATGCTGAGCTTGACAGGCCTGGAAAAGAGGAAGCTGTGTGTTGTTTGGCTGAAGCACGTTTTCAGTCACATTTTCACATGAGCGCCAAAGCAGAAAAAGGATGAGGAAAAGGAAGAGCTAAAAATTGCTCTCATTCTACAATGCTAATACTCAGAAACAGATTTTCATGAATGGCATTATAAGGAATAGTCCTCTATTATGTATATAAGAAGGTGCTCAGACATTATTCTGAACACATCAGCTCTGAGATCTTCAAGCTCTACAACACTTCTACAGATTCTCTCTGTCATTGGGAAGAAACATCTTAAAGAATGAGAAGCCTAATGTCTGTGCTGTTCCTGGTGATCTTCTGCTCTGTGCAGATGACAAGTGGTGAGCACTCTTTTTAAGACAAAATGTATTGTTTTCAGATTATTTATAGCTGTTGCATTTAATAACTCAAAGTGCTGTGACATGATCAAAATGAAAACGTTTGTCTTTTTTTTCAATATTTCAGCTACCAATTCAATTGAAGTGGCAAACTCAAACTGCTGTGTAGAGTTCTCTAAGGTGAAGATTCCTGTGAAACTGGTAGTGTCTTACCACCGGACCAGCAGCCATTGCGCCAAACGCGCTCTTGTGTGAGTACCATCAACATTATCCCATTTTCAAAATGGCAAAGTCAATCTAAATGAGACACTCCATTAGACAAACTTTGATCTAAATCTTATTTTTGTGTCTTCCCTCTCAGGTTTAAGATAGTTTCAGGGAGAGAGTTCTGTGTTGATCCAGAGACCACCTGGGTGAATGGTCATGTTGATAAAGTGAACAAAAGAACAACTGCTGCTGCATCAACATCTGCTACAGCATAAACTCAGACTATTACAATCTAAAAGAAGCTATACTGTTCCTATTTAAAATGTGTTTTGTATTGTATATTTAAACCTTGTGCTGTTTCCAATGTGTATATAAAATATTTTATAAAAGAAATAGGGAAAGGCAGCAAAACTACAATTATTATGTAATTTATATTTAAACAGAAATAATAAGAGACAAATCTCTTTGGCCTTTGTAATATAAGTGCATTTCAGGTTAGATCTGTTTTGAATAATAATCTAAACATTTTTGCTAACATCATCTTCACAATAAAGGCACCTTCTTGATCTCTACTTTTTGCACCCGACTGTTTTTTAACCATGGCAGCATAATCCAAGGTTATTTTGTAGCATAATTCACACTGTTCATACCTGCATGGGTAGTTATTTTAACTGAACTTCTTAAATTTTTAAAGTTTTCTACAACTTTATTCTCAGAAATGGATGAAATAAAAATGTTGGTGTAAAAACTCTTATATAATAAGGTGCTCATACATTATTCTGGACACATCAGTTTGATGTAAAGTATGTAACACAATTGTGTTTTTTGTTTGTTTTTATGATTGTGGCTCTCAGTTAAAATCCTTAAAGAGTTTTATTTGTACTTCAGTTGTGAAATGCTGACTGTCTAGTGACTTTTGTATGGACAATACAAAGGTTAGTTTATTTTGGCATCATATCGGATGAAAATAAATGAGTGTTTTAATGCACCAGCTTTGTATCGTGAGAGGAGCTGTGACAGAGTGGACGCAATTCTCTTGCTTCTTCATTTTCTCCTGTTATTGGGCTTACAGGTAAAATGTATAAATAAAAAAAGTAACCTTTTAAATTAGAATGATACTTTGACTAATGTAATAGCCTAGATTATGAATATAAACATTGGTTAGTCAATGATGCTATGTTGTAGTAAACATAAAAAGCAGCCTTGTGCTTTTTTTGGAATCAAAACATTGCAGTAATTTATATCAGGAAATACTGTCAGGGTACAGTGTTGAATTCTCAACATGACAGCATTTTTTAAGCATCTTGTTCATGGACAATCACTTTTGCATGCAGGTAACCTATTGTGTGGTGCTGGTTGCAATAATTGTTTTGAGAAATGCACTTGCTGGTTTGCAAATATTAAGGATGATTTGAGTAATATACCAAAGCGACTGAGAAAAACTGTAATGTGTGAAATATTTTAATTAAATACTGAAATACTTGTTAATAGCAGATATGTTAAGCATTCAACGCAAGCTAAAAAAAAAAAGCAATGTGAATGTAATGAAGAGTGGAGGCAACAGATTTTGATGATTTTTGATACTGGTGATTCTAAATTAGACTGATTGGGGGTAAAAGAGACACTGAAATCAATTAAATGAAAATGCTGATGTACAGAAAGCTTGAAGCTCTTTTGATTCATTGCATCAGTGTGAAGTAGGATCATTGAAGAATGAGAAGCCTGATGTCTGTGCTATTCCTGGTGATCTGCTCTGTGCAGATGACTTCAAGCGGTGAGTGATCTTTTTTCATTTTTATTTTTCAATAAAAACAAAATATATTGTTTTCAGATTATTTATGGCAGTTTCAGTAGCATTTGCTTATTGAAAATGTGGTGACATGATCAAATTGAAAAGTTCTGTCTTATTTCTCCATTTTCCAGCTACCAGCTGTATTGTTTTCAGATTATGGCAGTTTCATTTGTTGCATTTGGTGATTTAAAATGCTGTGATATGATCAAATTACAAAACTTTTGTCCTATTTCTTCCTATTTCAGCTAGCATTGAACTTGAATCAGCAAACTCAGGTTTTTGCTGTGTAGAGTTCTCTAAGGTGAAGATTCCTGTGAAACTGGTGACATCTTACTACTGGACCAGCAGCAGCTGTCCCAGGCGTGCTATTATGTGAGTATGATGAACATTATCTCATTTTCAAACTGCAAAGTCAATCTGAATGAGACATTAAACAAACTTTGATATAAGTCTTATTTTTGTGTCTTCCCTCTCAGGTTTAAGACAATTAATGGGAGAGAGATCTGTGTAGATCCAGAGACCACCTGGGTGAGCGGCCATGTTGATAAATTGGACAAAAGAACAATGAATGCTGCAGCATAAATTAAGACTGAGAGTCTCTGTAATCTAAAAAAGCTACACTGTTTCTGTTTAAATTGTGCTTTTCATATTGTATATTTAAACATTGTGCTGTTTCTAAAATATTTTATTTACAGAATAATTTGTGTGATTAGTTTGTTTTAATAAACTATCATTGATAAAATTATCATAATGTAGTAATGTTTTTTATTATCTATTGCATATGGTATCTTTATTATAATGTATTCAAATGTTTGTGTGTGTGTGTGTGTGTGTGTGTGTGTGTATTATCATGAAGAAACTAATCATTTGTTTTTAATATCTCAGTCAGGATATTATTTTCTAAATATGACTAAAAACAAATCTGTTTTAGCAACACATTTCCCTTGAAATGTGTTGAGATGTGTTGAGATAGCTGAGATAGATTTTTTGAATCCTTAAGGAAATGTAAATTATAATTTATTTATGTAAAGAGAGACCCACAAATTGTTCAGTAAGCCACTGTTTAACAAAAAAAAAAAAAAAAAAAACAAGTTATTTTTAATAAGAACCATTATTTTTTGCACCATTACATCCCTAATGTTTTCATTAATATTTTGTATATTATTAAATATTATGTCTAAAAAAATACGTTTTGGCTCTCTTCAGGCACTGTTTTGGTTCCGTTATTATGGCTAAAAAGATAAGGACCGGTTCTAGCAGGCAAACGCGTACTAATGTGAGCCACACTTAATGTCATGCAGACAAATTCAAAGCCCTTTCTTATTCTTTGTTCTACTAGGTCTAACATATTTGCAAAAGGTGTAACTGTCTGTTCAACTTGTGCCACCTTGACTTGGATTTGATGTCTCATTACAGCATAGCAATCAAATACACAACCATTTATTCACAATTAGAGGAAATGAAAGAAAAAGTCTAAAAATCAATCATTGAAAACCCCATATTGATTGACCCCTAAGCTTTATGCATTTATGCATATGGCTCTGCTAACAACCCCTGAAAAAATACTTATTTTAAAGTGTCCTCATTACAGAATAATTACACAATAAGTACTAAGTAACATTAATTAACCACGCACTTACAGATTAGGATTAGTTGTTTGTAATTATACATTTACTTTTGTTTCTATAGTAAGTAGCTACATGTAACAATGGCACTAAAACCAAATGTCACACTCAAAAAAATGAATCAAGGCGTAGTTTAAAATTATGTATTTACTTCCTTTTGATTTTATTTAAATTATGTATTTTTTCAATTATATGTAGCCAAAATGCTTAGAATCAATGTAAATGTGTAAACTGTTAAAATTATTTGATTTAATCTGTTAAATGTTATGTGTATGGTATAAATATAAGTAGCTTTGGAACAAGCCAGACCCAATTAGTTAAACTTTATGCGATTTGATTGCATGCGATTTCCCGGAAATTGAATCGTTAGAAGTTGATCCAATCTGGTAGGGGGCGGTATTGCACACCTGCAAAAAGCAGCAACGGTTGGAAGAAACAACATTCAAATCTCTTTGACATCGTGACCAGATTGCAAGGTAAATTACATTTATATTCATTCCATATGTTTTGACAGTGTATGTAAAATGTGGTTTTAGTGCTGTTGGTGCTGTGTTAAACTACTATCAATGTAATTTCTGTCATATTTATGTTTAGTCCACAGTCACTAGTGCTAGTGTCCACATGGTGTTAAATGCTAATAAAATCTAATTTCAATTACACGTATTGTTTACTGTAAAATGTTTACTAATTTATTTATTTTTTGTTTGTTTTTCTTTATTTATTTGGTAATCCGACAGCAAACATTGGTGTCATCACTGAGATATATAACAAAAGCAAAGGTTTAATGAGCAGTAAGCTACATTAAAAAAACATCTTTTTTTATTAATTGCCTTGCAAGTTGCAACCTTGGAATAAAGTCAACATGAGTGTGAATAAAAGTTTAGATTTAGTTTGAACTATTCTAAGTAATCGTTTATCATTTTACATTACATTATAAAATCAATGTATTATATTGTTAATCAGTAGTAGCAAAACTTGTATTGACAGTACAATAACAATTTAGTAGTTACAGTAAAATATATATATATGTTATTTTTGTGTGTCTAATATTTTACAATAACTGATATTTTGTCTTTTGTCTTCACAGACATTTGAAAGTTACATTTCATTATCTACTGCAGGGTACCTAAAGGTAAGTTTCCTTACATCTGATAATTATTGAAATGAAAATGCATACATGTGGTTCCAAACTTAAATACTGTGTTTTTAAGTTCAGTAGAAGAAAGTTGTACAAGTTTGAAACAATATGAGTGTGAATAAAAGTTTATTTTTAGTTTGAGGAATCCTCTCAAGTGTTTATTGAAACCAATGTATTATAATGTTGATCATTAATGGTAGTTGTATTTACAGTACAGTAAACATTTAGTAGTTACAGAAAAAAAAAAAACCTAAACATAATATATTTTGTTGGTCTAATATTTTGCATTAACTGAGATTGTCTTTTGTCTTCACAGACATGTGAAAGTGGCCTTTGAAAGTGTGATAATTTCATTATCTACATGTATTGCAGGTATCCTTGTCTATACAGATTACCTTCAGATGTTGAATGTAATTGCAGTAAAACAAGTGTAAATCATTTTTAACTACTATTTTTCTTTTGTTTTTGTTTACAGATATGTAAATGTGGCCTTGTAAAGTGTGGGACACTTCATTATCTTCCCGGTATGAGCTTCTAAAACATTTTAGGCTGACATATTTCCACTATGGTAGCAACTGCTAGTACCCCTGTCTATGTGCCTCCCTGTGCATATTGCACATACACATTCATTTATTCATTTCCATGAGCACAGATCTTAAAGCGATAGTTCACACAACAAATGAAAATTCTGTGATCCTTTACACACCCATATGTTTTAAACTTGTAGGAGTTCCTTTCTTATGTTAAACACGAAGGAAGATATTTTGATAAATGACGGTAACCACACAGTTGCTGGTAGCCATTGACTTCCAGAGTATTTGTTTTTCCTACTATAGAAGTCAATGGCTACTAGCAACGGTGCGGATCCTATCATTAACCAAAGTATATTAATTTGTATTCAACAGAATAAAGAAACAGGTTTAACACACACAAGTGTTAGTAAATGATGACAGCATTTTCATTTTTGGGTAAACTATCTCTTTAATGCTAAAGTCTATCATGCTATTCTAGAAAATTATGTGCCTCTAATTTTATGGGTTTTTGGCTCAAATCGTGCAAGTTATAACAAAGGTGTTGAGCTGGATTTAGGTCTGGGCTTCAAGCAGATTAGTGAAGTTCTTCACCCTATATTTTTTTTTTTTTTTTTGGAACATTGCTTGGTGTACAGGGGCATTGTCATGTTGGAAAAACATGGCCCTTCCCAAAGCTTTGCTATAAAATCAGATGTTCACAATTCTCTAGAATTTTATTATATACTGTACTGTAGCACTAAGTTCCGTGCTCATGAAAATGACTAAAGTAGTCAAGCCTGGTCATTAGAATACTTTTGGCAATATAGTGTATTTAGGTTAGACGGAAAGTATATGTAGATTGTTTAATAAGCCTGGTGTTTTAATCTATTCTTTTTGTTTTTCCTCTAGGACTGTGAAACTGAAAAGGCAGAGTCTGGGATTGCACAAACAACAATGTGCATCTATGTTGGGTGCTAATCCCAGAGATGAGTCTGCAGACGTTGGTGTGGTTCTCGAACCTTTGGCAGTTCTTCAATACCTGCTTTTTACCCGAAAGACCTCAAGTGCACATATGAAGATTTTCAGAAAATTCGATGTTTATGTACAGGTATGCCCAACATGTAAACATGCTTGCCCTAACAACATTCCCTAACCAATCAAGCAACTTTTTGTGACTATTTTTTTTTTTTTTAAGTTGCATGTCTTATATTTGTGAAACTGTCAGTGTGATAAAACAGTGTGTTTTATATGGTTTTGAAACACAGTTCTTAGGGATTTTTTTTTTTAATATACTTTTGATACTCTGGTATTGCAAAGCCACTCATACTCTGAGACTTGAAACTTTTCTTGACTACCACCATTTCATTTCATGTAATGTCACAGATTTGTCAAAATGTCAGTATAAGTAATACTGTTTTTATTGGCTCATATGTAACTTGATTTTTCTGTCTATACGAGTGTCCAAATACATTGATTGTGACTGCAGTGTTTAAAGTGGTGCATTTAAGCTTGCTTTTACCCCCAAACAACATATGGGGCACTGGCTAGTATCATTTGCCAACTCATCTTTTTGATCACTTTCATGTTTTGTTACTTCTAAAATGTAAACATCAATAAAAAAGTGAAACTATTTGATCTAACTGTTGTTTTTTGCATGTTGAGGTTAGATTCCTTACAGGAATAAATACATTTTGAATATGATTTAAAAACCATTCAGTTTATTATTAAAATGCCTAAATATGATGCATTTTAGTTAAATAGAGTTTATTATCTAAAAATACATAATCCTGATTCTAATGAATTCTAAACACATTTGATTTATTAATATTATTACATAAATCTTATTCTTACTTGTTTAATTTACGTATGATTTACAAATTTGTACCACATAAAGTTTATTACTTGGTTTGGGTAAAAAATATGTAATCCAAATGGATGGAAATTTTACATGTAATCAGAATACATAAATCTTATTTTTTAGAGACAAATATTTTTTTGAGTGCACCAGCATTACAGTAGCAAACTAAGAATTTATTTAAAACATCCCTTCAAAACAAAAACTGCACAGTATTTACAGACTATCTGTAAACCAAAATGTTGATATTTACATATGTAGACTGTCATCCGGCAACATGTCATCCTCTTGTGTGCATGCGAAGTGCTGATTGTCTCACAGATAGAACCTTACAGAGCCAAGTTAGAGTTCTTCTTTGTAGATAGAACCTTTTTGTTTTCTAAATAAAAAGTCCTAAAATATGCACACACACACACACACACACACACACACACACACACACACACACAAAAAAAATCACATAATGTAAATAAGTTGCCACAGAATGAGAAAATGTGAATAACTCAATTTTGACAAAAATGTCCAAGGAGGCGAGCTATTGATTTGGGTCAGGTCTGAGCCAAAAGAAATTTGCTGACTGGGTTAATGTTGAGTTGACAAGCCCAGAAAAGAGGAAGCTGTGTGTTTTTTTCGCTGAAGAACGTTTTCAGTGAATCTGAAGGAAAAGTACATGCCACATTTTCACATGAGTGACAAAACAGAAAACGGAAGTGGGAAAGGACAGCTAAAAACAACACTCATTCTACAATGTTGATACTCAGAAATGGATTTACATGAATGTAATTATAAGGAATATGTCCCCTACTATGCATATAAGAAGGTGCTCAGACATTATTCTGGACACTGAGATCTTCAAGCTCCACAGAACGTCTACAGATTCTTACTGTCATTGTGAAGAAACATTTTGAAGAATGAGAAGCTTGATGTGTGTGCTGTTTCTGGTAATCTTTTGCTCTGTGCAGATGACTTCAAGCGGTGAGACAAAATGCATTGTTTTCAGATTATGGTAGTTTAATTTGTTGCATTTGGTGATTTAAAATGCTGTGATATGATCAAATTAAAAACTTTTGTCATATTTCTTCATATTTCAGCTAGCATTGCACTTGAATTAGCAAACTCAGAGTGCTGTGTAGAGTTCTCTAAGGTGAAGATTCCTGTGAAACTGGTGACATCTTACTACTGGACCAGCAGCAGCTGTCCCAGGCGTGCTATTATGTGAGTATGATGAACATTATCTCATTTTCAAACTGCAAAGTCAATCTGAATGAGACAGTCATTAAACAAACTTTGATATAAGTCTTATTTTGTGTCTTCCCTCTCAGGTTTAAGACAATTGCAGGGAGAAAGATCTGTGTAGATCCAGAGACCACCTGGGTGAGCGGCCATGTTGATAAAGTGGACAAAAGAACAATGAATGCTAGAGCATAAACTAAGACGGAGAGTCTCACAATCTAAAAAAAAGCTACACTGTTTCTATTTAAATTGTGCTTTTCATATTGTATATTTAAACATTGTGTTTCTAATAAAATATTTTATTTACAGAAAAATGTATATGATTAGTTTGTTTTAATAAAATATCAATGATAAAATTATCATAATGTAGTAATGTTTTTATTCTCCATTGCATTCAGGTATCCTTATTAAAATGTGTGTGTGTGTGTGTGTGTGTGTGTGTATTATCATGAAGAAACTAATCATTCGTTTTAAATATCTCAGACTACTGTGAATTTTCTAAATACGACTAAAAACACATTTCCCTTCTCATGTAAACAGTAAAATACTATATACTTGATGTTAATAGAATCAGCAAAATGAAATATTGACAGTATATGGCTTCTGATATACTACGTCCTTCCTGATACTGTCCTGCAGTCATATTCTGCCATCTAATGGTAGAAATTTTCAGCCCGATTGACTTTCAACGACAAATATAAAAGATTAAAGCATGCATTTACAAAAGTATTATAGATTATAAAACTATGCTAAAAAAACCTTGTCCACTATAACTATAAGATTACAAGATTATAATTTGCAATGGGCTGTTAGTATTATTTGTATAATTGTATTATAACACTGTTTCTGAAAAACTCATGTTGTCTTGTGAGTTTTTAAAAGGACTCAGTAGATCTCCAGATGGATCATTAGAAGATAGTTATTTGAAAGCTAGCGGAAAAAGCGCTTACAGTTGCGTTGTCCAACAATCGCATTACATATATTATTAATTGAAAATGAAGAACAGAGATGGTAGAAAGACTCTTGGAGGCCTTGAGCCCTTGAGGTTGTACGATTGGTTTCTCTGGGCATCTTGTGCTGGATTTCATTGTCCTGCCCCAATCCTATTCTTCCCAGAGGTGCATGAGGAGATTACTAGGTCATGGACGGCATGGTTTTACTGCCAGAAAGAGACCTAGTATTTCCTCCTCCCTCACTACCCTCAGTGGTGGGGCAGCCAAGGGATATGCGGAGATTTCCCTCAGCGGAGCAGTCAGTTGTGATGCAATTGTGTCCAAGCACTGCTGCAACCTGGCAGTGTAAACCATGTGTCCTCTTATGGGCTTGTAAGTATTCGTCTAGTCTAGCTAGCAGAGCCTGTGGGGAGGCTGTCTCTGCCCTGCACACTATGACGTTGTCCGAATCAGACCCAGAGATGACACTATGCTTGCCTGGGCTGCTGACAGGGTCGGGCTTAAGTGGAAACCTCTGCTGCATCAAGAGCCAATTTGTTTCTCAGGGCAGCTCGTTCTGCTTCTCAGCATCCCACCCTGGTCCCATTCTTCCCAGAGGTACATGAAGAGATTACTAGGTTGTGAATGGCACCTTTTACTGCCAGAAACAGACCTAGTGTCTCCTTCTCCCTCAGTACCCTCTGGGTGTCGGTGTCAAGTGATGTTCACACTGGTGGCCTAGGAACGCCATCTCTGGCCAACATGAGGAATGCCAAGAACATCAGGTTCTGGGCCTTGAATGTGGTAGTTGTGTTGCTGTCTATCCAGGGTCAGAAAGCCTCTTGGATGTCATAAAAAATATCTTAATTTGTGTTCCAAAGACGAATGAAGGTGTATTTGCATGACTGTCAGGAATATGTATCCGACTATGTATATAAGAAGGTGCTCAGACGTTATTCTGTACACATCAGCTCTGAGACCTTCAAGCTCTAC
This sequence comes from Cirrhinus molitorella, assembly GCA_033026305.1. Taxonomy (NCBI): domain Eukaryota; kingdom Metazoa; phylum Chordata; class Actinopteri; order Cypriniformes; family Cyprinidae; genus Cirrhinus; species Cirrhinus molitorella. The sequence continues at coordinate 9,328,800 of CM065141.1, read as the reverse complement.
AGAACAGATCATTGTATAGAAATGTCTTGAAGAATAAGAAGCCTGATATCTGTGCTGTTTCTGGTGATCTTCTGCTATGTGCAGATGAGAAGGGGTGTTCTCTTCAAGGGGTAAGAACTCTTTTTCAATTTCATTATTGAAAGAAGACAAATTTGACTGTTTTCAGGTTATGTATGTCAGTTTCATTTGGTGCATTTGGTGACTTAAATGCTGTGATATGATCAAATTGAAAACTTTTGTCTTATTTCTCTACAACAGCACAAACTCAGAGTCTCACAGTCTAAAATAAGTCAAACCAGCAGCAACTGTCCCAGGCATGCTATTGTGTGAGTATGATGAACATTATCTCATTTTCAAAGTGCAAAGTCAATCTGAATGAGACAGTCATTAAACAAACTTTGATATAAGTCTTATTTTTTAAGGTTTAAGACAATTGCAGGGAGAGAGTTCTGTGTAGATCCAGAGACCACCTGGGTGAGCGGCCATGTTGATAAAGTGGACAAAAGAACAATGAATGCTAGAGCATAAACTAAGATGGAGAGTCTCACAATCTAAAAAAAAAGCTACACTGTTTCTATTTAAATTGTGCTTTTCATATTGTATATTTAAACATTGTGTTTCTAATAAAATATTTTATTTACAGAAAAATGTATATGATTAGGTTGTTTTAATAAAATATTACTGATAAAATTATAATGTATTAATGTTTTTATTCTCTACTGCATACAGGTATCTTTATTAAAAATGTATTCAAATGTGTGTGTGTGTGTGTGTGTATTATCATGAAGAAACTAATCATTTGTTTTAAATATCTCAGTCAGGCTATTATGAATTTTCTAAATATTACTAAAAACAAATCTGTTTTAGCAACACATAAACAGTAAAATACTATATACTTGGTGTTAACAAAATTAGCTAAATGAAATATCGACAGTATTTAACTTTTAATATACTATTTTCTTCCTTATTCTTTCCTGTAGTCATATTCTGCCATCTAATGATGAAAGTTTTCAGTCTGATGACTTTCAGTGACAGATAAAAGATTAAAGGGATAGTTCACTTTGAAATTAAATTTTGATATGTTTTAGCTTACCCCAAGGGCATCCAAGATGTAGGTGTCTTTGTTTCCACAGTAGTTTCAATTTTGATATTTTTAGGTCTAACCGTTCTTGTCTGTCAGTCATATAATGCATGCCTATGGTCACCTCACAAAAGAAAATGCACAGATTCAAGTTAAACAGTCTAAATTAAACAATTCCCCATCGTAAGTACACATTGATGACCTAAGACACGAAACGAGCAGTTTGTGAGAAAATGAACAGTATTTATGTCCTTTTTTACCTTTTGTAAATAACCACGTCCAAGTTGAAGTGTGCGCGCTTCCTGGTGTATGAGCGCGCCGGCACTACTCCCGGAAAGCTCCAGAAATGATCTCTCGCGCGTGAACGTCACTCATTGTTTACACAGAACAGAGATTGTAGGTAACACGGCTAACAGAAATGGTACTTGTTTGCGCTTATCCGGGATGTTTAAACAAGAAATGGTTAAAAAAGGTATGTTTAGGGATGTTTAAAAAAGAAAAGAAGTACTTGTGCTCGCGCAATGGATCTACTCCCGGAAAGTGCCGGCGCATCAATAAGCCAGAACGCGCTCACACACCAGATAGCGCGCCCCCTTCAACTTAGACGTGATTGTTTACAAGAGGTAAAAACGATATAAATACTGTTCGTTTTCTCACACAAACCACTCGTTTTGTGTCCTAGGTCATCAATGTGTACTTACAGTGGGGAATTGTTTACTTTGGACTGTTTAACTTGAATCTGTGCTTTTCTTTTGTGAGGTGACCATAGGCATGCATTATATGACTGACAGACAAGAACGGTTGGACCTAAAAATATCAAAATTGAAACTACTGTGGAAACAAAGACACCTACATCTTGGAGGCCCTTGGGGTAAGCTAAAACATATCAAAATTTAATTTCAAAGTGAACTATCCCTTTAAACTATGCTGGAATACATTAGATATTATGCAAAGTTTTCCCGAAGCATTATAGATGATAAAACCATGCTAAAAATTCCTTGTCCTTGTTTCTAAAAGAACTTTGTCAATCCACAAGTGTATATTTAGATATTCCAGAGACTCTCCTTTACTTATAATTGTTTTGAGAAATGCACTTGCTGGTTTGCAAATGATTCAGTGAATTGTACCAAAGCAACTGAGAAAAACTGTAATATGTGAAATATAGTTCAATAGTTTAATTGAATGATACTGAAAATACTTGTTGATTATTTTATTCATGCTTTTGTAACTGTGTAACAGAAAACTTGAAGCCTTATGAAACAATTTTATGTTAAACAAATATATCAAACTGTGGCTTCAGCTGAATATATCAAACTGTGGTACTGAACCATAATTTTTGTGTACCCTTACAACCCTAATGTTTTCATTATTATGTATATTATTAAGTATTATGTTTAAATATAGCCTGATAGTAGCTAAAATGTTCCTCATTTTAAAACGGGCTACACAGCAGCACTCATGTCTTGAGATTTACAAGAAGAGAATGTGTGCAGTGTTAATTTACAGTCATTTCTATTCTTGTCTTAATATATGAAAAGTATAAAATATTAGCATTATCTAATGTATGGTACTAATTATGATATAATAATGTTCTTTTTCCTCAAGTTTTTCCTGACAGACTATGAGTGAGAAAGTCTGGCGAGACTTAATTGTAGCAATAGCCAACAACACATTGTATTGGTCAAAATGATCAATGTGTCTTTTACGCTAAAAATGGTTAGGATATTAAGTAAAGATCATGTTCCATGAAGATATTTTGTAAATACAGCAAATATATAAACACTTAATTTTTGATCAGTAATATGCATTGCTAAGAAATACAGAGTTCTGGCATGAAACTCTAGAATGCAGTCTGACGGTCTAACTCAATCTGACAACATGACATCATAATCACATGGCACAGCCGATTGGTTCTCTCCTGTATAAGTAGCCAATGAGCTCACTGCTCAACATTCAAATACATGACTAGTGCTAGGTGTAGCAGTTTGCAGCATTCTTCAGAAAATCTCCACCTTCCCCAGCTCCACATGTATTAATTATATATGTTATATGTGCAGCAGTGTTTCTTACATGCTTACAGCAGCATGTTGTTGATGTATTTGTAGTAGCAAGTCTTGGTACTTGCTCTGTTGCAGCAGCAGCAGCAGCAGTGTAGAAGATCAATCCCTCAGAGAGTTGTCATTACAGAACTTCATTTGGACATTTTTAAAGGTGGTTTTCTCAATATTTAGCTCTTTTGCACCAGATTCCAGGTCTTTAAATTAGTTTTAAATTAATGAGTTTTTGCTAAAAAAATGTGGACCAGTTCTGGGCTGGCAAACACATACTAATCTGGGCCACAACTTAGCTGTTGATTTGTGTCAGATCTGAGCCAAAAGAAATTTGCTGAGCTTGACAGGCCTGGAAAAGAGGAAGCTTTGTGTAGCATGTTTTCAGTGAATCTAAAGGAAAAGTACTTGCTACATTTTCACATGAGTGACAAACAAAAAAAGGAAGAAGGAAAGGAGAGGTAAAAACAACTCTCATTCTACAAACTAGAAAAGTAAAAAAGCAAAAATAAATAATTATTTATAATTTTATTTCCTTATTTATGTATTTTTTTTCACATTTATTTATTTTTAATTTTATTAATTTATACATTATTCCCACTTCTAATTATTTTTTACATGTATGTATTACATTTTTACATTTTTACATTTTTTACATTTATTTATTTATTTCTAAATTATGTCAGCTTTGGCATTCCATAGATACTGTCCTGCAGTCATATTCTGCCATCTAATGCTGGAAATTTTCAGTCTGACAAAGATGACAAAGATAAAATAGGAAAATATGCTGGGATACATTAGATATTATGCAAAACTTTCCCAAAGTATTATAGATGATAAAACCATGCAAAAAATCATTTTCCACTGTAAATATAAGATTACAAGGATTACACGTTTACAATTTGCAATAGACTGTTTGAATTATAATTGTTTGCTAAAACAAAATAAGCAAAAAAGAAAATGTGCAAAAGACATGTTGTCTTTTGAGTTTCTAAAAGGACCTTGTAGATCTCCAGATGGATCTTTAGATATTTCAGCGATTCTCCTTTACTTATAATTGTTTTAAAAAAATGTTAATGTGAACTATAGTTGAAATGTTGAACTGAATAATATTGAAATGCTTATAAAAATGGATAGATCACCCAAAAATTTTAATTCTGACATTAAATATGACGCATATGTGTGCACTGTAGTACTCTTCTGAATGGCGGCAGAGACTTACCCAGAAGAGCAGAAATTGTTGAATAAAGTGAACTATTTTAACAATATCTTTACTACCTTTCTGGGCCTTGAACATGGTAGTTGCATTGCTGTCGATGCAGGGCCAGAAAGCTCTCGGATTTCATCAAAAATATCTTAATTTGTGTTCCGAAGATGAACGATGGTCTTCCGGGTTTGGAACAACATGAGGGCAAGTAATTAATGACAGAATTTTCACTTGCTCAAAACCTTTTGTCATCATTTTTGTGCATGAACAAAACGGATCATGATATTTTTTCTGATTTCCAGCTTTAGTACATGATGTGGCACAATCAAAGTGGTTTAGAGAGTTCAATGAGTTCACATTGAACGTTTTGTTCATGCACAAAAATGATGACAAAAGGTTTTGAGCAAGTGAAAATTCTGTCATTCCTCTGAAATGGATGGTGTCTTACTACTGGACCAACTAAAAGTGAAAAGTCATTACATTTGCATGTTTTAATTCTGTGAATCACTTTAACTGGTGGATGACTTATTTTAAATTTTTTATTAGACCAACAAGTGTCACTAGAAACAAGAAGTGGTTTTGTTTTCTTAGAGTAGGGGCTCTCAGTCCTGTTTCTGGTGATCCAACATCGTACGTTTGTGCTTTACTTAAACACACCACTGGGTTTACATGTGAGTAAGGGGCAGGGGCGTCGCTAGACCCAGTAAAATCTCAAGTTTGAGAATAATTTACTTCACCGAAAAAACGTTTGTAAAAGCAAGGAAGTTTTACTGAAGACAAACTGGCCCATGCGCGCAGAAATCCATGTCCTCGCATGGGCCAGTCTGTGTATTTCACCGCAACGCGCACGTTGCGCAGCCTCTCACGCAGAAATGTCAGCATGCAGTTGTGGTGGGCTATGAAAAAATTACGAAACCAGTGCGAGAACGCGAGCTAGTATACACCTGTACGCCGTATCAGCACTTTTGTACTCTAACTCTTAGCGTACCATGACATTTTCTGATGTTCCGGGCCGCTGCCACTTCTCACATGCTGCCATGTGCCCTTCTAATTTCCCCGCAACCCCTGAACGTACCGGCAGTTTTGTATTTTCACTTCAAGCACTGGACGAAACTAAAATATTGTTTCTAAATAATATGATCTTATTTTGACTAAAACATTACTGGCTCCTGTAGATAGATCAGATTTTTATTTATTTTATTTTTTTTGTATGAAGTGGTCACAGAGAAGTAGAAAGGAGAGTCTGAAGGAGAGACCCCCCCCCCCCCCTCATTATTTATTTTTTTTCCATTTATAAAACACTTTGAATTGCCATTATTTATGAAATGTACTAGCCTATATCAATATCCTTGCCTAGCTCTAATTTATGACACAAAATAAACAGTTGGGAGAAACTATGCTGCTGTAGTGAATAAAAGGAGACATAATGTAAATAAGTTGTCACAGAATGAGAAAATGTGAATAACTCAATTTTGACAAAAATGTCCAAGGAGGCAAGCTGTTGATTTGGGTCAGACCTGAGCCAAAAGAAATTTGCTGACTGGGTTAATGCTGAGCTTGACAGGCCCAGAAAAGAGGAAGCTGTGTGTTTTTTCATTGAAGCACGTTTTCAGTGAATCTGAAGGAAAAGGACTTGCCATATTTTCACATGAGTGACAAAGCAGAAAAAGGAAGTGGGAAAGGACAGCTAAAAACAACTCTCATTCTACAATGTTGATACTCAGAAATGGATTTACATGAATGTAATTATAAGGAATATGTCCCCTACTATGTATATAAGAAGGTGCTCAGACATTATTCTTGACACTGGGATCTTCAAACTCCACAGAACATCTACAGATTCTTTCTGTCATTGTGAAGAAACATTTTGAAGAATGAGAAGCTTGATGTGTGTGCTGTTTCTGGTGATCTTTTGCTCTATGCAGATGACTTCAAGCGGTGAGACAAAATGCATTGTTTTCATATTATGGCAGTTTCATTTGTTGCATTTGGTGATTTAAAATGCTGTGATATGATCAAATTAAAACCTTTGTCATATTTCTTCATATTTCAGCTACCACTGCACTTGAATCAGCAAACTCAGAGTGCTGTGTAGAGTTCTCTAAGGTGAAGATTCCTGTAAAACTGGTGACATCTTACTACTGGACCAGCAGCAGCTGTCCCAGGCGTGCTATTGTGTGAGTATGATGAACATTATCTCATTTTCAAAGTCAGTCTGAATGAGACAGTCATTAAACAAACTTTGATATAAGTCTTATTTTTGTGTCTTCCCTCTCAGGTTTAAGACAATTGCAGGGAAAGAGATCTGTGTAGATCCAGAGACCACCTGGGTGAGCGGCCATGTTGATAAAGTGGACAAAAGAGCTACTGCATCAACAACTGCTACAGCAATATAAGACTGAAAGTCTCACAATCTAAAAAAAGCTACACTGTCTCTGTTTAAATTGTGCTTTTCATATTGTATATTTAAACATTGTGCTGTTTCTAATGTGTATATAAAATATTTTTAATTACAGAATAACTTAGTTATGTTTTAATAAATGTTTTAATAAAATATCAGTGATAAAATTATCATAATGTAGTAATGTTTTTTATTCTCTATTGCATACAGGTATGTTTATTAAAATGTATTCATATGTGTGTGTGTGTGTGTGTGTATTATCATGAAGAAACTAATCATTTGTTTTAAATATCTCAGTAGGCTATTATGAATTTTCTAAATATGACTAAAAACAAATCTGTTTTAGCAACACATTTCCCTTCTCATGTAAACAGTAAAATACTATACATGTATACTTGATGTTAATAGAATTAGCAAAATGAAATATTGACAGTATATGACTTCTGATATACTATGTATACTGAAGCCAAATTCTGCCCAATCCCGCCAGAATGGGCAGAGCGATCGGCTATATAAGCTGACTTGACTGATTTGACCAATAGCCCTGCAGTTACACTGCGTTATTGAAAAAGTGCTCTGAGAAAAATAAAGATTTTCCCATAAGCATCTTTGATGCAGTACAAAAGTATCAAAAGGGAACTATAAGATTACAAGGAGTAATAGTAACTGGTCTGCTCATTTCTGACAAGTGGAAATACACAACACATTCACCCATATGCAATCATAGCTCATTTGAATGTCATGCAATAACACTCACAGCTCCTGTAAAACTCCAGGTTGTGGTCATTTACCGCCCTCCAGGCCAAATTCTAAACACCTTTCTAGAAGAATTGGATGGACTGCTATCCTCTTTTCCAGAAGATGGCAGTCCACTTTTGGTCTTTGGTGATTTTAACATTCATCTTAACAAGCCTTATGCTACAGATTTCCATTCACTTCTTGCCTCATTTGATCTCAAACGCCTTACCACTACGAGCACTCACAAATCTGGCAACCAACTTGACTTAATTTACACTCGCAATTGTATCGCTGACAACATCCTGGTCAAACCCCTACACGTCTCTGACCATTTCCTTATTACATTTAATATTCATCTTTCAACCTATGCATCACCAACCCCTCTACCGGTTACTTTCAGACGAAACCTACGCTCCCTCTCACCCTCACACTTTTCCTCTGTACTTTCCTCCTCTCTTCCCTCACCTATCCATTTCTCATCTCTGGATGTGGATGCAGCCACTGACACCTTATGCAACACCTTAAAGTCTTGTCTCAACGATATCTGTCCTCTTTCCACCAGGCCAGCACGGGCTACCCCCTCTAACCCCTGGCTGACTGATGTTCTTCGTGAACATCGGTCCAAACTCAGGCAAGCAGAAAGAAAATGGCGCAAATCTAAACACCCGTCTGACCTGAGTATGTACCAATCGTTGCTTTCTGCTTTTTCTACTCAACTCCACACTGCCAAATCCTCATATTATCATAACAAGATCAATAGTGCTTCTGACATGCGCAATCTCTTCAAAACATTTAACTCTCTCCTCTGTCCCCCTCCACCACCACCCACCACTACACTAACAGCTAATGATTTCGCACAATTCTTCACAGACAAAACTCGAACAATCAGCAAACAATTCTTAGCCCCTCATACACATGACTTACAACCCACCACACCCACTTCAAACACTCTCACTTTCTCCTTCTGTCCCCTCACTGAGACAGAAGTATCAAAACTTCTCCTCTCCAGCCACCCTACAACATGCCCACTTGATCCCATCCCCTCACACATTCTTCAAGCAATCTCTCCTACTGTCTTACCAGCACTCACACACATCATAAATACATCACTCCTCACAGGCACTTTTCCAACTTCTTTTAAGCAGGCTCGGGTAACCCCACTGCTTAAGAAACCAACACTGAACACCTCACTTCTTGACAGCTACAGACCGGTCTCTCTGCTTCCATTCATTGCAAAAACCCTCGAACGAGTTGTTTTCAACCAGGTATCATTGTTCTTTTCACAGAACAACTTACTGGATCCTAACCAGTCAGGTTTCAAGAGGGGCCACTCAACTGAGACTGCGCTACTGTCAGTTACTGAAGCCTTGCGGACAGCAAAAGCTGATTCTAAATCATCAGTTCTAATTCTGCTTGATTTATCCGCTGCTTTTGACACCGTCAACCATCAGATCCTCCTGTCCACCCTCTCATCGCTGGGCATCACAGGAACTCCGCTTCGCTGGTTTGAATCCTATCTCACCGGTAGGTCATTCACGGTAACCTGGGGAGGAGAGGTATCCAAAACACATCAACTGATCACTGGGGTTCCTCAGGGATCAGTTCTTGGTCCTCTCCTCTTCTCCATATACACAACATCACTGGGTCCCATCATAGAGTCACATGGCTTCTCCTACCATTGCTATGCTGACGACACACAACTCCATCTTTCATTTCAACCAGATGATCCAACAGTACCTGCACGGATCTCAGGCTGCTTGGCGGACATCTCAACATGGATGAAAGAACATCACCTCCAGCTTAACTTGGCAAAAACTGAGCTTCTTGTTTTTCCTTGCACTCCAAACTTACAGCATGGGTTCACCATACAGCTGGGCTCTTCCACAATCACTTTTTCAAACTCAATCAGGAATCTGGGTGTCATCTTTGATGACCAGCTGTCTTTCAAAGATCATATTGCAAAGACTACTCGATCTTGCAGGTTTGCTTTGCACAACATCAGAAAGATCAGGCCCTTTCTAACAGTGCAGGCTACACAACTTCTTGTCCAGGCCCTTGTCATCTCCAGACTGGACTACTGCAATGCTCTTTTGACTGGTCTTCCATCATGCACAATCAAACCTCTACAAATGATTCAGAATGCAGCAGCACGACTGGTCTTCAACGAGCCCAAAAGAGCCCATGTTACACCTCTCTTTATCTCCTTGCACTGGCTCCCAATTGCAGCTCGTATCAAGTTCAAGACTCTGATGCTTGCATATAGGACAACCACAGCTACTGCACCTGCTTATCTGCACTCGCTATTGCAAATCTACACCCCCTCCAGAACTCTGAGATCTGCTAGTGAGCGACGCCTTGTGGTACCATCACAGAGAGGTGCTAAATCACTATCCAGAACATTCTCTTTTACTGTTCCTGGCTGGTGGAACGATCTTCCTACCCCTATCCGGAATGCTGATTCCCTGACAAGCTTCAAGCGACAGCTTAAAACTCATCTCTTTCAACTCTATTATATTTTACTCTATTTTGTTACCATAAAAAAAAAAAAAAAAATTAATCTCTTTATTCCTTCCCTTTCTAGCTTGTACTTGTCTGAAGCACCACTTGAAATCTGGTATTATAGCACTGCCTGTGTCTGTTTGTCTCCTTATGAAGAATCGCTCTATGTTCTCCCAACTGTATGTCGCTTTGGACAAAAGCGTCTGCCAAATGCCTAAATGTAAATGTAAGGATTACAAGATTATAATTTGCAATGGACTGTTTGCTTTATAATTGTATTCTAAAACAATAAAGAAAGAAAATGTACAAAAAAGTTTGAGGAAGTCATGTTGTCCTGCGAGTTTTTAAAAGGACCCGGTAGATCATTGTTGCCAAGTCCATGATTATCCGCGGAATTGGGCTACTTTAACACTAGAACACTACAGGTCGCTGTATACCTAAAACCGGCATGCGGGTAAATTTTACTCACGCACATATGTAGTGTTTTGTTATGACTACAGAACATTTTATTTCACTGTATTATGCCACTGTCTTCATAAAGAAGTGTCTAGAGTCATAAAAAATGAATGTCTAGTCATCAACTATATTTTTGTCCTGTTATTTTATGTTCAAGGCTTTTTATCCAAGCTACGGTCAGTTTTCATAACAGTCAATATAAACTGAACAAGCCCGCACTGACGAAGATAATTAAAAGGAAGTAACTACATTTTTGGGTGGTGTATTATTATTCATAGCCATTAATCAATATATTAAGACAATTCATTTTATTTAAATTACTAAAATAGCCTATAGACAATAATGTGCAATAATAATTCACCAAACTCAAATTGACAAATTCAAGCTCACAGCTTCACCTGATGAATTATTAATTTGTTTAGTTGTATCATTTATAATTTGAATAAGAGCCAATAAACTTTGGGTAATCATTTTTTTTTTATTCATTAGGCTACATAGACTGGATTATTATTTTTATTTTTCAAGAAACGTGCAGACTAGGATAAATAGCAACACGTGAACAACAAACAATAGAAATAGTAAAAAAAAAATTCAATAATTAGTCTAAAGTTTGAACAATATGAGTAACGTTAGGCTAAAATATCTAAAAATGAGATCGCTGTCAGATGAGCCATCAGATGCTGAGCCGACCCAGGACGCATAACTTAGCCTACCACCAGACTCTCCATCCATGATGGTATTTAGTGCTTCTAATACCTCTTTGGCATCCATAAATCGAATTATTTTACTCTTGTTGTCTTTATTTATGAAACCAATAACCACTAATTCAGTGACCCGTGCTGGCGCTTTTAGGTATAAATGCCCCGTTTTACAATCCGGTTTTATCTAAACGCTTTTTAACGCCAGGGAATTTTAAATGACACAATTTTAGTAAAAGTCAATGACTGGGAGACTTGTTTTCTTTGCGCACAAAAAGTATCCTTGTAACTTCATAACGTTACGGTTGAATCACTGATGTCACATTAACTATTTTAACAATGTCTTTACTACCTGGGCCTTAAACATGGTAGTTGTGTTGCTGTCCATGCAGGGTGAGAAAGCTATTTTTCTTTCAATTTACCTGTCATTATCATGTTTTAATTCTGTAAATCAGTTTAAGTGGTGGCTGATTTATTCTAACTACCATTATTCTAACACAAGAAACAAGAAGTAGTTTTGTTTTCTTAGAGCAGGGGTTCTCAGTTCTGTTTCTGGTGGTCCAACATCTTAAATTTAGTACTTTAATTAAACATGAACCAGTTAATCAAGAACTTTGGGTTATTGTGTGTGTAAGGGGTCAAGGTAAGCACTTGATATTTGGTGACAGCACAATTCAGATTTGAACATAAAATCTTCAGATTTATTTAATTTAATGCTGAGCTTGACAGGTCAGAAAAAGAGGAAGTCTGTTGTTTTGCAGAAGCAAGTTTTAAGTGAATCTGAATCTGAAGGGAAAGTACTTGCCACATTTTCACATTAGCAACAAAGTAGACAAAGGATGAGGGAAAGGAATAGGTAAACACAACTCTCATTCTACAAAGTTGTTAATATTCAGAAATGGCTTTGCATGAATGCAATTGTGTCCAAGCACCACTGCAACCTGGCAGTGTAAACCATGGGCCTGTAAGTATTTGTCTAGTCTAGCTAGCAAAGCCTGTGGCGAGGCTGTCTCTGCCCTGCACATTATGGCGTTGTCTGAATCAGACCCAGAGGTGACACTATGCTTGCCCTGGCTGCTGACAGGGTCGGGCTTGAGTGGAAACCTCTGCTGCATCCCAAGCCGATTGGTTTCTCAGGGCAGCTCGTTCTGCTTCTCAGCGCCCCACCCTGGTCCCATTCTTCCCAGAGGTGCATGAGGAGATTACTGGGTTGTGAATGGCACCTTTTACTGCCAGAAACAGACCTAGTGTCTCCTTCTCCCTCAGTACCTTCTGGGTCTCTTATTCTGTACACATCAGCTCTGAGACCTTCAAGCTCTACAGAACAGATTATTTCTGTCATTGTAAAAAAACGTCTTGAAGAATGAGAAACCTGATCTTCTGCTATGTGTAGATGACTTCAAGGGGTGAGAACTCTTTCTCAATTACATTTTTGAAAGAAGACAATTTGTACTGTTTTCAGGTTATGTGTGTCAGTTTTATTTGTTGCATTTGGTGATTAATTAAATGCTGTGATATGATATGATCAAATTGAAAACTTTTGTCTTATTTCTCTACAACAGCACAAACTCAGAGTCTCACAGTCTAAAATAAGCTACACTGTTTCAATTTAAAATGTGCCTTTCATATTGTATATTTAAACCTAGTTAAACCCTGTTTCCAAAGTGTATACAAAATATTTTATTAATATTTAAGTAATGATGTGATTTTATGTGATTGGGTTCAGGTGTTTTAATAAAATATCAATGATAAAATTGTCATAGTATTACATAATTATAGTATTGTTTTTACTCTCTACTGCAATGTGTTTGTGTGTGTGTGTGTGTGTGTGTGTGTGTGTATTATCATGAATATCTCAGTTAGGCTACTATGAAATTTCTATATATGACTAAATCTGTTTTAGCAACACTTTTCCCTTTTCATATAAACACTAAAATACTATTTACTTGGTATTAACAGAATTAGCTAAATTAAATATAGACAGTATATAGCTTTTGATATACTATGTTCGTCCTTATTCTGTCCAAAAGAAATTTGCTGACAAATTATAGCACGTTTTCTGCGAATCTAAAGGAAAAGTACTTGCCACATTTTCACATGAGCGACAAACCAGAAAAAGGAGGAAGGAAAGGACAGCTAAAAACAACTCTCATTCTACAATGTTGATAATCAGAAATGGATTTACATGAATGGCATTATAAGGAATATGACCCTTACTATGTATGTATGTAAGAAGATGCTCAGACGTTATTCTGAACACATTAGCTCTGAGATCTTTAAGCTCTACAGAACATCTACAGATTGTTTATGTCATTGTGAAGAAACATCTTGAAGAATGAGAAGCTTGATGTGTGTGCTGTTTCTGGTGATCTTCTGCTCTGTGCAGATGACAAGTGGTGAGCACTCTTTGTCATTTACAATTTAGGCAAAATTAATTTTTTTCACATTATGTCTGTTTTAATTTGTGGCATTTGGTGATTTAAAATGCTGTGATATGGTCAAATTGAAAACTTTTGTCTTATTTCTTTATATTTCAGCTACAACTGCACTTGAATCGGCAAACTTAATGTGCTGTGTAGAGTTCTCTAAGGTGAAGATACCTGTGAAACTGGTGACATCTTACTACTGGACCAGCAGCAACTGTCCCAGGCGTGCTATTGTGTGAGTATGATGAACATGATCTAATTTTCTAATTTTTTAAAGTGCAAAGTCAATCTGAATGAGACAGTAATTGAACAAACTTTGATATAAGTCTTATTTTCGTGTCTTCCCTCTCAGGTTTAAGACAATTGCAGGGAGAAAGTTCTGTGTAGATCCAGAGACCACCTGGGTGAGCGGCCATGTTGATAAAGTGGACAAAAGAACAATGAATGCTAGAGCATAAACTAAGATGGAGAGTCTCACAATCTATTTAAATTGTGAATTCATATTGTATATTGAAACATTGTGTTTCTAATGTGTATATAAAATATTTTATTTACAGAAAGATTTATATGATTAGGTTGTTTTAATAAAATATCACTGATAAAATTATAATGTAGTAATGTTTTTATTCTCTACTGCATACAGGTATCTTTATTAAAATGTATTCAAATGTGTGTGTGTGTGTGTGTGTGTGTGTGTGTGTATTATCAGGCTATTATGAATTTTCTAAATATTACTAAAAACAAATTTTTTACTAAAAAACAAATCAACAAATACTTGTTGATTATTTTATTCATGCTTTTGTAACTGCGTAACAGGAAACTTGAAGCCCAACGGAACAATTTTATGTTTTCTCCCCTTGTACCAAAAATATATCAAACTGTGGCTTCAACTGAATATGCCAAACTGTGGTACTGAACCATGATTTTTGTGTACCCTTACACCCCTAATGTTTTCATTATTATGTATATTATGAAGTATTATGTTTAAATATAGCCTGATAGTAGCTAAAATGTCCCTCATTTTAAAACGGGCTACACAGCAGCACTCATGTCTTGAGAGTTACAAGAAGAGAATGTGTGCAGTGTTAATTTACAGTCATTTCTATTTGCTTGTCTTAATATATAAAAAATATAAAATATAAGTATTATCTAACGTATGGTACTAATTATATACTAATGTTCGTTTTTCCTGACAGACTATGAGTGAGAAAGTTTGGCGAGACTTAATTGTAGCAATAGCCAACAACACATTGTATCACACATTGTGATCAATGTGTCTTTTACGCTAAAAATGGTTAGGATATTAAGTAAAGATTATGTTCCATGAAGATATTTTGTAAATACCGCATATATATAAAAACTTAATTCTGGCATGAAACTCTAGAATGCAGTCAGATGGTCTAACTCAATCTGACAAAATGACATCATAATCACATGGCACAGCCGATTGGTTCTCTCCTGTATCAGTAGCCAATGAGCTCACTACTCAACATTCAAATACATGACTAGTGCTAGGTGTAGCAGTTTGCAGCATGCTTCAGAAACCCTCCACCTTCCCCAGCTCCACCTGTATAGATCTCCTATGAGGTGATTCATATATGCTATATGAGGGTTAATTATATGTTATATGTTATATGTGCAACAGCAGTGTTTCTTACATGCTTACAGCAGCATGTTGTGGATGTATTGGCAGTAGCAAGTCTCAGTACTTGCTCTGTCGCAGCAACAGCAGCAGCAGCATAGCATCTATTCCGCCAAGACCAAATACATTAACATTGTCATTTACATTAGCATGCCATTACCTCCGAGAGTTATAATGACAGAACTTCATTTGGAAAATTTTAAAGGTGTTTTTCTCAATATTTAGCTCTTTTGCACCTTAAAATTCCAGATCTTCAAATAGTTGTATTTCTGCCAAATATTGTCCTGTCATAACAAACCATACTTCAATGGAACTATTAAAAAAGAAAGAAGAATGAGAAGCCTGATGTCTGTGCTGTTCCTGGTGATCTTCTGCTCTGTGCAGATGACAAGTGGTGAGCACTCTTTATAATTTTTTACTTTTTAATGTATTGTTTCAGATTATTTATGGCAGTTTCATTTGTTGCTTAGTGAATTTTTAAATGTAGTGGCATGATCAAATTGAAAACTTTAAAAGTCTTATTTCACTATATTTTAGCTACAACTGCACTTGATGTGGCACACTCAAACTGCTGTGGAGAGCTCACTAATGTGAAGATTCCTGTGAAATTGGTGGCTTCTTACTACTGGACCAGCAGCAACTGTCCCATCCATGCTATTGTGTAAATATCATTCTTATTTTCAAACTGTCAATCTGAATGAGACACTCCATTAAACAAATTTTGATATAAGTCTTATTTTTGTGACTTTCCTTTCAGGTTTAGGACAATGAAAGGGAAAGAGTTCTGTGTAGATCCAAAAAACACCTGGGTGAGCCACCATGTTGATAAAGTGGACAAACGAACAACAAATGCTACAACTGCTGCATCAGCAACTGCTACAACAGCACAAACTCCAGAAATCACAGTCTAAAAGAAGCTACACTGTTTCTATTTAAAATGTGCATTTCATATTGTATATTTAAACCTATTTCCAATGTGTATATAGAATATTTTATTTACTGGATAATTTGTGATTGGGTTCAGTTGTTTTAATAAAATATCAGTGATAAAATGATCATAATGAAGTAATGTTTTTATTCTCTATTGCATACATATTAAAATGTATTCAAATGTGTGTGTATTATCATACATATCAGGCTACAATTATTTTTTTTTAAGTATGACTAAAACATCTTTTTAGCAACACATTTCCCTTCTCATGTAAACGCTAAAATATTGTATACTTGGTGTTAATTAGCATAATGAAATATCAACAGTGTATAGCTTTTGATATACGATGTCCTTCCTGATACTTGTGGAATGCCAAAGCTGACATAATTATAAATAAATAAATAAATGTACAAACAAATGTAAAAAAAGCAAATATAAATAATTATTTATAATTTTATTTCCTAATTTATGCATTTGCTATTTTTTCCACATTTATTTTTTAGTTTATTCAATTATACATTCCTTTATTTCCACTTCTAATTTTACATGTATGTATTAAAAATACATAAATAAGGAAATACAATTATAAATATTTATTTATTTATTTAGAATATATTTATTTATTTATTTATTTATATTTTATTTTATTTATATTTATATTTATATTTTATTTGCTAATTATGTCAGCTTTGGCATTATTTTCCTGCAGTTATATTCTGCCATCTAATGGTGGAAATTTTCAATGACAAAGATAAAAGAGGAAAATATGCTGGGATACATTAGATTGTCAGGTGTCGTGTAGGGAGGACAAACGAGGAGTACCAGATCGAGATCGGGAGCAAAACAAGTCTTTAATAAACAAAATCCACAGTAATAATCCACGTAGGAGACAGGCAAGGAGACACGCATACAAAGACGAGAACGGACAACCAACAATGAACAGAATACAACTTAAGTAGGGTGGTTAACGAGACACAGACAGGTGATGGTGATTAACTAATAATGACTTAATTAGGGGAGGGACAGGAACAAAACCAAATAAGGGCAAACAGGAAGTGGAAGGAACCAAAGACAAACAGGACTAAACCAAATCAAAACACAACAAAAGAGTCCCAAAACCTGACATAACTCCCCCCCTCCCGGAATGCGCAACCTCTCGCCGAAAACAGAAACATGGGGGGGCTTGGGTGGGGGCTCAGGAGGGGGACGGCCATCCGGGAGGAGGAGAACAAAGGAAGTCCAGGGAGGAGATGATGGAGGGAAGGGCCAGGGAGATGACAGGAGGGTCCAGGGTGGATCAGCCGGAGGGAGGAGCCAGGGAGATGACAGGAGGGTCCAGGGTGGATCAGCCGGAGGGAGGAGCCAGGGAGACGACAGGAGTGTCCAGGGTGGATCAGCCGGAGGGAGGAGCCAGGGAGAAGACAGGAGGGAGCTGAAGCAGGAGGAAAGGACTCTCGAGGACCACACTAAAGACTTTTTAGTGTTGTCTCACTACACCCATTACCCAGACGACTGCCTCTGCGCTTTCTATCTCGCCGAGTTGAACGATATCACCCGAGGGCAGTTGTCTGGGGATGGTCCTCGAGAGGACTTCGCAGCGTTTGTTGATTGGGTGCTGGTGTCGTGTAATTCCACGATGACTGTTGGCTGCGTCGAGGACACCAGCCCCACTCACAACCCGGAACCCAGCCTACCATCACCCGTAGTGGAGCTACACAAGCCCACCGCAGACAGGGAGCCCGAGCATGCCGCGATCGTCATGTCACCATCGGAGGAGGTGACAGAACGAGCGATCGTCACGGAGCCAGAGCCCAAGACGTCTGACCAGGTGCGTGAGCCAGTAACACAGCTCCAGACGGGCGAAGTTTCAGTGGAGTGTGAGGGAGCTATGGAGAGCCCCGCCCACTGCACTGCCGATGAGGGTGAGTTAGCGCAGGATTCTGGGGGCGCTGTGGACTGTTTGGACATTTTTGAACCTGCTATGGACTGTGCTACAATGGATTATTCTGAACCGGAAATGGACTATTGTGAACCTGTTTTGGACATTTTTGAACCTGCTATGGACTGTGCTACAATGGATTATTCTGAATCAGAAATGGACTATTGTGAACCTGTTTTAGACATTTCTGAAACCATTTTCCCACCCACCCTCCCTCTCTTTCCCGCTGTGATGGCTGTGATGGCCACAAATATGGCTCCGCTTCGGTCAGTCGTCACCCTGCCATCACCTCTGGACTCCACTCCTCCGGCTGCGCCTCGTCGCTCCGTCCCTCCGGCTCGGCT
Source organism: Cirrhinus molitorella (assembly GCA_033026305.1). NCBI lineage: Eukaryota > Metazoa > Chordata > Actinopteri > Cypriniformes > Cyprinidae > Cirrhinus > Cirrhinus molitorella. Next base: position 9,310,390 of record CM065141.1, on the reverse strand, counting down.
GGACTCCTCTTTCCCTCCAGCTCAGCCTCGGTCCTCGATCGCTCCGGCTATGCTGCGGCTCTCCGGATCTCCGCCTCTGCCTCGGTCGCAGGTGCCACCAGTTCCGCCTTGGCCCTCCGGATCCTCAGCGTTGCCCTGGATCATCGGCTCTCCGTCTCCGCCTCGGGCTCCACCTCCACCTGCTCCGCCACCGTCGGTTGGCCCCATGGAGTTGTCAGCCCTTCCTCCACCATGGCTCCTCCCTCCATCGGGTCCGCCGTGGGCCAACGTCACGGCTGGGATCTGGGTTCCCCCTGGCTCCTCCTGCTTCAAACCCCTCGTGTTTCCTCCCTGGCTCCTCCCTCCATCATCTCCTCCCTGGACTCATTCTGTGTGTTTTGGTCGTCCTCCGCCTAAGCCTCCACCCATTTCTGTTACCCCTATGTTTTGTTGCGGGAGGGGGGCGATATGTCACAGCCATGTACTGTTTCATGTTGGTTTAGTCCTGTGTATTTGGTTTAGTCCTGTCCTTATTTGGTCATGTTCCTGTCTCCACCCCTCATTATCTCATTATCAGTTAAGTGCCTTCACCTGTCTGCCTCATCAACCACCCTATATAAGTTACCTGTGATCTTTGTTAGTTTGTCTGTCTTTAATGTCGTTACCCTGTCTCCTGTGTGCTCGTAATTTGTATTCCCTGCATTTTGTTAAATTAAAGTCTGTTTTGTTTATATATCTCTGCGTTCTCTCCGTTTCTTGTCATCTCCACGTCCTCATCGTGACATAGATATTTTGCAAAGCTTCCCCAAAGTATTATAGATGATAAAAAAAAATAAAAAATTTTCCACTGTAAATATAAGATTACAAGGATTACAAGTTTACAACTTGCAATAGACTGTTTGAATTATAATTGTTTGCTAACAAAAAAGCCTAGTCAAAAAAAGAAAAGTACTGAAAGTGCAGAAAGTTTCTAAGAAATTCATGTTGTTGTTTCTAAAAGGACCTTGAAGATCTCCAGATGGATCTTGGATCGATGCAGGGTCAGAAAACCCTCGGATTTCATCAAAAACATCTTAATTTGTGTTCCAGAAACCCGCTATCAGCGATCACAGTCACCTGACTTTTGAATGCACACCTGATTCCCATCATCCAAACACCGTCATCATATAAGCCACACGCATATTCACTCATTAGGTGTGTTCGATTTGAACCATGGGTACATACGTTAAAAAGCTTATACTGTTCTACAAACACATATTTGTGGCCATTATTGGCATGAAAAAGGTTAGAATAAACATGAGCGCAGTCGGCGCCGTCTCAAGTCGGACAAAATTTCTAACTGGCATGCACTGCCTCAAGTCAGAATTTGATCAAGCTGTGCAGCGCTGTGTTAAGTCGAACGCACCTCATGTCTGGTCTCCCAGTTGGGAAGAGGACTATGAAGGTATTTTTGGGGCAAATCATCTGAGCGCATGTGACAGTGGAATTTGTAGTTGTAGAGAATAGTTATTCAAATATTTACTTTTCCATCTTAACAGTTGAGCTCGCAGTTGTTAGCCGCTATAGCCTGTAGCCTAATCATTTTTATGACGCATCGCAATGCTGATGTGGATGATTCTGCCTAAATGAAATTAAATAGTCGTATCCAGTGATGTAGTGGTGCCTGGAGAAATGTGTATACGCCCCAAAATACGCTGAAAAGTATACCTCAAACAACGAAAGAAACGACGAAATCTTGACTAAATTGCACTAAATTGTATGATTATAGGCCTACTTATATTTGATTATTTAAGTTCTGTATTATTCTTAAATGTATTATTCCATTTTTTTTCATATGTCTATTTTGTATTTGATCCCTTTTTATTTGCATCTTTGTGTTTATTTTTAATTACAAAGGTAAAATGACAAAAATAGCTTTGTTTTGGATATTCATTTACTAGGTAATTAGTTGGAGGAAAAGATGCATTATGATGCATCAACATAATCAAATCGTGAGGCAAAGGAAGGTTCACATGTGATTTGGCCATAGGGGCTCAACAGTGGTTTACATTTTTACTTCCCCTTCCACAAAGAAATAAAATAGTCTAAATTTTACAATTATTGATTCCAAATGAAGACACAGTCAGAACAAATTGTAAGCAATAGCTCAAATAAACAAACAGAACAAAGATACAAAATTAAGCTTTAAGTTTTGGAGTTTGTAGATGTTCATGTACAGAATCAAATGTAAAATAACATTGCATATCCTACTGTTATTTTTCTGTTCAAGAAAAGTTGTATAATATATAATTTAAATATAATATATAATTATATTAATATTAATATATATTAATAATAAGATATATTATTTATCATAATTTAAAAACTTTCCACAAAACAGAAAGACATATTTGACTGTGTACATGTGTGTAGTTCATGCAGTGATATTTGTGTATATTTTATATGACAGACCTTTAGGTTTTGATGTTTTGTTAATGGCATTTATTATTGCAAAATTAAAGGCTTGTGACTTGCGCTTTGTGATTGTCAGCATTGAGTGAATGTAGACTAATTCTTGTTGAAGAAAGGGCCCCTCAAGAGGTAAAGCCCATGGGCCCCTTACAATGTTAATGCGGCCCTGCTGATGGTACTAAGAACCCGGAGGCAGGAGAAACAGGATTTGGGGTGGTGGTTCCAGCAAGAGGAATTGAGATTAATAGAAGAACATCTAATAATCTAGCAGTATATACTGTGGAGATGATAGCAATTTTAGTTGCCTTACGGTGGGTGGAAAAAGGAATGAACAAAGTAGTTAACTGTTCTGATTCATCATCAGTTTTAATAAGTTTAAAATCTTTACAGTCAAAAAGTCGACAAGATATAGTATATAAGACCCTCAACTCAGTCACAAGAATAAAAAAACAGGGAGGCCAAGTTAAATTCTTATGGGTTCCAGCACATGTAGGAGTGGAGGGGAATGAGTTAGCAGATAAGGTGGCAAAGAGGCCATTGCTGAAGAAAAACGTAGATATGCAAGTAAGAATTAGTAAAGCAGAAGTGAAAAGCATGATCTGGGAAAAAATAAACCAAGTTTGGCAGGTAATGTGGGATAAAGAAGGAAAAGGGAGGCGTTTATATCACATTCAAAAGAGTATTAACGGAGATAAGGTAGGAATTGGGAACAGGAGAGAGGAAATTGTTTTGACTAGGCTAAGGCTGGGACATTGTGCTTTAAACAAAATGCTAAAAATGGTGGGGAAACATCAGTCTGGGCTGTGTGATGAATGTAAGGAAGAAGAATCAGTGGAGCATGTAATTCTACAGTGTAGGAAATATAAGACTCAGAGAGAGGTGCTGGAAAAGAATCTTAAAGAAACAGGGGTGCAGGAACTTACGTTAAAGTCAATCTTAAGTTTGACAGAAAGAGATCAGATCACATCTAATGGTGGAGGTCTTTATTCTGATATTCTGACATTTAATGGCAAAGATAAAAGATAAAACTTCATTAATTATTATGCAAAGCTTTCCCAAACTATTATAGATTATAAAACAATGCAAAAAATCCTGGTCCAACTCTAACTGTAAGATTATAAGGATTACAAGATTACAATTTGCAGTGGACTGCTTGCATTACAATTGTATTCTAAAAAAACTCATGTTGTATTTTGAGTTTTTTAAAAGGACCCTGTAGATATCCAGGTAAATCTTCAGAAATTTCCAGAGATTCCCCTTTTTGCCCATTTTTTCATTACTTTTGCATATTTGTGACCCTGGACCACAAAACTTAATTTTTGATAGTAATATGCATTGCTAAGAACTTTTTCAGTTTTTGGTACCCTTAGATTTCAGATTTTTTAATTGTATGTCTGCCAAATACTGTCATATCCTAACAAACTACAAAAATACATCAAATGGAAAGCTTATTTATTTAGCTTTCAGATGATTTATAAATCTCAATTTCCAAAAATTGATGCTTATGACTGGTTTTGTGGTTCAGTCGTCACATTTTAGTTCCCCGTCTGTCGTTCACGTTTGACGTTGTGTCGAAGTGACGACTAGGGGTCGCTCTTGAGAGCCCGAATACCTCTGACAGCTTTGAGAAAAGGCCAATGAGAATTGGTATGCAGTATTTGTATAGCCCGCTCCGCCCCGGAGATCCGGGCATAAGAGTGGGGGCTAGGCAATACTCATTGTTCTCATTGTTCAGCGTTACTCATCTCTCTCGTAGTTGGATCTACTGCACGGGCAGCGGTCTCTTCCTTCTCGAACGCAGTAGCAGTGAGAGTCCCCTGGGTGCTTCAACGGCGAATCTTGAAGAGCAGATTTCCTCTTAATAAAATCTAAAAGAGCAAATTTCTCTAAAAGAGTGCAGACACGGTGGGTTTGTGTGTTTACAATGCCTTTCCTTTCGTGTCCTTCTGGTTGCGGCTTCTATCTCTCCCAAAACAATCGGCACTAGCTCTGTCTTCAGTGTTTGGGTCGTGAGCATGCTGAAGCAGCGTTCGGTGTTGGGGGATGTCCTGCTTGCGAGGACATGCCCCTCAGCGTACTTCGTTTGTGAGCTGCGTTCTTTTCCAAAAGACCGCGGCTCGCATCAACCGCTTCCGCGGCTTGTCCTTCTACTTTCGGGTACGAGGCCGCCGCGGCGTGTGTTGATGAAGAACGAGAGAGAGTGAGCGGTTCGCCGGGAAATTCCCCGCGTCCCTCGCGCTCTGTATGTCTGCCGGTCGAGCTTTCGGATGACTGTGAAAACTCGTCTCAGTATGGGTTGGAATGGTTATTCGGGGCTCCTGCGGGAGAGGAGGGAGTGTCTGCAGCAACGGAGATTGGGCTGCCATCCGAAACAGACGCTTTGGCTGAAGCACCCACTGCGGGGGCGGGTTCTCAGTCAATAGTGGATGCGGAAATGACGGCCATGCTCGAACGGGCAGCCAAAGCAATTGGGATCGAGTGGAAGTCTCCACCCCATCCTGAGCGCTCACGGCTGGATGATTGTGGGTTTCAGCTCCACCCCGGCTGTCTGCCTCATGGCGGACGGCCACTACATGGTCAATAAAAGAGCAATTTTCTTCTCTGGGCGAAAAAATCAATGTGACTGCGTCCCCCCGGGGTACCCAGCCACTAAAACATGTCAAAGCATGCTCAACCGCAAACCCTGCGCTTCTGCATGCTTTGATGAATCAAGCGCATCCATCAGTCGATCCCCTGAGCTCAGGCGATCTTCTCATGGATCCTTGTCTGTCGGTTTCGATGGTCAACCCTCCCATGGCTGGGTCCCTCCGGGGTACCCAGCCACCAAAACACATCAAAGCATGCTCAACCGCAAAGCCTGCGCTTCTGCATCCTTTGACGAATCAAGCGCATCCATCAGTCGATCCCCTGAGCTCAGGCGATCTTCTGATGGATCCTTGTCTGTCGGTTCCGATGGTCGATCCTCCCATGGCTGGGTCCCTCCGGGGTACCCAGCCACCGAAACACATCAAAGCATGCTCAACCCCCGAACAAAGGGCTTTCACCGCAACTCAGTCACACTGTACCCACCCGAGGTACGTCGGTGGTCCCCCTGAGACCGTTAGCAGAGAGTTTTACAGCTTGGCTCGAGATACCCAACCTCTCTCGCTGGCTTCTCAGAACCATCCGACTCGGCTATGCTATCCAATTTGCACGCAACCCGCCCAAGTTCAGCGGCATCTTCTCTACCGCGGTTCGGGACGAGAATGCTGCCATTCTTCTGGCGGAGATTGCGACCCTTCTGGCGAAGGACGCGATAGAGCTGGTCCCCTCGGCCGACATGAAGAAAGGGTTTTACAGCCCCTACTTCATTGTACCCAAGAAAGGTGGTGGTTTAAGACCAATCCTGGATCTGAGGATTCTGAATCGGGCCCTTCACAAGCTTCCCTTCAGAATGCTAACGCTCAAACGCATTCTCACGTGTATCAGATTCCAGGATTGGTTTGTGGCGATAGACCTGAAAGACGCGTACTTTCATGTCTCGATTCTTCCAAGACACAGGCCCTTCCTGCGGTTTGCCTTCGAAGGTCGAGCGTTTCAGTACAAAGTCCTTCCATCTGGGCTCTCCCTGTGTCCCCGCGTCTTTACGAAAGTCAGCTAGCCCGCCATCTCCTCCTTTGGTGTCGAAACAATGTCAAGTCTCTACGAGCCACCCACATACCCTGCGAACTCAATTGGGTAGCGGACGCGCTCTCCCGACAGACTTCGCTTCGGGGCGAGTGGAGACTTCACCCTCAGTCGGTTCAGCTGATCTGGAGTCTTTTCGGTCAGGCCCAGGTCGACCTGTTTGCCTCAATAGAGAACACTCACTGCCAGTTGTGGTACGGTCTGTCCGAGGCGCCCCTCGGCACAGATGCACTGGCACACAGCTGGCCTCAGGGCCTCCTCAAGTATGCGTTTCCACCAGTGAGCCTAATTGCACAGACCCTGTGCAAAGTCAGGGAGGACAGAGAACAGATCCTGTTGGTGGCCCCCTACTGGCCCAACAGGGTTTGGTTCTCAGAGCTGGTGCTCCTCTCCCCCGTTCCTCCCTGGCGCATTCCCCTGTGGAAGGACCTCCTTTCACAGGGGAAGGGCATGATATGGCACCCGCGCCCAGATCTCTGGAACCTCCACGTATGGTCCCTGGACGCGACCAGGAGGATTTCAGAGATCTCCCTCTGGCAGTGGTAAACACTCTGTTGCAGTCAAGAGCTCCCTCCACGAGGCGGCTGTACAACTTCAGATGGCGCAAATTCACAAACTGGTGTTCCTCCCAGGGGGAGAACCCACGGAGATGTGACATCCGAACGGTGCTTTCCTTCCTCCAAGGAGGACTGGATAGACACCTTTCTGCTTCAACACTTAAGGTACAGGTAGTACAGGTATTGCCGCTAACCACGACCTGGTGGAAGGTAGGTCGGTTGGGAAGCACGATTTGGTTATACGATTCCTTAAAGGTGCACGCAGGCTGAACCCCATCAGACCGCGCCTTGTCCCCTCTTGGGATCTGTCTGTGGTCCTCCGGGGCCTACAGTCAGATCCCTTTTAGCCGCTCCAGTCAGTCGAACTCAGTGCTCTCTCCCAAAAGACGGCTCTCCTGACTGCGCTCACATCGATCAAAAGAGTGGGAGACCTCCAAGCCCTCTCCGTCAGTGACTCGTGCCTCGAATTCGGTTATGTGCCCAAAGTGCCTACCACTCCCTTCAGGGACCAGGTGGTCACTCTGCAAGCTATCCCTTCTCAGGAAGGCGATCCCAACCTATCCTTGTTATGCCCAGTCAGTGCCCTGAGCATTTACTTGGAACGTACTGAAAGCTTCAGACGGTCGAGTCAGCTCTTTGTCTGTTTTGGAGGACAGCAGAAGGGGAAAGCTGTCTCCAAACAAAGAATTTCCCACTGGATTGTGGATGCGATTCGTTTGGCCTACCAGGCCACAGGGGCGCCCTGCCCGCTGGGGGTGCACGCCCACTCCACCAAATGTCTCTTTAACAGACATTTGCAGAGCTGCAGTTTGGGCTACACCTAACACGTTTGCCAGGTTCTACAATCTGCATGTAGAACCAGTCTCTTCAGGAATCCTGAACGCAAGCCCAGTAACTCCTGAAGCTGACACGGTGTAGAAGCTTGCTGAAGCGTCGTTCCCCACGGGTGATGACGCTTCCCCAGTTCAGTAAGTTTCCTGGCGTGAACCCTGAACGACAATTTCCATCATGTTGCGCCCGCAACATAGCTATGTTCAGCGGAGGAACTAGCTATCAGAATCTAATATGAGGTTAGGTTGCCTCTTGTGAACTCTCATATTAGGTTGGTGCCCCACATGTAGTGGCTCCTAATGCAGCCCCATGTGTGTATCTCCACCTATACTCCCAGAGATGCGGTGTTTCCCTTAAGACAAAACTTGTCTCCGACCCTGAGCTCAGCAGCCTCTCCTCATGCGGAGCCTGCCTCAGGATTGTCCCCTTGTTGTGCTCCCCTAGTGCGAGCCCTCAAGTGTGTTCTCCACACGAATACCTCCCTCCGGGCAGGGTGTGGTCTCCGTAGTGTCCGTCCCCCTTCGGGGAGACAGACACTGACCCAATGTTCTCCAAGATGTTCAACCAAAGGTGAGGAAAGGCTGGCTGAAGCTCTTGGGCATTGGAAGGTCACGTAGAGGTGAGTGACATTTATCTAACACGCAAGACCTGTTAATATTTGCACTCCATGCACTCGTGACGCGGTCCGCTGGTTGTGGCGTTTTCAACTGGGACCCCTAGTCGTCACTTCGACACAACGTCGAACGTGAACGACAGACGGGGAACGTCTTGGTTACGTATGGTAACCCTCGTTCCCTGATGGAGGGAACGGAGACGTTGTGTCCCCCTTGCCAAAACCTCGGACTGCCTCTGAGTGTAGCCGGGTGCTTCGGCTCCTCAGATCAGAACAATGAGTATTGCCTAGCCCCCCCCTCTTATGCCCGGATCTCCGGGGCGGAGCGGGCTATGCAAATACTGCATACCAATTCTCATTGGCCTTTTCTCAAAGCTGTCAGAGGTATTCGGGCTCTCAAGAGCGACCCCTAGTCGTCACTTCGACACAAAGTCTCCGTTCCCTCCATCAGGGAACGAGGGTTACCATAAGTAACCAAGACGTTCTGTTTAGTAGGTTAACTTTTACTTCTTTTATTACAGTCTGTCATAATTCATAGAAATGTAGAAACTGTTGAAAATACTACACTCAATACCTTGAACATGGTAGTTGCATTGCTGTCAATGCAGGGTCAGAAAGCTCTAGGATTTCATTTTAATTAATGACAGAATTTTAATTTGCTCAAAACCTTTTGTCGTCATTTTTGTGCATGAACAAACAGATCATGATATTTTCTGATTTGGGATATTTCAGCTTTAGTACTTGATGTGGCACAATCAAAGTGGTTTAGAGAGTTCACTAATGTGCAGGTTCTTCTGAAATGGACGGTGTCTTATACTGGACCAGCAGCATCTGTCCCAGACACTAACTGAAAGTGAAAAGTCATTACATTTGCATGTTTTAATTCTGTGAATGAGTTTAATTGGAGGATGAATTGTTTTAAATTCTCCATTAGACCAACAAGCGTCACTAGAAACAAGAAGTGGTTTTGTTTTCTTAGAACAGGGGTTCTCAGTCCTGTTTCTGGTGGTCCAACATCTTATGTTTGTGCTTTATTTAAACACACCACTGGGTTTTTTTTTTTTTTTTTTTTTTTAGATTTATTTTTGGCTTTTATTATTATAGGACAGATCAGGAAGGACAGGAAGCGAAGTGGAGAGAGAGAAGGGGGTAGGGTCGGGAAAGGTCCTCGAGCCGGGAATCGAACTCGGGACGCCCGTTGCGCAACGGCGCTGTATGTCGGCGCACTGCCCACAAGGCTATCGGCGCCGACACCACTGGGTTTATATGTGAACAAGGGGTCAAGGTTTCATACCTGATATTTGGTGACAGCACAATTCAGATTTGATCAATAAAATCTTCTGATTTAGTGAATGAAAAGCTGAGTTTGACAGGCCCCAAAAAGAGGAAGCTGTGTGTTTTGCTGAAGCATGTTTTCAGTGAATCTAAAAGAAAACTACTTGCCACAATCTCACATGAGCAACAAAGCAGAAAAAGGATGAGAAAAAATAAGAGCTAAAAACAACTCTCATTCTGCAATGTTGATTCTCAGAAATAGATTTACTTGAATTTCAGGAATATGTCTCTGACTACGTATATAAGAAGGTGCTCAGATGTTATTCTGGATACAACAGCTCTGAGATCATCAAGCTCTACAGATCTTCTACAGATTCTTTCTGTCATTGTGAAGTAACATCTTGAAGAATGAGAAGCCTGATGTCTGTGCTGTTCCTGGTGATCTTCTGCTCTGTGCAGATGACAAGTGGTGAGTGCTTATTTTCATTTTACATTTTTGGTTAAGACTGTATTGTTTTCAGATTATTTATGGCAGTTTCACTTGTTGCGTTTGGTGATTTAAAATGCTGTAATATGACCAAATTGAAAACTTTTGTCTTATTTCTCAATATTTCAGCTAGTGAAGCAGCTAATGCAGTATCAGACTGCTGTGTAGAGTTCTCTAAGGTGAAGATTCCTGTGAAACTGGTGGCATCTTACTACTGGACCAGCAGCAGCTGTCCCATACGTGCTATTGTGTAAGTATCATCAACATTATCTGAATGACACACTTCATTAAACAAAAAACTTTAATCCAAATCTTATTTTTGTGTCTTTCCTGTCAGGTTTAAGACAATTGCAGGGAGAGAGTTCTGTGTAGATCCAGAGACCACCTGGGTGAGCGGCCATATTGCTAAAGTGGACAAAAAACCAACAGTCTAAAAGAAGCTACACTGTTTCTATTTGAACTGTGCATTTCATTTCTATATTCAAACCTTGTACAATTTCCAATTTGTATATAAAATATTTTTTTACAGAATAATTTATGTGATTAGATTCAGTTTTTTTAATAAAATATCAATAATAAAATGATCATAATGTAGTAATGTTTTTATTACCTACTGCATACAATTATATTAAATTCTATTAAAATATGTGTGTGTTATCATGAAGAAACAAAACATTTCTTTTAAATATCTCAGACAGACTATCATAAAGTGTCTAAATATGACAAAAATATCTCATGTCAACAGTAACTATAATACTATACACCTGGTGCTAATAGAATTAGCAAAATATTAAATATCGACAGTATAAAGCTTTTGATATACTTTACTCTACTGCATAAATATACTGACATCTAATGGTGGAGGTTTTCATTCTGATATATTTTCAATGGCAAAGATAAAAGATAAAACTTTACTGAAGTACATTAAATATTATACAAATCTTTCCCAAACTATTATAGATGCAAACACCATGCAAAAAATCTTGTCCACTCTAACTGTAAGATTATAGGGATTACAAGATTACAATTTTGCGACTCCCCTTTTTTGTCTTTAAATATGAATTATTGTTTTAGTCTGACATATAGCTTTTTTAAAGTGATTGTTTAACTCCCAAGTAAATCACACCTTTTTCTTACTATTAATAAAAAGGAACCTGCCCTATTTTTTCATTACTTTTGCATATTTGTGACCCTGGACTTCTGGGTTTAAATAGCATAGATATATTTGTATACATTGTATGGGTCGATATTAGAATTTTTTCTTTTATGCCGAAAATAGGATATTAATTAAAGATCATGTTCCATTAAGATATTTTGTAAATTTCCTACGGCAAATATATCAAAACTTTATTTTTTGATAGTAATATGCATTGCTTAGTTTTTTTTTGTACCCTTAGATTTCAGAATTTAAAATAATTGTATCAAATACTGTTATATCCTAACCAACTACAAAAAATACATCAATGGAAAGCTTATTCATTCAGCTTTCAGATGATTTATAAATCTCAGTTTCTAAAAACTGATGCTTATGACTGGTTTTGTGGTCCAGTGTCACATTTTAGTTCTGTTTAGTAGGTTAACCTCTTTTATTAGACAATGAAAAGTCATTAAAAACAGTCTGTCATAATTCAGAGAAATGTAGGAACTGTAAAGACAGTAAAAATGTTTTAGGGATTTGAACTGCCTTTTCAAGCAATTGATGCTTCATTTGTTATAGGCATGTAAGACACAAATTACTACAGAATAACTACAAAAAAGGGTTCATACTGAAAATACACACACTAATATTGCCATATAAATGAAAAGTGGTCATCTGTTGGTTATTGGTAATGTTAACCCTTTCACACATGAGTTTAAAATATTCTAGCTGAGCCCCCCAGGGTGAGTTTTTTTAGGCGACCGTTATTTTAGAACGTATCGCTTTATTGTTTCCATGGCGACGCGTCATGCTTGTCACGTGGCACACCGCAACCACAATAGAGCTGTAAGACAGATGGATCGCGTTTATTTTGTTTTTCTTTTTTTTATTATTCATATTCACAAACGTGCTCACTATATTATGAAACATCTGATATTCCGATTCTGAAATATGTGCAAGTAAATGTATTAAACACTTTTATAATGACCCTGTTAGTCGCTCTACGCCGGGTGATGGGCGCCGCCATGTTAGTCACGCTGAATCCGAGCGGTAACACGCAAATTCATCCTCTCCTCGCGAAAGACATTAAAGTAAGTCTCCGATGAGCTGGGAGAAGAACAGAGTAAACTTTACAGTTACCTACACAATGTGTATATGATATTAATAAAACATGTCATCAGATTATATTTGTAAGATCATTATTGCCGCTTCCATAGACATCAGCGTGTGTTTTACAAACTATAAATGTATGGTTTTGCTAGTACTTATGTGTATTTAAATGTGTGGAACCTAAAATAAGCAGTATATGGTTGAAAACACTTAATAGTTGTGATAATATGACAAGAGCTCAGCGCTTACGATCTGCCTCAGCGCCAGCCAAAGCGCCAAATCGGATCTGAATTCAGCAGCTGATCACGTGATGCGCTCAACGTTCGAATCACACTGGTGTGATCGTACGCTCCAGGGACCAGCCAAGACTGATCACACCGGTGTGATCGTACGCGCCAAAGGGTTAATGGTCATCTTTTTGAGGTTTGTAAAAACTTCTGCTGTTTCTGTTTCACTGTTTACAAGGTTTTGTGTCTGTTTCTGACATAAAAAACATTTACACTTCAAATAAAAATGAATTTAAATGGTCTAACTACAGTAGAGCCACAATCTTTTAAAAGGGTGTATTGTATTTGAGAAGCTTATAATAATATATAAAGGGGCACCAGATAGACTGTGGTCTCTTAGTTTAGTACTAACTTAAATAAAACACACTTGAACCAGTTAATCAAGGTCTTTGGGATTACTTGTGAGCAAGGGGTGAAGGTTTACCATTTGGTATTTTGTGAGAGTGCAATTCAGATTTGATTGCAAAATCCTGCTGTGTTTTATTTTCCTGAAGCACATTTTCAGTGAATTTGAAAGAAAAGTAACTTCCACTTTCTTTTCACAGAGAAAGGATGAGGAAAAGGAAGAGCTAAAAATCACTCTCATTCTATAATGTTGATACTCATAAATGGATTTGCATGAATGGCATTATGACGAGGCAGTGGCGGACTGGCCATCTGGAGCACCGGGACTTTTCCCGGTGGGCCGCTGGCCAGCGTGGGCAGGCCCAGTCAGTAGGAATACACAAATACTTTTAAAAATGTAAATGAAATGCTAAATGGAAACCATATTGCATCTCTACTCTACGCAGACGGGCCGCCGCCGATAAAAAGTGTGTTTTTATTTTCATGCAAATTTATCACCCGGCCCAAACCTCCCCTCCCTATTTGGTCTATTCCAAGATCGCAGGTCCTTTTTCGCTTCTGATTTACGTACAGATATCAGGCGCGTAGCTATTGCTTAGTCTTATCAGAATCAGCTTATCAAAATTCTCTGCCAAGTCCGACCCGTGACCGTCTTTTTCCCCCTTCTCCTAAAACAGCTATACTGTTTCAGCTATTAAAATAGTTACATTTTGTATGTAATGGCAAAGTGATTATATTTCGTTTTGTTTTTATTAAGTTAATTTAGAAAGATGATTGGAGCATTTTTTTGTTCGTTAAATATAAGTTTTCGTTTTTTAAAGGATCAAACAGTGGCCAGCGGAAGACTGTTCATAGTCTGTTTGATCAATTTACCTTCTCAAATCATCAGGACTTACCTAAAATAAAATCTATTGATATAAAACAGTTCAAGTAGCCGCAAAACAATGTTAGTTTAAGCGCTAAACCCAAATAAATGTGTGCTATTAGACGCATATCCAGTCGTTTTTGCGGAGAGGGGATGCTGAAGCCGCTTTGCAGGACATGCAGGCGCCAGCGCGATCATTTGCATATTTTTATTGGAAACTATTTTAAATTTTCTGTCATTTTTGCTCACAGAGGTAAAAGTAATAGATCATTCGGAAATATAAAGGGTCTACTTTTATTTGTGTGCACTCACAATATTAACAAAATGTTACTAACAGTGGTTTTATAAAATATAGAAAACAAACATGATTTCTTTGTTTTACAAATATGACCGAATAAATGTTCAGTGATGCTTCAAATAAATGTTTAAATAGCATTTTTTTCTATATTTTGTTATTTTCTTATGCTAGTAAGTGTTAAAAATTAGTCTCCACATTAATGAGCCAATGTATTATGATGTGGGTTGTGGTGGGCCGCTGTGGACCAGGAAGTCCAGGGCCACTTTTTGGTCCCAGTCCGCCCCTGTGATGAGGGATATGTCTCTGACTGTGTATATAAGAAGATGCTCAGACATTATTCTGAACATAACAGCTTTGAGATCTACAAGCTCCACAGAACTTCTACAGATTATTTCTGTCATTATGAAGAAACATCTGGAAGAATGAGAAGCCTGATGACTGTGCTGTTCCTGGTGATCTCTGCATTTCATATTATATATTTGACCACTATTTATGATATGTTTATGAATATATATTCTACAAAATGATGTATGTAAATGGATTCAGCTGTTTAAATAAAATATAAATGATAAATGTTTTTTCCTTTCCCTGGAGTTTTGGATTTAGTCTTTTATTTAAACTTATTTTATTTTTATTTAAAAGTCAGTAGTAAATGTATATGTGTGATACAAAAACATTTATTAAAGAAAAGTAACAATACAAATAAATAAATAATATTCAAATCTATTCAATTGTTACACAAAGTTTCTTCTAGAAAACAGAGACATTTGAGTAAATCCTTGTAACATACAATTAATTTCTAGAACTGTAAATGTTTCAAAAAGACATTCACACACAAATATTATGTTATTTATGAAGTCAGAGTCACCTCTTCATTAATAATCATTTTATTGCAATCTAATATGGATCATTGCAATCTGAAAAAAAAAACTGTTACTGTAAGATGTGAAATTATTTCCTCAAGAAATTAAATTCACAATCACAGATTCCATGCAACCGAACACAACTAATCTGAATATGTGATCTTCAAAGAGAGCAAACAACACCACCCCCTTGCTCATTTACGACCCCTTCCTTCCTCTCTTCAACCTGACTTTTCACACTTTCCCTAACAAAAGGTTTTCCCACTTAAATTTCACCAGGAATATCTATGTACCACGTGTTATATCTTGTGAATATGTTGTTTTTCCCCTTCATGCTTGGTATCATTGTAAAGGTCTCTGTGCGATTGGTAAAATGGTCTCAATTTTGCGGCAGTCATTTATATTATAAAAAAGATTGGAAACTTTTGTACAATTATGTTCTGCAACTTAGGGGCGTGTTTACCCCTTAGGGTGCCACGGGAATGTTTCTCTTATCTCTGGTCAGGTGTGACACTGGGTCACGAGAACCTAACCAAAAGGTCTTTTTATGTTTTTACAATCAAAGATTGGAAGATTTGTTTGTTCTGGTCTGAGTATAAAACCAAAGTAACCGAACACCACGGGGCCACTCCGCCTATCGGAGGCCCGTAGCATGGAGCATGTCTCTATGCTATGTAAATTTCCTGAAGTATCTTTACTCTTAGAATTATCTTTGAGCAATTGATGTTAGGTATTTATGTAAATTGGAACTGCATTTAATTCAAATTGGATTCTCATTGTTTAATTCTGCAATTGGCATTAAATAGTATTTACCTGACAAATAAACATTTTTTGATTTATTTCAGACTCCCCTGAAATCATTATGATTATTATATTGAGAGGAGGCTTTTGTTACCGCAAATGTACGGCCAGGGTGGGCAGGCAGCAGGCTCGAGAACGAGGGAGCAGTAGGCACTTCTTCTGAGACCCCCTGATTTGCCCACCGCTGATGTTAGCACGTTGTAAGGGGATAGACTATGTAAACTACACTTTTGTAATAAAGCAAGCAGTAGGCGGCTGGCAAAAGGTATTAGTCACCTACAACCTCTGACTAGGATCAGGCTGGCGAGTTTGTGCCCGTATGCTCTGCGCAGGCCAACGTTATACATAAATGAGACATTAGGTCCCCAATGAACGGATAATGGAAAGTATGGGATTTCCAGAATAATCAAATATCTAAATTTATAATTAATACTTGTGATCAGTTTGTAATTAGGAACATTACCTAAATTTAGTGATCACTTAAAATTGGAGTCAGATTAAACGCGGAGCTAAACAGAAACTAAATTCTGATAAATTAAGTGAATTTTGCCATACTAATGAGAAAAGACCGAACGCGCATTAAACCTTCAACCAGGCCGCTGGACTCCGCTTTTGGGCCAGTGGGTGGATCCTTACATTACTCTGATGAAATTGAGGTTTCATGTTGAGTGCTTAAAATTCTTATTAAATGTGAGATTAGACTGATCTTGGCCAAAATATATTTTACGGTGCTGTACAATACAGAGATGCAAATGTGACAATACAAAAAGTGGTGAACATTAGGAAAAGTTATGAATGTGAGAAAATGCTGAGGAGGTCAAAAGTTACATCGTTTATTATTTGTAAGGGTGGCTTCCCTACAGTGGTTCAGGCTGAAAAATTGCCGAAGGACTAAAGAAATGTTTTCAGCACGATGGTAAAAAACTGTACATTTCTTGTCTATTACCACCCACTGCCACTTATACCAATGACGGAAATAAGCGCGGTTAGAATAGCTTAATATGTGGGAGAGCGTTGCTATTGAGTGACTATATTGTATCACAATATGTGGCACTTTAAAATTACTGTTACATCAAGACTAGTTATCACATAATTTATAATTGAAATGGTTTAATAACAATATCTCGTAATGGTTACACTTGAACTGGTTACAAAATAGATGAAGGATGGTAAAACATAAATAGTCAATTGTAGCTAGAATGTATGTAAAATGTTACCTGAAAGAGAGAGAGAGAGAGAGAGAGAGGTAGAGAGAGAGGACAGGGCCCCAGGAAGAGCTCCAGTAAAGAAAGAAAGAGCAGAGAAAAAGAAGAGCCCAAGAAAAGAAGAGACAGAGCAACAGTTACAATCTTCTTTTATCCCTTCCTTGACAATGTGACTTAAACCCAAATGTGAGACATTCAAACTGACCAATCAGCAAATTATAGCTTCACCACTGTAAAGGTGTGACAATTAGCAAACCCCCAATGTATACACATTTTGGCCTACAGGCCTTGATCACTATCAGCTCCTCTGTGTCCTCAGGAGTGCCAAATGGCCCTTTTGTTACTGAAGATATGTTTAGGACAGTAGAACAGGAAGTTAATAGTTGAAAGGAAAATAATAGTTGAATTTATAAAAATGACCCCATTTCCAACAATGACTGTATGACTTTGTGATCCACCTTTTCACATGTTCAAATGCTCACTGATGCTCCAGAAGGAAACACAATGCAATTTTTTTTTTTTAATTTGAAGATAAGGGTAAATGTAATTTAATTGTCTTCTGATAAAAAAAAAAGAAAAGATATTTGATAAATGATATTTAGGCATAATAAGATCTTCATTCTGTTCAAAGATTTACGCCCCTGGCTCTTCAGGCATCATTTTTCCTTTTAAAGCATCAGTGACTGTTTAAACCTTCTATAATAGTTGAATATGAATCCCTTGAACTTCCTTGTTTGTTGACCTAGTTCCTCAGTTAATCTGATTAATCATTTTGTTCCTGGTGTCTCATTTATTATTTAATTAGTTCCTGTCTATTTATTCTCTTAGTATGGCTCAGTTCCTCATCTGTGTTGGGGTTATGTTTGCTTGTCTGCCTTTGTTTGGATTTTGGATTTATATGTTCTTCATCTGTGCTTGTGACAATGGTGATTATAGTTTTGTGCTGTGGAAAATTACATTTAAATAGTATATCTTTCCAATAAGTCTGATGGAGTTGTCTGATGGCGTAATCTAGGTCTAGGTGGTCTAGGGTACAGGGGTCAAACATTTAAAAATAGACATTAAAAACACACACACACACACACACACACACACACACACACACACAGGCAATGTGCGGGACAAAAATACAGTGCAATTAAGTGATTTATTAAAGTAAAGTACTCAAAAATAAAGTTTGTGGTGAAAACAAAGAAAGTACAATATTTACAGTATTTACATGAACATTAAATGCACAAGACAGAGAGACAGGAAGAAGGGACATGGGCGACGCTAAATCAAAGAAGGTAACAAAAAACCAAAACCAAAAACCCCTATCTTTATTATATCTTTTCATGCGACAACACTGAAGAAATTACACTTTACTACAATGTAGTGAGTGTCTAAACTGCTGGCCACAAAAGTGAGTACATTATGAGACATAATTCTCACAGTTATGTGGAGAAGTGGTATAGTAAAATAGAAAAAAAAAGTGGCAAATACACAAAAATGCTAATATTTATTTCTGAGTATGGGCATGTCAAGTGTTGCCTTTGTGAAATATTCAGAGTAAGGCAACTTGAAAGAAGCAAGAATTAGGTTGTTTCTTATAACACTGAGGAGAAGTACAGAATTAGAAAGAAGAAATGAAACCGTTCAAATCTGTCATATACGACAATGTCGATCCTCAGAAGTGTATTTACTTAGACATCTGTCTGGCTATATAATGAGAACAGTTATTCTGTGCATGAAATATTTTCTCTGAATATTCGCCTCTGAAATTTTCACACATTTTCTTTAAAATGATAGTTTTCCAAAAGATGAAAGTTTTGTGATTATTCACTCAAAACCTTGAAACACCATGGAACACAACAATTAAACATTTTAATTGACTGCGAAATGTTAAAGACCCTTTTTTCTTACACTTTTAGTGAATTTACACCATGGCTGTAAAGTAAAAATATAAAGACTCTTAATGATGTTTTGTGTATGTGTGTGTGTGTGTGTGTGTGTGTGTGTGTGTGTGTGTGTGTGTGTGTGTGTGTGTTTACAGCTTTAAAACCACTGGTCACCATTCACTTTGATTGTATGGAAAAGAAAAGTGAACATTCTTTAGAATATCCCTTTATGTTCCACAGAAGAAACTCATATGAATGATATTAATGAGTAAATGGTGACAGAATAATCATTTTTGGGGTAAATTATTATTTTTTACTTCAGAGTGTGAGATACATCAAAGAGATAGTTTATCCAAAAATTTAAATTTGTTATTAATTTACTAACCTTCAGGCCATCCAAGATGTAGGTGGTCCTTGGTGAGTCATAAAAATGCAAGTCAATGGAAACCATTCATAAAATTCATATCAGGCAAAATAAAAATTAATACCCACTGCAGAATTCTTAAGCGGTTACTGTCTTTTTACCAGACAAGAAGCAAGTGTCCCATTCCAGCTATTGTGTAAGTGTCTTCTTAAGATATTCAGTCAAACTGTCAATCAAAAAGTCAAAGTCAAATGAGATAAATCTTTCTTTTAAGTGTTGTTTTGATGTTTTTCAGCCTCAGGTTTACAAAATTACTGGGAGGTAGTTCTAGTTAAGGGAGATCTGTATAGACTTTTTTTTTAATAAAAGTGAACTTTCAAAGGTGTCTTCTGATGGTGATGATGCTGATGGTCCTCTGTCATTATCATGTGCATTCTTCTGCTTGTAAATAATTATTTATATAAAAAAATTTGAAATTGTGTTCCAAAGATGAACAAAAGTCTTACATATTTGGAACGACATGAGGCTGAGTAATGACTAATGAGTTCTGTAATAGTTGCATATGAGTCCCTCAGTTGTCCTCAGTGTGAAAAGATACATCTCAAAATCATACAGTCCTTGATGGAAAGGGTTCAAATACAGAAAAATCAGAAAAATCCTTCAGATCCCACAAATTCTTTGGTTTTCCAGCATTTTTGTGGGATCTGAAGGATTTTTCTGAAGAACAGCAGGCAGTTTAAATGTTCAGGACAAACAAAGGACTCATGAACAACTATCGAAAAAAAAAAAAAAAAAAAAAAAACAGCTGTGGATCAATCACAGTATTAATAATCAAGGGGGTGTAAACTTTTGAATGGGTAATTTTTTATAAATTCAAGTATTATTTTCTTTGGTGGACTATTTTATGTGAAATAGCTTACTCGTTTAATACAATATTCTTATTCAGTTACATGCATTTTTTATGATTCCTCTTATTTTAGTCAAATAATTAACATTTTGCAGATTCTGAAAGGGGGATGTCAACTTTTGTCCTCAACTGTACGTTTCAAATGACCAATGTTAAGATAACTGTGCTAGTGGCAACAAATTACAATTTATGGCATGCAAGATATTCTATAAAATCTATAAAATTTACCTTTAAATTAGATTATTTAGACATAAGTATTGTTTAAAAAAACAACAATCCTTTAAAGTAGGCTAATCAACTGAGTTGAGCTCCGCTGTCCTTTGGAAAATGATGGGGAAAGGCAGAAAAGCAGCATTTTAAAATAACTGTATTTAGTTTTAATAGCTATTTTATCCACAAAGACTCTATGCACACTCAATGAGTTCCCTAATTATATTACTTACATGGTATACCTCTGAAGCACAATAGAGCACCGTGTTATTTAAAGGAGCCTGTGGCAGGTCATTTCAATAGGAAGACTTACAAATTGTGTATTTATTTGAAATGCACTGAGTGTTATTAGCTCACTGCAATTTTAGCACATACAGCAACACCCTTGCATAAAGAGGAAGGTGGTTCAGAGGCAAAGCATTATTATACTTAGAAAAGACTTCGACACTGGTACAGAGAATCAGCATAGGGGATTTCTTTCAAAAGGAAAACTAATTCACCATTGCTATATAATGGACTGCTGGCAGTTCACCACATACTCTACCCATTGTCTCTGTCTTATGGTGTATCATCTGGAGAATGAAGACCTTCATGAAGACTTCATTACTGTGTCTGATGCTGTGCTGTGCTCTGCAGCTTACTACCTCAGCTGGTGAGTATCCTATTTGTGACCCTGGACCACAAAGCCAGTCTTAAGTAGCACGGGTATATTTATAGTAATGGCTAAAAATACACTGTATGGGTCAAAAGTATTATTAATTTTTCTTTTATTTTAAACATTACTAGGATAATAAGTAAAGATCATGTTCCATGAAGATATATTGTAAACATTTTACTGTAAATGTATCAAAACTTAATTTTGATTAGTAAAAAGCATTTCTAAGAACTTTATTTGGACAGCTTTAAAGGTGATTTTCTCAATATTTCAATATTTGATTTTCAAATAGTTGTATCTCGACCAAATATTGTCATATCCTAACAGGTTTAGTTATCTCTTTCTGAAAATATTGGGCAACCTTTATTTAATTTGCCTTTTAAGAAACTAGAGAATAAAAACATAATGTTTAATAATGTGCTGAATCACATTTGACTAGTAAACTCTTCACTTTTCAGGTCCTTTTGCAATTGAGAGTGCAGAAAGTATCTGCTGCTTTAATACAACCAAAATCAGAATACCTCTGAAACGGCTGGAGTCTTATTTCTGGACAGGCAGCAGTTGCCCCCTCAAAAACATTGTGTGAGTATCCTCTAGAAATGTATTGGGATGTCCACTTATATTGTTACTTATCTTTAGTATTTACTTCACAGTCATGTAGTTTTAATGCATTTGTCTGTAATGTGCTATAGACTTGTAACATCTCCTCCGGATTCTACTACTCGGAAGCTATTCTGTACTGACCCTAAAGAGAAGTGGGTCCAGCGGGCCATTACCTACTTGGACAAGAAACATGCTTGAAATTCAACAAAATGAAACTTGAAAGAAATGTTCTACTTTTCTACACAGACACACACACACACACACACACACACACACACACACACACACACACAGCTGTATTTATGAGTAAAATTGTACAAAAACAAAACAAAGCTATTGTATTGTAACATTTAAGTGAGTGTATATAAATGTGCTGTTCTCATCATTATCAATAATATTAAGTCATGTGTGTAAGTTGTGTGATGTGTAAATTTAAATTGAGCCGTATTATTAAAGCTAATATAGAATATTGCATGTTGAAGTTGTCATGTTTGGATTTTGTTTGGATGTTAGTGTCATCTACCTATTAATTTTAATATTTACTTTACAATTTACTTCAGTTTAGGTTACTTGACAATTGTACAATCTATGTATGCTACTTCAAATATTTTAATAATTAAAAAAAGCGATTTATTTTTCCATTGAGGCACCATATTTTTGTATTATTTATGATGTCTATTTTTTATGAACAATAGGTTATCAAACATTTTAAATTTCCTGTTCTAATAGCATATTGTTATGGTAAATAGGACACGTTGATGCTACTGTTTTAATATTCCACTAGAGGGCAGACGTAGCCTACATAATTACAGATTATATAATCAAGCGCTCCATAATCTGTTATCCCAAATCTGTTATATATAATAATTAAAAGTAGTACCTATTTTTTCACATCTGATATCTCGTTGCTGACATAATTTGTTTTTATTGTGTTTTGAAGAATCGCGGGCCGACAGAGCTTCACAATATCTTTCATTCGTGCCTGCCACTACAAATACCACAATCCTTTGTAAAATCCAGTGAGCCAATGAAACGCAAAGGTGGTGATTCACCGATCACTACAAGCGGCCAGTCGCTGACCAATAGGAGTTGAAATCTCTAGGGGGAGGACACTCGCCCTCCAGGACAGAAGTTAGAAGTCAGAAAGAGCTTTATTACCAGATATGTTTACAAACACAAGGAATTTGACGACAGGAGCCGAGCTCTCAGTGCAGAAGAAAGTAGGCGACTGCATTTATGAAAAAAAAAAAACACCTAACCCTAAAAAAAAATTAACAAAAGGTTTCTCAGCTTTTTTGTAGTATTAGGTGTCCTTAATAACATACTAAAAGTTTACCAAAGTTGACCACTAGAAAGGTGTAATTTTCAAGATGGTGTCCAAGAAGGGCAGCCCTTAAAATATCCTAACTCCTTTATTATTTGACCTAGCCAAGCAATCTTGGTGTCTAATCCCATGTTTTCTGGGTCTATGAATCCATTGGAATTGTCTCAATTGCACATGATTACATACTTATGGAATACAGTGGATATAAAAAGTCTACACACCCCTGTTAAAATGCCAGGTTTGTGTGATTTAAAAAAAAAATAGACCATTAAAAATAATTTCCTTTTATGTGACCTATAACCTGTACAACTCAATTGAAAAACAATCTGAAATCTTTATTCGGTGGGAAATAAAAAGCTACAATAATGTGGTTGCATTAGTGTGCAATTAACTCATGTTAAATAGGAGTCAGTACACCTACCATCATTTAAAGTGCCTCTGATTAACCCCAAATAAAGTTCAGCTGTTCTAGTAGGCTTCCACAGAAAAAAAAAGATTTCAGTTTGTTTTTTTAATTGAGTTATACAAGTTATAGGTCACAATAAAGGTGGAAAAAGTTCTGAAATTATTTGTGGTTGTGTTATTTAATTTTTTTAAATCACATAAACCTGGCATTTTAACAGGGGTATGTGGACTTTTTATATCTACTGTACATGTGCATGAAAAAGTTTTTTTTATATTATTTTAACTTTTTTAAGATTTACTACATGTAAAGCAAAACATTTCATTTTTGTTTAATTTTGATGATTAGAGCGTACAGCTCATGAAAATCAAAGATCCAGTATCTCACCATAATAAAATATTTACATTTGAGTTTCATTAAATGACCATCCCTACAGTATAAATTCCGGGTATTTCTTGTTCTTTGAAACCACACTAATGGGGAAGACTGCTGACTTGGCAATGGTCCAGGAGACAATCACTGACACCCTCCACAAAGAGAATAAGTCACAGAAAGTTGTTACTCAATGGGGTGGCTGTTTACAGAGTGCTATATCAAAGCATATTAAATACAAAGTTGACTGGAAGGAAGAAATTGGGTAGGCAAAGGTGCACAAGCAACAGGGATGACCGCAAGCTTGAGAATACTGTCAAGTAAAGCTGATTCAAACACTTGGGAGAGCTTCACAAGGAGTAGAATGAAGCCAGAGTCAGCACATCAAGAGTCACCACACTCAGACATTTTCAGGAAAAGGACTACCAAGCCACTTCTGAAACAGAAACAATGTCAGAAGCATCTTACCTGGGCTAAGGAGAAAAAGAACTGGACTGTTGGTCAGTGGTCCAAAGTCCTCTTATCAGATAAAAGTAAATTTTTCATTTCACATTGAAATGATGGTCCCAAAGAAGACTAGAGAGGTACAGAATCCAAGCTGCTTGTAGTCCAGTGTGAAGTTTCTGAAGTCAGTAATAATTTGGGGTGCGTGACGTTTGCTGGTGATGGTTCATTGTGTTATCAAGTGCAAAGTCAATGCAGCCATCTACCAGGAGATTTTGGAGCACTTTATGCTTCCATCTGCTGACAAGCTTTATGGAGATGCTGATTTCCTTTTCCAGCAGGACTTTAGCACTGCCCACAGTGCAAAAACCACTTCCAAGTAGTTTGCTGACCATGATATTACTGTGCTTTATAGGCCAGCCAACATGTCTGACCTGAACCCCATTGAGAATCTATGGGATATTTTCAGGAGAAAGATGAGAAACAGTCGATCCAACAATATACAGATGATCTGAAGGCTCAATAGTGCCTCAGCAGTGCCATAGGCTGATCACTTCCATGCCACACTTCACTAATGCTGTCATTTGTGCTAGGAGCAAGTCACTTTCTGTAATATGTGCTTCTGACCAAGTATCAAGTGCATAAATGAACATATTTTAAAGAACTTTTCTGTTTTGTAAATCCATTTTTTGATTGATCTTAGGAAATATTATAATATTTTGAGATAATGGATTTTTGACTTTTATGAGCTGTAAGATCTAATCATCAATATTAAAACAAACAAACAAAAAACACTTTAGAAATATTTTATTTTACATGTAATGAATCTAGAATATATGAAAGTTTCAGGTTTTGAAGTTAAAAACAAAAAAATTGCTTTTTCATGATATACATTTTTTTTAGATGCACCTGTACATGATTTTGTGAGATTACTGTAAGGTTTTATCTTTGTTTGCGGTGAACCAGAGATGAACGATTTAGCCTGTGTCATGTAACTCCTACCTAGTATGTTTTTTTTGGACACATACCCTTTTTTGGAGTTGTATATTTTTTATCATAAACAACTCTGAATTAGCCCGGACAGAGGCCTGCGTGTGAACCCTCTAAAATGGTCACTCATTTCAATTTGAATAAGGTATACATCTGTAATGCATCCTCTATAGATGTTTTTGAGTATAAAGGTGTCATTCTACTAAACCCAACAAAACTAAATTCACAACTTTTAGCAATTCAGAAGATGGTGGAAGATAATACTGACATTTGATATTGCTTGCCTAATTGAAATGTTGTTGGCAGCACAGTGTGCACCACTTTGCTCAAACAAAATTCATCTTTGACTACTTAAAAACCACCACAGAAACCACCAACACTCGGCAAAACAATATGAGAAAGAAGAAATATGCAATTACTTAAGGGAAATTGTACTTATTTTTCATATAAATATGCTTGTAACCAATTGCTTTAATATATAATTGTACTTGTAATCACTTATCTGACATGCAAATATGCTAATTAGAATATTACATGGTCAAAACATGTATCAGGCACCAGTATTTCTGATCTAGGAGGAATACAAAGCAGTTGTATGTTCATTTTAAGGACCTGACAGCTGTCATTTTGAAAATGGGGCCTTTCTTGGAGTCAAACTTTGGTAAACTTTTAGTATGTTTTTAGTACTATTGTAAACCACTGACAAACCTTTTGTTAGATTTTTTAGGGGGTCAAACCATATTTGCAGCTGACTAGTACAGACATAGTGAAAATTAGACAAGAAAAATAATAATAATAATAATGCACTATATACAGAAGTAGAAGTATGGAGAAAAAGAAAAACTAATTCACCATTGCTATATAATGGACTGCTGGCAGTCTACCCACTTTCTCTGTCTTATGGTATCATACCTGGAGAATGAAGACCTTCATGAAGACTTCATTACTGTTTCTGATGCTGTGCTGTGCTCTGCAGCTTAGTACCTCAGCTGGTGAGTATCCTATTTGTGACCCTTGACCTCAAAGCCAGTCTTAAGCAGCACGGGTGTATTTGTAGTAATAGCCAAAAATACAATGTATGGGGTCAAAATTACTAGAAGTATGAAAAAAAAACTAGAGTATGAAAACATAATGTTTAATAATGTGCTGAATCACATTTGACTAGTAAACTCTTCACTTTTCAGTTCCTTTTGCAAATGAGAGTGCAGAAAGTATCTGCTGCTTTAACACAACCAAAGTCAGAATAACTCTGCAAGGGTTGGAGTCTTATTTCTGGACAGGCAGCAGTTGCCCCCTCAAAAACATTGTGTGAGTATCCTCTAGAAATGTATTGGGATGTCCACTTATATTGTTACTTATCTTTAGTATTTACTTCACATTCATGAAGTTTTATGCATTTGTCTGTAATGTGCTATAGATTTGTATCTAGCACTCGGAAACAATTCTGTACTGACTCTAAAGAGAAGTGGGTCCAGCGGGCCATTACCTACTTGGACAAGAAACATGCTCAAAATTCAACAAAATGAAACTTGAAAGAAATGCTCTACTTTTCTACACAGACACACACTCAGATGTATTTATGAGTAAAATTGTACAAAAACAAAACAAAGCTATTATATTGTAACATTTAAGAGAGTTGTGTATATAAATGTGTTGTTCTCATCATTATTAATAATATTAAGTCATGTGTATAAGTTATGTGATGTGTAAATTTAAATTGAGCCGTTTTATTAAAACTAATATAGAATATTGCATATTGAAGTTGTCATGTTTGGATTTTGTTTGGATGTTAGTGTCATCTACCTATTAATTGTAATATTTACTTTACAATTTACTTCATTTTAGGTTACTTGACAATTGTACAGCCTATGTACTTCAAATATTTTAATAATAATAAAAAAAACGATTTATTTTTCCATTGATGCACTGTATATTTTTATATTATTTATGATGTCTATTTTTTATGAACAAAAGGTTATCAAACATTTTAAAATTCCCGTTCTGATAGCATTGTTGTGGTAAATAGGACACGTTGATGCTACTATTTTAATATTCCACTAGAGGGCAGACGTAGCCTACATAATTACACATTATATAATCAATCGCTTCATAATCTGTTATCCCAAATCTGTTATATATAATAATTAAAAGTAGTACCTCTTTTTTCTTTTCACATCTGATATCTCGTTGCTGACATAATTTGTTTTTACTGTGTTTTGAAGAATCGCGTGCCGATAGAGCTTCACAATATCTTTCATTCGTGCCTGCCACTACAAATACCACAATCCTTTGTAAAATCCAGTGAGCCAATGAAACGCGAAGATGGTGATTCACTGATCATTACAAGCGGCCAGTCGCTGACCAATAGGAGTTGAACTCTCTAGGAGGAGGACAATCGCCCTCCAGGACAGAAGTTAGAATTAGAAAGAGCTTTATTACCAGGTATGTTTACACACACAAGGAATTTGACTTGACGACAGGAGCCGAGCTCTCAGTGCAGAAGAAAGTACAGACAGTGAAAATTAGACAAGAAAAAAAAAAAAATAATAATGCACTATATATAGAAGTAGAAGTATGGAGAAAAAGAAAAACTAATTCACCATTGCTATATAAGGGACTGCTGGCAGTTCACCACATACTCTACCCACTTTCTCTGTCTTATGGTGTATCATACCTGGAGAATGAAGACCTGCATGAAGACTTCATTACTGTTTCTGATGCTGTGCTGTGCTCTGCAGCTTAGTACCTCAGCTGGTGAGTATCCTATTTGTGACCCTGGACCACAAAGCCAATCTTAAGTAGCACGGGTGTATTTGTAGTAATAGCCAAAAATACAATGTATGGGTCAAAATTTTCTTTTATTTTTAAAATCATTAGGATAAGTAAAGATCATGATCCATGAAGATATACTCTAACATTTTTACCGTAAATATAACAAAACTTAATTTTGATTATTAAAAAGCATTTTATTTGGACAACTTTAAAGGTGATTTTTTCTCTCTCTCTCTCTCTCTCTCTCTTTCTCTGTCTCTCTCTCTCTCTCTCTCATGCTGAATCACATTTGACCAGTAAACTCTTCACTTTTCAGGTCCTTTTGCAATTGAGAGTGCAAAAAGTATCTGCTGCTTTAGTATAACCAAAATCAGAATACCTTTAAAACGGCTGGAGTCTTATTTCTGGACAGGCAGCAGTTGCCCCCTCAAAAACATTGTGTGAGTATCCTCTAGAAATATATTGATATCCACTTACAGTGGAAATGAAAAGTCTACACATCCCTGTTAAAATACCAGGTTTATGTGATTGAAAAAAAAATTAGAGCATGATAAATATTTTTTTCCACCTTTTATGTGACCTATATCCTGTACAACTCAATTGAAAAACAATCTGAAAACTTTATTCAGTGGGAACTAAAAATAAAAAGCTAAAATAATGTGGTTGCATTAGTGTGCACACCTTTTTACAACTGGGGATGTGGCTGTGTTCAGAATTAACAAATCACATTCAAACTCATATTAAATAGGAGTCAGTATACCTGCCATCTTTTAAAGTGCCTCTGATTAACCCCAAATAAAGTTCAGCTGTTCTAGTAGGCTTTTCCTGACATTTTCCTAGTTGCATCTCACAGCAAAAGCCATGGTCCGCAAAGAGCTCCCAAAGCATCAGAGAGATCTAATTGTTAAAAGGTATCAGTCAAGAGAAGTGTACAAAAAAAATTCTAATGCATTAGATATATCATGGAACACCGTGAAGTCAGTCATCATCAAGTGGAAAAAATATGGTGCAACAGTGACATTACCAAAAACAGGACGTCCCTCCAAAATTGATGAAAAGACAAGAAGAAAACTGGTCAGGAAGGCTGCCAAGAGGCCTACAGCAACATTAAAAGGGCTGCAGGAATTTCTGGCAAGTTCTGGTTGTGTGGTACATGTGACGACAATCACCCGTATTCTTCAGATGTCTTGGCTGTGGGGTAGGGTGGCAATACGAAAGCCTTTTCTTAAGAAGTAAAAAACATCCGAGCCTCAATTTTGCAAAAACCCATTTGAAGTCTTCCAAAAGCATGTGGGAAAATGTGTTATGGTTTGATGAAACCAAGGTTGAACTCTTTGGCCACAATTCCAAAAGGTATGTTTGGCACAAAAACAACACTGGACATCACCAAAAGAACATCATACCCACAGTGAAGCATGGTGGTGGCAGCATCATGTATTGGGGCTGTTTTTCTTCAGCTGGAACTGGAGCCTTAGTCAAGGTGGAGGGAATTATGAACAGTGCCAAAAACCAGTCAATATTGGCACAAAACCTTCAGGCTTCTGCAAGAAAGATTAAGATGAAAAGGGACTTCATCTTTCAGCACGATAATGACCCCAAGCATACGTCCAAATCAACAAACGAATGGCTTCACAAGAAAAAGATTAAAGTTTTAGAATGGCCCAGCAGAGCCCAGACCTGAATCCAATTGAAAATCTGTGGGGTGATCTGAAGAGGGCTGTGCATAAGTGATGCCCTCACAATCTGGCAGATTTGGAGTGCTTTTGCAAAGAAGAGTGGGCAAATATTGGCAAGTCAAGATGTGCCATGCTGATAAACCCAAACAGACTGTAAAAGTGCTGTAATAAAATCAAAAGGTGCTTCGACAAAGTATTAGTTTAAGGGTGTGTACACAATACAACCACATTATTTTAGTTTTTTATTTTTACTTTCCACAGAAAAAAAAGATTTCAGTTTGTTTTTCAATTGAGTTGTACAAGTTAAGGTGTCACAATAAAGGTGGAAAAAGTTCTGAATTTTTTTGTGGTATTTTTTTTTTTTTTAAATCACATAAATCTGGCATTTTAACAGGTGTGTATACTTTTTATATCCACTGTATATTGTTACTTATTTTTAGTATTTACTTCACATTCATGTAGTTTTAATGCTTTTGTCTGTGATGTGCTATAGATTTGTAACATCTCCAAAGAATTCTGTTATTCGGAAACAGTTCTGTACTGACCCTAAAAAGAACTGGGTCCAGTGTGCCATTACTTACTTGGACAAGAAACATGCTTGAAATTCAACAAAAATAAACTTGAAAGAAAATTTCTACTTTTCTACACAGACACACACACACACACACACACACACACACACACACACAGCTGTATATATGAAACAAAACAAAGCTATTGTATTGTAACGTTTAAGAGAGTTGTGTATATAGTTATTTGTTGTTGTGAAATTTAAATTGAGCTGTATTATGAAAACTAATATAGAATATTGCATGTTGAAGTTGTCATGTTTGGATTTTGTTTGGATGTTAGTGTCATCTACCTATTAATTTTAATATTTACTTTACAATTTACTTCAGTTTAGGTTACTTGACAATTGTACAGCCTATGTACTTCAAATATTTTAATAATAAAAAAGCGACTTATTTTCCATTGATGCACTGCATATTGTTATATTATTTATGATGTCTATTTTTTTATGAACAAAGGGTGATCAAACATTTTAAAATTCCCGTTCCCGGTTGAGAACCACACGCTCTAGGGGGAGGACAATCGCCCTCCAGGTCCAGACTCCAGGACAGAGGTTAGAAGTCAGAAAGAGCTTTATTGCCAGGTATGTTTACACACACAAGGAATTTCACTTGACGACAGGAGCCGAGCTCCCAGTCCAGAAGTACAGACATAGTGAAAATTAGACAAGAAAAAAAAATGAAATAATGCACTATATACAGAAGTAAAAGTATATAGAAAAAAAACAGTAATTGTTTAAATAAGTGTACAGACATGTTACAAGTGTGCAGCTTACAAAAATTTCTGATTCTATTCAGGTTCCTCGTCCATTATAAAGAAACAACCAGAAGAATAACAACGTGCATTAAACAGTAATATTTTTTGCGCCACAAATCAGTGTGTTCTCAATTAAGATAATTGTGGCGGCAAGAGGGGGGGGGGGGTGCTGTCTGGACGCTTCCGACGCTTTCGTCCTGGACCCATGAGGACACCAGCGTGTATGCACGGGATAGAGACCGGTCACTAGAGGAGAGGCGCGCGCGCCCTTTAAACAGCGGCGGTGATGAGGCTTAATTCAAGTCAGGTGCGCCTCATCACACGCCGCCAGACATGGCTGGTTTGGCACCTCTCCTCTCTCACACACCCACTCCCGTCGGGAGCCTGGCGAAGGGCGGCGATTGTGGAACGGGGTGGTGATGATAATTAGGGGGGAGGCAACCGACTGGTCACATAATACATTAAAATAATGTGGTCAGACACACTAATTTGCAATATCAAGCAGCAAAACAAGCTGTTTTAGCTGAACGCGGGTGAGTTTTAAGAACGTTAAGAAAAAGGTAGGCTAGATAGCAGAGTTGTGGACTCGAGTCGCATGATTCGAGACTTGACTCGGACGCGAGTCACAAATTTGACTTGTGACTTGACTCGACATAATCAAAGAAGACGACTCGATTTAGACTTTGACAGCAATGACTCGAATCTTGACTTGGACTTAAACCCTGTGACTCGGCAGGATGTGAAGGATGGCCACTTTGGTAGGAAGATTTTTAGTTGTGTTTATGATCAATCTGCATAGTAGTGACTGTAAAATATGTAGTTTTAGTATGGAAATGCCATATTTTAAAACCTAAACTAGGACCCCAATTGATTAATTCAAATCACAGAATCATAAACAAATGAAACATTGGACATAAATGTATTAATTATTCTTTCAATTATTCCTATATTTATTAACAAACAATAATTAAATCATCAATGAAACGCCACTAATTATTGTGTCTTTAATTATTCTTATTTTAGAATATTATCGACTTTATCGAAGTTACTGTAGTAATTAATACAGAGACACTAATTTGGGCAAACAGCACTAATGACTTGTTAAGTTTGGGTTGTTTTTTGTTTTGTTTTTGTCATCTTAGTCTTTTCTCTGCTTGTGTTTTACATGGTGGCTGCGGATATATTCATTAGCTAACAAAATTTGAATAGATGGTTGAATAAATGCAGTTACATCATGATTTGTTCAGTTACCCATATATGTGGCCATTTTGGAGATGTAAACAACAGCATGGATTGCATGGTTAATGTGCTGAATACATTGTTCTGCTCATTTATGCTGTCTAAACCATGGGAAAAACGTGTGGAAACTGCTAAATCATATAGAGAAGGACTTATAAGCATGAAAGGATACAATATTTGACAAACTAAAGTTAATAGGTGGTAAAAGCAACATTAATTAAGATATTAGCCTAATATTTCACCTACCTGACCAGAAATTATGAAAACGAACAAATACGCCTGTGGATTTTTGCCCTTTAAAACCCGGTTCAGTTTGGCTAACCACAAATGCCTTTTGTTCCTCAGACAGTTTTTTTTTTTTTTTTTTTTTTTTTTTTTTTAAATAACTATTGGCAGTCTATAGTACTCCAAATTTCCTGGTCTGACCGATTAGTACAGCCCAAAACATGACAATAATTGACCCTTTTCAGCAGCAATAATTAGCAAAATATGTGAGTTTAATTCGGTTCACTGGCATTGTTTACATTCAGTGCTGTCAATATGGCCGATTGATGAGGCATCGTGAAAACACTCTAAATATTTTAATATGATGTGAGCTTCAGTAGCGATGGCTAAATTTTACTTAAGTACATGTCACAGTCCATACTACTTTACTTTAACTTGAGTACAAGTATTTTTAAACATGAGTGTCTGTATATCTAGAGTGAAGGATGTGTGTATGTTTGCCTTGTTTGGCAGTATGGGCGTTTTGGTTTTTGCCACCCTGTAAATAATTCCCCGCTGCTCATATGCAGTTTTAGCACATATAGCGACACCTTTGCATATCGAGCGTGTTAGAGGCTTTCGAAACAGAATATTGTTATACTTAGGAATATAGACCACTGACACAGCTCTTCTTTTTTTTACTCCAAATCTATTTCACCATTTGTATATAAAAGACTGCTGGCAGTTTACCACGTACTCTCACCTTCTCCTGTGTAGTGTATATCATACCTGGAGTATGATGACCTTCATGAAGACTTCATCACTGTTTCTGATGCTGTGCTGTGCTCTGCAACTTAACACCTCAGCTGGTGAGTGTGTTTCTGTCATATTTGTTCTTTTAGGCTCATTTAAGGAAACTTAATTTAAACAATCTAAAACAGTTCTTAGTTATCTCTTTCTGAAATTATTGGATAACACTTATTTACTCTTTATTTTAACATGTTGAATCACATTGTACTGGTGAACTGTTCACTTTTTCAGGTACGAATGCAATTATGAGCGTTAACAGTATCTGCTGCTTTAATGAAATCAATATCAGGATACCTCTAAAACGGCTGGAGTCTTATTTTTGGACAAGCAGCAGTTGCCCTTTTAAGCACATTGTGTGAGTATCCTCTCCATATGTTTAGATGTACACTTATATTGTTACTGATCTTCATGTTCATGTAGTTTTAATGCTTTTGTCCGTATTTTGCTCTATAGATTTGTAACCGCTCCAGATCCCAAAAAACAGATGAAAGAAAATATTCAGAAGAACCTATTCTGTATGGACCCTGAATATAAGTGGGTGCGGCGGGCCGTTAACTACTTAGACAAGAAACAGGCTTGAAATTCAACAAAATAAAGTTTTCGACATTTACACAGATACACACACATTTGTGTATTTATGAGTAAAACAAATTGGTATTGAATTCTAACATATACTTCCTTTCAAAAGTTTGGGATCAGTAAGGTTTTTTAAACATGACTTTACTACTCATCAAGGCTGCATTTATTTGATTAAAATACAGAAAAAAACAGTAATATTGTGAAATATTATTGCAATTTAAAATAGTGGTTTTCTATTTTAATATACTTTAAAATAGAATTTATTCCTGTTATGCAAGCTGAATTTTTCAGCATCATTACTCAATCTTCAGTGTCACATGGTCATTAAAAATTCATTCTAATATGCTGGTGTATTATTAGTGTTGGAAACAGTTGTGCTGCTTAATATTTTGTTGGAAGATGCAATGCTTTTTTTTTCAGGTTTCTTTGATGAATGAAACATTAAAAAGTACAGCATTTATTTAAAATATGAATCTTTGTACCAATATACACTAATGTTCAGAGTTTGGTGTCAGTAATTTCTTTCTTTCTTTAAGAAATTAATGCTTTTATTCAGTGTTAAATTGATAAAAAGTTATAGTAAATGTATTGTTAGAAAAGATTTTGGTTTTTATTCTTCAAAGAATCCTGAAAATAGTATCACATATTAGAATGGTTTCTGAGGAATGTGACACTGAAGAGTGGAGTAATGGCTGATGAAAAATTCAGCTTTGCATCACAGAAATAAATTATATTTTAAAGCATATTAAAATAGAAAACTGCTATTTTAAATTGCAATAATATTTCATAATATTACTGTTTTTTTCTGTACTTTAATCAAATAAATGCAGCCTTGATGAGTAGTAATGAGTAGATGAGTAGTTGTATTTTTGATCAAATAGCCTAAATGAAACTTTGATGTGCATAAGAGACTTCTTTAAAAAACATTTAAAACCGTATGATCCCAAACTTTTGAATGGCAGTGTATCAGAGAGTTACAGTTGTAATATGTATTATTAAGTGTGTTGATGTCATCATTATCAATATTATGATGTTGATAGGCTACTGATCATATGTAAATTTTAAATGAGATGTATTTTTATGACTAAAAGAGAATATTGGATTTGAATTTGTCATATGTTTGGAATTTGTTTTAGTGTAATCTACATTTTTATTTCAATATTTACATTACAATTTACTTCAGTTTAAGTTACTTGTATAAGGTTTTTTTAATCAAGTAGCAGTTAGTAAAACTAATATGTACTTCAAATATTTTAATAAAAATAGTTCATATAAATTGAAAAATGTCTTTGATTTCTTTCTTTCTACTAATGCACAATGTTGTTTCAGTGATGCAAGTTGTTCAGTTGAAATTAGTTCATTGTTGATATATTTGTGGTTCAATAACTGTGTAAAGTCCATCAATTTTGGAATGAGTTTAATTTATCCATCAAGCAGCTCCAGAGAAAACAGTGATGTCATCATCCAGATCAGTTCAGTTCGGACTGTATACAAGTCAAGTCAATAATATTAAGGAAATAACGTGCAGTAAAAGGTAAAACTGTTTGCACTACAAACCAGTGCGCTATCATTATGAATACGACACGTTGCAACTATTATTTGAATATTCCACTAGAGGGCAGACATACATCTACAGATCAAGATCAGATCGCCGCATCTGTTCTCCCGAGTCTGTTAACATTTAGTAATATTTTCCCCTTTTTATTTTTACTTTATTAATGAACAACCCTCACAAGAATAGTATTACCAGTAATTTTTACCTTGTTGGAAACAAGCTTATAAATAGGCTAATACAAAATTACGTGTCTGTGTGTAGGCCTACCTCCTTGACCATATTTTGGGGACAAATTTGTACCCAAAAGTGAGCAAAATCTGACAAAATCGCCAAAAACCTCGCTTTAGAGACGTCCTCATTTGTAAAACTGGTAGACTATAAAATAAAGTAACCAAGTTTTTGAAATTGTAGATATGGATAATGCATTTCTGTGAGGGTTAGGGTTGGGGGTAGGTTTAGGCTAGAAAATGTACAACTATCTGTAAATAAAAACAACAGAAGTCTATGTAATGTCCCCCTATAGATAGCTAAGTAAACGTGATTAATTTTTCCTTCGTCCTCGTACGTGCCACTACAAATACCACAATCCTTTGTAAAAAAATAAATAAATAAAAAATCCTGTGATCCAATGAAATGCGAGGGTGGGCGGGATTCTATGACATCACCACAAGCGGCCAGTCGCTGACCAATAGGGCTTGAATTCTCTAGGAGGAGGACAATCGCCTTTCATGCTCCCAGCATTGTAACATTTTTCCCCGGCCGATGCTCGCATGCTTATTTTTGTCCTGTGCACGTTTACCTCCCTTAAAAATCCATTGATTTAGTCTAAATCCGAAACAGCGGCACGGGTTCATCAACGCTTCTGGACGCGACCCTTTCTGAGTCGACTCATCTTTTTATGCCTGATCTATTGGGATTCAGAGTGGGTGTTGTCACAGGACAATGATCGAGAGACCCGACTCAGCTGTTTCCAGCGTTGCAGTGAGTACATTTTTAATGCATTTACCTAAATCTGTCCAGAAAATACATTTGAAGCACATCTGGTTTATGGATTTGTGGATTTGCATGGTGGTGGGCGAATTGATTCCTAGCGTGACTGTCCCTCTAATCATCTATGCTATGGCAAGCCGTTTTCACATGTATTGCTTAAAAATAACTACCATCTGTTTTAGTGCAAATATTACCAGTAACTATTTAGTAGATGCTAGTGCTTAGCAGGGTTATCTACGAGTACTCTTTCATTACATACTACTATTTATTCTTTTTCTTTTAGTCAGCGTAACAAGTAATTAATTCTGTATTGATGGTATCAAATTGCAAGTTCTGTGGTTCATTTAGCAGTTGTTTGTAGTACTAGTAAAAAGATAACAAAAACAGTGGGCAAAAATACAGATTGCCATAGAATTTAATAGCTAATAGAGGGTTTGCAATCACGTTACGATTTGGTCATTTACCTGAATTCACAGCCATATTGGCAATACTCAGATGTAAACAACAGCATGGTTTGCACTATTAATGTACTACTGAATATGTTATTCTTCTAATTTATGCTGTCTAAACCACAAAAATAAACACGTGGAAGCTACTAAATCATATAGAGGACTTAAAAAGCAGGAAAGGGCGAAATAGTTTGACAGTAAAGTTAATACAAACAGTATTAATTAAGATAATAGCCTGCTATTTCACCTACTTGACTGGAAATGATGAGAACAACATGAATGTTGTCAGGATTTTTGCCCTGAAAATCCTGGTTCAGTTTGGCCAACCACAGAGAGCCTTTTGTTCCTCAAAGAGTTTTTTGTGCTCTTCTACCTTGATTTGTTACAACTTTTGGCAGTCTATAGTACTCCAAATGTTTTTTATGATCACTACAGCCCAAAACATGACAATAATTGATAATTTTCAGCAACAATAACCAGCAAAATATGTGAGTTTCATTCGGTTCAGTGGCGTTGTTAACGTTCTGTGCTGCCAGTGTAGCCAATTGATGATGCGTTGTGAAAACCCTCTATACTTGCAACTCGGCAAAGCAGAGATAACAAAAATAAATAAATAAATAGTCTCCTCACTATTAGATTTACGTTTTAGAAATTAAACATAACTACAAGTTATGTAAAAGTAGATACTAGTCATTTTGAAGAATCAAATGTTAAAATAGCTTGCCATAATTTACAGTCCATAAACTTGATCCAAAGCTCACTGCTTCCTGTGTTTTATTGATGAACATCTATTGATAAAGTGAATTGTCACATGTACCTTAGCTCATGTAGTAAAACGTTGTAACCGTAAGAAAACTAAGAAAAAAATCCTCAGAGTGATCAGCCTCTGCATTTTACACATTACCCTGGGTCAATAAAAGTTTCCTCATATCATACAATGCTTAAGGCATGTGTCAAATGGTGAATCACATATTTTAAAAGTGCACCTGCCTTTTTTGGGCCTTTTGCTGTTGAGGCCACACACAGTAATAATATGTTGCTTGCCATTGATCTCAAGACAGATGATTGTGATTGCAGATACATACAAATGTATTTTGGAGTGAAATAGTTGAGCTGCTAATAGCTGTTTGGTGCAGCAAATGAGAATGACAGGCTCTAAGCATGATGCGCAGCTCTCTTGCGGAGAGCAGTGAGTGGAGATGCATTTCAATGGGGTTCGAGAGAACAGCAGCCAAAAACTGTCAGCAAGCATATATCACAATCCCATTCGTGTGAACTTGAAGGAAACTGACTTCATATGTCTGCTTAAAATCAAAGTGGGGCCATTTGGTTGCAGTAATTGCAAAAATAGCTCACTCAAGTTGGTTCCAAGAAAAGGTCTAGCATAATTTCTTTGCAGATGACAGTTGATATTATATAAGTTTAATTTATATTTAGGGTCCTCAGATCAGCTGTGTTATACACCCATCAAAGGATGAATGAATTTGCACAAAT
Source organism: Cirrhinus molitorella (assembly GCA_033026305.1). Classification (NCBI taxonomy): domain Eukaryota; kingdom Metazoa; phylum Chordata; class Actinopteri; order Cypriniformes; family Cyprinidae; genus Cirrhinus; species Cirrhinus molitorella. The sequence goes on along the minus strand of CM065141.1, from coordinate 9,272,376 downwards.
GTTAAACCTATTCTGAACACCCACACTGTTTCCCACCTACACACTCTGCATCGTTCAATCTGTCCCGTTCTCCATGTTGCACCTCTGAGTTAGGATTCTAACATGGAGAGGGGTTCGATAATCGATGGCTTTGATTCACCCATTTGGTCAGATGTTTTGTTGTTTGCCATGTCGGGGCCAAAACATCAATCTTACAGTTACGTAAGAGCGCTACAAGAGTGGAAGCATGGAAAATGCCCTGAGCTGTTCACAGAGTGTGGCTATTTATAGACTGCTGTATGAATTATATAGTATAGTTTTGAAGAAGATGCTGTTGCGTTTTTCGCTTCAAGTGTTCTGTCAAAGGTTTCATATCAAATCCATTTTGATATTTTTTTTTTTTTAAAAAGGGATAGTTCACACACAGATAAAATTGTCGTCATTTATTTATGCATGTGGTTCCAAGGCTGTGGTTCCAAAATGAGTGTTGAGAAGCACAGTAATATTTGTAGCAATAGCCAAAAATGGGTCAACATTATTGATTATTCTTTAATGCCTAAAATCATTAGGATATTAAGTAAAGATCATGTTTCATGAAGATATTTTGTACATTTCCTACCGTAAATATATCAAAACATAATTTTAGGTTAGTAATATGCATTGCGAAAAACTTAATTTGGACACTTTAAAGGCAATGTTTAGTTTTTTTTTTTTTGTTCACATTTCACCCTCAGATTCTAGATTTCTAAATATTTGTCTCTCGGCCAAATATCGTCCTATCCTAACAAACCATACATCAGTAGAAAGCTTATTTATTCAGTTTATGTATAAATCTCAATTTCTCAAAAAAAAAAACTGAGCCTTGTGACTGGTTTTATAGTCTAGGGTCACGTCTTTTATCTCATAATTGTGTTATGCCTGGCTGGCTATGATATTTATACTTTTTTACGTAACTAAATATAAAAATACTGTATTAAGTATAATTCACAATCATAAAATATTTTGTCTAAATAAGTGAAAACTACAACACTATAATCATTACATTTTGGCATTGCAATGTTATAATGTACAATATGAAAATGTATTAATTTATTGCTATTTTTCTAAAGATTCACAAGAGATGCATATTAAAATGATACGATATCGCCCATTGGCCGGTAATTTTTTAGAATCTTTTGGTGTCACCTATAACCAGTATGGTACAGATGTAGCTTACGTCTCTAATAATTTTTTTTCCAAGCATGTTTTTTGTAATGTAAATTTTGAATAAATAATGAAATAATGGTATAAAATATTATTATGATTTTTCTAAAGATTGCTTTTAACAGTATTAATAAGTTAGTGTTTAAAGCATTAGATAAGGGAAAAGGTAATATAAATGTAAAAACAGGGAAAATATATAATATTAATTATTTTAGAAAGAAAATTAGTTACACGTTGCATCAGTGCCATATTGGTTACTAGCTGATCATTTTTATCGTTATTGCCCGATAAACAATATGGTACCGATGTAACATGAATCTCTGATGAATTTCTTTCCAAACATGTTTTTTTATTCTTCTTTATAAAATACTAAAATTGCCTTTGCAACATTTTAATGTACACTAAAAGTTTTTAAACAGTAAAATAATGTTTTATGTTTTTTTTTTTTTTTTAAAGAAGTCTCTTCTGCTCACCAAGCCTGCATTTATTTGATCCAAAGTACAGTACAATTTTGAAATATTTTAACTATTTAAAATAACTTTTTTATTTGAATGTATTTTAAAATGTAATTTATTCCTGTGATTTTAAAGCTGAATTTTTAGCATTATTATTCTAGTCTTCACATGATCCTTTCAAAATCATTCTAATATGCTGATTTATTATTATTATTATTATTATAGTTTTTTTTTTTATTATTTATTTTTATTTTTTTTTTTTATTATGTTGAAAACAGCAGAGTAATTTTGTTTTTCAGGTTTTCTTTGACTAATAAAAAATTCAGAAGAACAGCATATATCTGAAATATAAATCTTTTGTAACATTATAAACGACTTTATCATCACTTTTTAGCAATTTAAAGCATCCTATGCTATATAAGTATTAATTTCTATAATTTCTATAAAAAGGGTATAGTATAATGTTTTTATAAAAAAATAACTTTTTATATCAGATAATTGCTGATTTTTCTGTTGATAATAATCGTAATGATGATGATGATGAATGTTTCTTGACCATCAAATCAGCATATTAGAATTATTTATGAAGGATCATGTGAGACTAAAGACTGGAATAATGATGCTAAAAATGTAGCTTTGATCACAGGAAGAAATTGCATTTTGAAATATATTCACATAGAAAGCAGCTATTTTAAATAGTAAAAATATTTTACAATATTACTGCCTTTGCTGTATTTTGGGTCAAATAAATGCAGGCTAAGTGAGCAGAAGACACTTATTTAAAAACTTAAATCTTATTGTTAAAACTTTTGACTGGTAGTGTTTTCAATATGAAAAAATAATAAAGTTTTTATGTATATTTTTTAGAAAAAATGCATTTAAGTAGTATTAAATTAGTGTTTAAAGATTATCTTTAAATTAAATAAAAAATTTAATAAAAAAAATATATGTATTCTTGGTTATTGATAATTTTTCTAAATATAGCCAGTGCAATACTGATGCAACATGCATCTCTGATATTTTTTTTACTTGTCATGTTCATTCATTCAGGCCAAAAAGAGTTAAGTTGCCCAGATAACCATAGCCCTCCCCATTCAAAATATCTCTCTCTAAATGATCAGCATGGCCCCTACTAGTTAGTTTTCCATTGGCCTACCATGCATGAGAAGCTCAGCGGAGCCAAAGCAGAGCGATCAATTGTGTTTGCCTTGCCTAGCGTGTGCTTCAGCGCTGTGCTTCCGAGAGCATGAGATTACAAGAGATAGAAAGCGACGGAGAGAAAGGGATGGAGGAGCTCGAGAAGGACTTTCAGCTGGACAAAGCGTTGGCTGTGATCTGGAGTGAAATTCACTGTCTCCATGACGACATTGAGTTCATGATGGATTTGATACGATACGTAATTGAGCTTGTGGGCTTCACCTCATCCCATGTATCCTCCCTTCCCCAAGCCTCTTGGTTTCCCAAAGTTTCTGTTTGGGCTAGAAAACCACTCAACCTCCTACTTGGCCTGTAAATGTTTTGGTGTGTTGCTTTCATTTGTGCTTATCCTCAAATTAGCAAAATTCCATGTTATCCTTTGTTGTGGTATCCCTGCATGTGAGATTAGGAGTTTAGGAGACTACGCAAAGTCATTATCCACTGTGACTAATGTTAATATTAGCATAGCCTTTAATATCTTTCCTCTAAAGTCTTCCTGAGCCCTGGTTTGAGAGGGATAACTGTAATGGAGGAGCTGTTCTGCTCTTTAATCAGTGGAATGTGGAGTAAAGCTGTGTTCTCTTCCAGCAGAGGAATCTGGAGGGTTATGTCGGCTTCGCCAACCTCCCCAACCAGGTGTACAGGAAGTCCGTGAAGAGGGGGTTTGAGTTCACACTCATGGTTGTCGGTAAGTCGCAAAATTCTTTTGCTCATCTGTGTTTTTTTAGATACAGTCAAAAGTTTACATACACCTTGCAGAATTTGCAAAATGTTAATTATTTTACCAAAATACAAGGGATCATACAAATATAGTCCACAAGAGAACATAATAGTTGAATTTATAAAAATTACCCCGTTCAAAAGTTTACATGCACTTGATTCTCAATTGTTTGTTCTGAACAGTTAAACTGCCCGCTGTTCTTCAGAAAAATCCTGTAGGTCCCACAAATTCTTTGTTTTTTTAGCATTTTTGTGTATGTGAACCCCTTCCAACAATGACTATGATTTTGAGATCCATCTTTTCACACTGAGGGACTCATATGCAACAATATTTATTATAGAAGGTTCAAACGCTCACTGATGCTTCAGAAAGAAAACACGATGTATTAAGAGCTGGGGGTGAAAACTTTTGAACAGAATGAAGATGTGTACATTTCTTATTTTTTCTAAATGTCATATATTTTTTTTTCATTTATTACTGCCCTTCAGAAGCTACAGAAGATACTTGCATGTTTCCCAGAAGACAAAATAAGTTAAATTTACCCTGATCTTCAAATTCAATAAGTTTCCACCCCCCAGCTCTTAATGCATCGTGTTAAAGCATCGGTGAGCGTGTGAACCTTGTTGAATAGTTGAGTATGAGTGCCTCAGTTGTCCTCAGTGTGAAAAGATGGATCTCAAAATCATAGTCATTGTTGGAAAGGGTTCAAATACACAAAAATGCCAAACCAAAGATTTTTTCTTAAGAGCAATAATCAGTGTGTTGCTTTGAATGAAAGTGTTTTTTTGCTGATGAACGAATGAGCAAATGCCCTCATACATTTGTATGATCAGTACTGTTGTCACCATTGCACATTCTCTGTGGTTTGAATGCTGTGACTAAAGCTGTATTGGAAATATGGATCTCGGTGACATAACTGCTGTGGAGCGCTTTGCCATAGTAACTAGCTTTGTGTCTGTTAGCACTTGCGGCGGGTTTGCTTTCCAGCTCTGGTGTGAAATAATCACTTTTATATTTTCTGTTCCTCTATTCCTCTTCCAAGTTGTTACTCATTCTAGGTTTTTGTCTCTCGTTCACTGCTGTCCTCTGTTATATAGGCTAGTTGTCTAGTTTGTGGTTTCCTGTTTGGTAAACCAGCCTTTTGAGATACTTGTACCAGTGCCAGGAGTTGAGCCGCACTAGTCTTTGTAGAAAGCTAGTCGTGTTGCCTTCAAGGTAAACTGTTTCAGCTCAAACTTTATTATTAAACTTTTATATCAAACTTTGTATGCTGTGCCCTGTTAAATAAATAGTTGAAAATTCTGTCATTAATTACTCACCCTCATGTCGTTCCAAACCCATTAAGAACTTATTTGGAACACAAATTAAGATATTTTTTGATGAAATCCAAGAGCTTTCTGACCCTGCATAGATAGCAACACAACTAACTCAGAAAGGTAATAAGGACATCGTTAAAATAGTCCATGTGACATCAATGGTTCAACCGTAATGTTATAAAGAAAAAAATAGCTGAATAAAGTTATTTTTACGCACAGAAAGTATTCTTGTATCTTCATAAAACTACGGTTGAACCATTAATGTCACATGGACTATTTTAATGATGTCCTATACCTTTCAGGGTCTTTGAGGTGTCAGTTGCATTGCTGTCTATCTCACTTTTTGGGCTTTAAAATCCTGACTACCATTCACTGCCATTATAAAGCTTGGAAGAGCCAAGTCAAGTAAATCATGGGGAAAATTTTATATTTGGGTGAACTATCCGTTTAATACTGTTTCCATTCACTAATTTTGAAATTTTACCTCAGAAACAAGTTTCCCGCTCCACATTTATTCTCTCTAAACATGATTTTGAATATATCTTTTACAGACCAGGCTAAAAATTGATACGTAGTCAAAGTATGTGTGTAATACATGTATTAGGGTCTAGCTGGGTTTTGTATCTACTTAAAAACTGTCTCCAGCCATGTCCAGTGGCCTTTGAAAGGACAAAACCCAAAACTGTAGTCTTGTTCTCTTGTCACTCATCCTGACAGACACCACAGGGCTTTGGCTGTGGACTCCATTTTTCCCTCCAAAATTTCAGGGAGGAAAAAATCTGTTTCCTGTCTTTTCTCTCTTCTCTCTCTCAGTCTCCCTTGTGTTTTTTTTCCACAAGCATTTCCTTTCTTGAGCTTTCCCTCTCAAACCAGCTGGCAAAATGTTTCTTCAGGGAGAGAAACGTTGGAAAATGTGAAGAGTTTTAGAGGTTCACTTTTCAAATTGAGTTATCTGAGGCGTGTTTGAGGCACAAGAACAGGCCACAAAAAGATTTAAGAAGTGAGATGAAATCTTGTAGGCTTGTTAAAATATGGTTTAGTCTGTACACAGCCTCCTTTCTAACTATTATTCAAGCTGTGTTGTGGAATTCACACCTGTACAAGCAATGACTAAAACAAAAATCGTACAATTTTCATGCATGTTTTTGTTAATTGCACTGTTTGCATTCCTTCACTGTAACAACTCCGACAGCTGTGTTTGGACAAAACTTGAGATGTTTTAAGTGATGATTTTTTCAATCGGTAGCTGAAGACTTATTGTTGAATTCCATGTCATTCAAAAATATTTTCGACAACACTGCAGCATTTTTTCTGGTGTGGCTGCACTAGCGTAGCTACCGCTAGGAGCTGCCACTTTTCACGTACGTTAGGTCCATTTAAAAGGTCCCTGGCTGAAATACGGACACACACAGGGAGATTTTAATCCCTGGATTATCAAGCCAAAGCTTCCCCTCTCAGGCCTGCCAACAGGTCATCTAACAACCCGGTCATGAAGCTAAGCTTGTCAGACAGTCTTAGCCCACACATGCTAATGTATCCGCCAATGCACAAACAAACACTGGCGTATCTGTCAGCTTTCAAACAAACACTCTTTGAAAGCTTCATTCAAGCGGAATATGAGAATATTTTAAGTTTGTTTGTGTCTTTTGCGGCAAACCTACGTCCTCAGCTCTCGGCGACTATGAGTGTATGAAGTGGAGTAACACCGTTATGCAAATCCTCTCGCACTCTACCGAAGCCATTGATGACTTTCATGTTGGAAAGATATTTAAGATGTGATTTTAGAAATAAACAACATTCATATCATTGATTGACACACATCATTTTTATTAGTAATATGCATTGCTTAGAACTTAATTTGGACAAATTTAAAGGAGTGTTTTTTTTTCAATATTTAGATTATTTTTGCACCCTCAGATTCCAGTTTTTTTTAATGGTTGTATTTTAGCCAAACATCGGTGGAAAGCTTATTCATTCACCTCACAGATGATGTATAAATCCTAATTTAAAAAAAAAAATTACCCTTATGACTGGTTTTGTGGTCCAGTGTTAGATGTTTATTTTAAATACCTCATATGAATTGTTTTTTTTTTAGTTTGTTTGTTTGTTTTTCCTCTCAATTTCTTGTTGAAACTTGCAAATCTATCTGCTCTCTATTTTTACTGTCACTTTCCTTACGCTTATGAAAATTAACCATTGTTTTACTATAAATGAAACCCCAAAAAAACATGATTACTATATATATATATAATATATATGTGTGTGTGTATATATATATATATATATATATATATATATATATATATATATATATATATATATATATATATATGTATATATATATATATATATATGTATGTGTATATGTATATATACATACACACACACACACACACACACTTCTTTAAAAGTCTTCTGTTCAAATTATATTATTAAATTATTATTATAGATTTTTCTTTTATGCCAAAAATCATTAGGATATTAAGTAAAGATCTTGTTCCATGAAGATAATTTGTAAATTTCCTACTGTAAATATATAAAAACTTAATTTTTGATAAGTAATATGCATTGCTAAGAACTTCATTTGGACAACTTTAAAGGTGATTTTCTCAATATTTTAGTATTTTGGCACCCTCAGATTCCAGATTTTCGAATAGTTGCATCTCGGCCAAATATTGTCATATCATATCATAACAAACCATACATCAATGAAAAGTTTATTTATTCAGCTTTCAGTTGAATATTTTCAAAAAAATTGAGACTTATGACTGGTTTTGTGGTCCAGGGTCACATTTCTGAAAGTTATTCTAAATCATTGCAAAACAATAATCAAATTTATTTTTAGATTTATTAAAGAACTTTAATATCTATATACTCAATGGTGAAATGCACCTTTACATATCTTCTGTCATGTTACTGAAAGTGAAGTGTGTAAATGAACTGCGTCATTTCAACCAAGTTTCACATCTCTAATAAAAACATTCTAAATATGATTCAGGTCTCTGAAACTTTAAATTCTAGTGTAGGTTCCTAGAAAGGTTTGAAACTTCTCAGAAATCACAAACCATGTGGACAATGTCCCCTGAAGTGTCCATGTGGTTAACATACCACCTTTGAGTTGTTTGAAGACTGCTATGAATGAGAACAGTGGCTTTGTAAAACTATTACTCTACCAGTTGATTCAGAACAGAAATTGATGCACCTGACAGAAACAATAGTCTATAGCTCAAGGCAGAAGATGTGTGATCGAGAATCTCGCGTTGCCGTCTGGAAAATCTAACTAATTTCCTCCATGATGGAGAGTATGCTGATCGTGCATGTGCAGTGTGTAACATCACACGTGTCACCTCATGGATCTTATTTTCTATGTAGGTCAGATTGATTTTCTTATTTGAAGTGACGTGTGTGTGTGTGTGTGTGTGGGTGGGAGTTTTTTCAAAGCGTTGCTGATTGTTATCTCAGGCTGTTCGGAGATGAACTCTGACCTTTGTTGCCGAACAATGGATCTTATCACCACAGGAGCCCCTCTCCGCAAACCAGTTAAACACCACTTGCTATGACACTTGCATTCTCACATCTTTTAAAATCAGTAACTGAAGTAAATACTTGATCCCAAAGCTCTAGTTTGTTCAAACTAGTTCAAATTAAAATGGTTTGTCCTGCTCTTTACTTGCAACAGCAATTCAACTCTGTTTATGTGTTGAGGTAGTGGGCCTCTCTTTCGCTCTCTCTCCGCTATCTGTTTGTTAAAGAGTTAAGCAACTGTTAGCAGTGCTTGAGCCCCTTTTATGAGGGGGGAAAAGAGCGAGCAGAAAAGACAGCGAGAGAGTAAGAGATGGGATAGCTGGGATTGGATGGGGGCAGGGTAGTGGAAAAGGGGCGGAGGTGAGGGATTGTCAGGATATCTGAGCCCAGTAATGGACCCTGGGGTGCTTTCTGGCCCAGAGCGTGATGACAGGAAGAGGTAAAAAGATGAAAGTTAAGAAGAATGTGCGGAATCTCTTGGAAAGTTTGTCTATTTGTCCTAGCCCCCCCATTCACCCGTCTATTTATGGTAGTAGCAAGTAATAAGGGTAGAAAAGTAAACTAAATAGGGAAGTTTGGTTAATTGATGAGCGATTAATGTCATACATTTTTAAAGTCAATGTTAAAGCACTTTTCTAAATGTGACCCTGGATCACAAAACCAGTCATGGGGTCAGGTTTTTTAAATTGAGATCAATAATATAAAAAGAATAAATAAGCTTTCCATTGATTGTATGGTTTCTTAGGATGGCCGAGATGCATCTATTTTAAAATCTGGAATCTGAAAATGCAAATAAATCAAAATATTAAGAAAATTGCCTTTAAAGTAGTCCAAATTAAGTTCTTAGCAATGCAGATTACTAATCAAAAATTACGTTTTGATATATTTTTGGTAGGAAATTTACAAAATATATTCATCGAACATGAGCTTCACTTAATATCCTAATGATTTTTTACATAAAAGAAAAATGGATCATTTTGACCCATACAATGTATTGTTGGCTATTGCAACAAATATTCCCTTGCTACTTAAGACTGGTTTTGTGGACTAAGGTCACAAATTATTAAATGGATAGTTTACCCAAAAATTGTAATTCTGTCATCATTTACACCTTTTAAACGCAAAAGAAGATATTGTAAAAAAAAGTTGGGAACCAAACAACGTTTTGACTTTGAATTGTATGAACTTTTTGACTTAAATTGTATGAACAAAAACCCTGATGTTTCTTAAAATATCATATTTTATGTTCTGCAGAAAAAATAAGTTTTGTAACATATTTCAGTATTATTTATATCCAGTTATGTTGTTTAGTTATTAATGTAGTAACTTTAAAGGAAAGCTGAATATTTATACAAAATGTGTATTTTCAGTGTTTTTATTTAACTTACATTTTTACGTTTTTATTTAGGTTTAAGATTTTTAGTCATTACTTATTTTACAGCTTATTTTATGCCAGTTAGTTGCAATATAGCAATATTTTAGAGCTGCAAACAATTTTTTGCGATTAATCGATTCAAATTAAAGTTGTTTGCATGCTATATGTGTGTGGAAACAATATGTTAGACTTGTATGTAAAATATTTTTATTTATATATATAATGTAAATTATATACAATAAAATAAAATTACATATAATACATACAAATATTTTATAAAATATATACATCTATGTGTGTATTTATATGTACATAATAAATGTACATAGTACACACACATAGTATGCAAACATAAACTTATTTTGAATCGATTAATCGAATTATGGTTGAAATATAATTTTTCTCAAATATCTAAAAGACATTTACCTGGACTTATTTTATAAACATTCCACATGAAATGTTGATGACTCAAATGCTTTTGAACACCATTCGCCCCCACTTTTTCAAGCTAAGTGCAAACTGGGTCAGGAAGTGATGCTAGCATACACCTTTTATTCTGAAATGTCTGTTCCCCTTATAGTCTTTCTGGGTCTAGTTCAGCGTAAAGCCAGTGGAAATAGGGTCTATTTATCTGCACTATGTGGTTGTGCCAGTCTATTAGCACTGCTATAGACTTCTTCCTCTGTTTAATGGTTTTCCAGTGTGTCTGTTTGTCCCCACTGGAGAGTCACATGTGCTGTATCCCTTTTGACTGGTGTAGTAAAAGAAAGACTGTAAAGGGACCGAAACGAGATGGGGAGGTGAGTTGGCTCCATTCATCCATGGGTCTGATAAAGGTCAGCCAACTGTGAACTAGACCTGGATCCTTGCTGTGTGACTGAAGCGTCTCGTTTTCAGAGATCATGCGGACCGATATTTAATTAAAAGAGGGGATGAGGCTAATTGGGTCTGGCTTTGCCCAGAGGGGGTGAAAGGGAAAAAGAGGGAGAAACAGGGCGTTGGAGATATCTAGAGCTGGAGGTGCTTGCTAATCTACTTATTCTCACCCGTTAAAGCAGTGGCATCGGGATTTCATGAATACATCCTACTGTGTGTTTGTGTGTACTAGTACTAGTGTGAGGTTTCTGTAAAGCACTAACCTCTGGAAATGGTTTGATCAATCAGATTTGCTATGAATTTTTATTTTTATATGTATTCAGAAACATTTTCATTTTTTTTTTTTTTCTCTCACAAAACAGCTATGTAATCCGAAGTATTTTGCAACAATACCAGCAACGTTTTTTATTATTATTTCTGAAAAGTATTTTTGTGATCTGCATGGTCGCAAAATGTATTTTTGTTTTGAGACTAATATAGCCTTTAAACTAAAATTGTCAAATTTTACCTGTGTAACTCAGTTTTTATCATTAACTAAAACTATTAAAAAGTGTTTTTTGATAATTGAAATACAGCTAAAATAAAGTATAAATATTGTTTAAAATTAGAATTTAGTAACTAACTGAAATAAGTTTAAGTAATAAAAATAAAAACAAAAAAAATAAATAAAACTAAATAGCATGTTAAATAAATAAATACGAATGATCCCAAACAACAAAATTATTAAAATTGTAAAACTAAAATTAAAATGAAAACTGAAAATATATAATCTACTTTGTAAAATGTATAAATGTTACAATAGTATATACTACCGGTCAGAAGTTTATGTGGTCAACTGTTTTAAATATTGATACAAATATTAATAAAAAAGGTTTCTTTAACAGCAAATCAGCATATTAGAATGATTTCTGAAGGATCATGTGACACTAAAGACTGGAATAATGATGCTGAAAATTTTGCTTTGATCACAGGAATAAACTACATTTTAAAATATATTTAAATAGAAAATTATTTTAAATGGTAAAACTATTTCTAGAGACTTCTTTGACTGGTAGTGTAAATAGTACTAAAATGACACTAGTGAAAACGTACATATGACATGTATGGAACTTACTATACATGATAAATCAATTTTAGTTTCTTTGAAGTTGTTTGAAATGTATTCAACCGTCATCGCTAGTTAGGTTAGGTAAATCCTCCATATGTTTGTGGAAAAAAGACAAGATGCTGATTCCCCATGGTCTTGTATGTTGGTACATGGCTCCCATTAAAATGCCAGTGTAAGTGCAGACAGACCAAACACTACTCTTGTCTCTCTATCTGTCTCTCCTCCCCCCTTTCCTTCTTTTTCACTGGTCGCCTCAGTTTCAGGTTGCTGACGTTCTCTCATCTTCTCCCCCACCCCACACACATAGATGCTCTCACAGTCCAGTCACCCTGTCTTGTTTAGGTAAGTCTTTGTAGCCTGAGGCAAGGAGGAGTAAATTTACTTAGCAGACAGAGGGTGGGTTTGGTGTCTGTGTGTTATCTCTGGCATAGCACAGAGAAAGTGTGTGTGTCCAAATGTTGAACTCTTTTGGCTCCATAGGACACACTGGTAACTGCTTATACTTTGGTTAATTTGGTTAATGTTGTAATCAAGATTGTAGCCTAACAATCCAATGAAATATCAATGAATAAATCAAATGATTTACCACTAAATATTTGGTTTCTTCTTACAGTTCACATAGGGCTACGCTCAGTGTAGTAAATGAATAAGGCTAGATTTGGAAGCTCAGAAGCTGAACACAAGATTGTTTATTGAGAGAAGAAGCTTTCAACACCCCCACTTGAAACCTAGGATCAAGCTTGTGTCAAATACGTGGAGTGAGAATGTGTATTTGAGTGGGTGAGGATGGTGTACATTGGTGGTCTGCTCTGCCAGATGAGCCCAAGCATTCCCTTCCCCCAACTCAAAAATGACACAGCCTTGTGCTCATCAGTAAAGAAAAGTGTGGAGTTGGCTAGAGGGAATGGAGCAAGCGATGTTTTATTCCTTCAGAGTCTTTTTTGAGTCTTCTTTGTCCACCACATTTTCCCAGTACACCCATGAATCTGCTGTCATCCGATTGCTGTCCTCAAGAAGCAGCTATTGAAGTTCTGGCTAGGGTCCCACATGTGCCATTGGTTGGCTCAAAAACAACAAACTAATTGTGCATTTCTGTGTGGGTGGATGGATGTGAAAAAGCTTGAGAAAGAATCTCATATTCATCACCTCCTGTTTTTAAGTATGGGTGTCTCCGTCTGTCTCTTGCGTTTGGCATTTCATCCTGGCACAAGTAAAGCACAGCCACTAAACATTTTTGTTTGCCACTTTTTCCTGTTCTAGGTGAGTCTGGACTGGGCAAATCCACGCTCATCAATTCCCTCTTTCTGACAGACCTGTACTCCAAAGACTACCCTGGCCCATCTCAAAGGATCAAGAAGACTGTTCAGGTATGTCCTCCCTAGCTGACCTTTGACTCCTGATACTGATCCAGTGGTCTTTTCTTTATCTGCCACTGTCTCTGTTAGTGTTGTTCTCTCTTTCTTCTATTACCTTTGACCCTTTAGCTGCAGCCGCCATTATCTTCCACTGGCTTACAGCTAGATGGGACATAGAGAAGCCATGAGGGAGGCTATGGAGGTCTGATTTTTTTTTTAGGCCCTGTCCCAAATGGCACCCTAAACCCTTACGGTCTGAGTCGCTTTGACTGGTGGGTAGAAGTAAGCTGCATAGCTTGAAGGCTTGCAGGCTCAGGAGAAGTGCTCATCCAGGGCCCTTAGTGCCCGTAAAGGGGGCACTCATGAACACCCTTGCAGCCAGATATGGAATAGGGAAGCCATGAGGGAGGCTATGGAGGTCTGATTTCTGAGGGAAGCCATGAGGGAGACTCCGGAGGCCTGATTTCTGAGGGAAGCCATGAGGGAGGCTGCAGATGTCTGATTTCTGAGGCCATGTCCCCAATGGCATCCTAAACTCTCACAATCTTCCACACTTTCATGATGTAATGCCTCTTTGAATGGTGGGTAGAAGACTGCTGCGTAGTTCGCAGGCTTGCAGTTTCAGGAAAAGTACTCATCAAGGGCACATGGTGGGCACATGGGGTCAAACTTGTAAACACCCTTCTGAAAGCTTCTGAAATGACTAATGGGACACACTGTGATCTCATGGACTTAACGGACATGTGCACACAGCGGCCACTGTAAGTCTTGAAGACCAAAAGTGCACGTGAAGTGTGCCATTTCGGGCAGGGCCTTGTTCTTACCTTGGACTGGAAGTTGGCAACCTTTTTGTCGTGAACAAAGTGTGCTTAACTGAACTGTTCTGCAACCTCCTGTATAACCCAGAATACATATCTGTTTTCTCGCATGCCCCCGTTGTTCTGCTGCAGGAACCAATTTTTGGTCTGTCCAAGTTGATCTTGTCAAAACTGGTCTGCATTGCGCTATTAGCAAGTTGTGCAAGTACAGAGATCAAGTCTGCGTTATCCTGAGGTTGCAACAGTAGAGTAGCATAGATTTGGTAGACTTTTTAAGTGCTTGACTATGAGAAAGGATTGGGCCTTAGTGCATTAATCAAACACATGCACTCAAGCTTTTTGCCTCGTCAAGTTCAAGTCAACCACCACACAATTGCATTGAAACAGCTGGAGTGCAGAGCACAAAGCAGGCCCAAGCAATCACAAACAGATTCCTGCCTTCTGAAGGTCCCAGGCCAGAGCAAATGCTCCCAGACTTCCCACAGCAAAGAGTCAGCAGAGTTTTGACCTTATATGGATTTGATAAACAAGGCGAGAACAGATGCTGAGGCTGGAACATCAGAAATGGGGGAGGATGCACTGAAAAGAGCTTGCGGTATGATGGAGTGACTCAATTGCAGTGTGTTTTGAAGAGAATGGGAGGGGCAATATGAAGGGGTCTAGATTCCTCTGGAGGCAAGTAGGGTTCAGTAGAAGGCCAAGAATTTTCCCACGAAACCCAACACCCGGCAATGACTTTCCCACCACCCTAGAGATGGGACGTGTATCGAGGCGGCCCGACCCTTTCTGGTGTTTAAGTGCAGACACTCTCGGTTCTCCTTTATCTTAAAGAACAAATTCTGTCTTTGTTGACATCAAGACTAAGTTCACTGTCTAGGTTTGGATCCAAGTTGTTTTGGACCTTGGTCAAGCTTGGATGACATTACAAGTCAGTTCACTTGGTGTCCATCTTTAAAAAAGCTTTCCAGTCATGCAAGTACAAGCTCCTGTCTCCTTGAACAGGGAACGATCGAAATCTTAAGAACTTGTCTAGCATACTTATTTTGCAATAACACAGGGATGTCCAATTCTCCTGAACGGCCACTATTCTGCAGAGTTTAGCTTCAGTCATAATTAAAAACACCTAGACCAGCTAATGAAGGTCTTCAGGAGTTCTAGCAACTAGAGCAGGATTAGACCCCTCTCCATTTAACACATCAAATCACTAATAAAATCTGACTGATATTATAACTGGTCCAGTAAATATTTGTCATGCCAAACCTTATCCCCAATAACATCCCAAATCTTGCAGTCCTCTAAGTCCACACTTTAATGATATAATGCCACATATATAATGCTGCTGGATATAAGTTGGCAGTGAAGAAGTGGCACCCTTCTTAAACCTAAAATGACAAATGGGACATCCTACAGTCTCATGAACTTTACATACACAGTGACTATTGCAAGACTACAAGGCCCTGTCCAGGAGGTGCACTTCATGTGCCATTTTGGTCTTGAAAAATCATAATGGCTGCGTGCGTGAGTCCGTTAATTCCACGAGACCATCAGGTGTCCCATTCTTCGTTTTAGTATTCGAAGCCGCACCCACAACAGGGCGAGCTCCGCAGCAGACTTCTACCCAACAGTTGAAGTGGCGTTACGCCACGAAAGTGCGGAATCTGAAGAAGACCGTGAAGGTTTAAGGTGTCACTTGGGACTGAACCAATGTCAGTGTTGCCAAGTCCATGATTTTTACATGGGATTGCTTTAACAATGTTGCCATGGGTTGTTTTTCACGTCAGGTGGATTATTGTGCAATATAAATTTCCTCGTTAAACGATAACAAGAGTTCGATATAATGTTTATGTGGCAAAGGTGGGACATATTGTATCTATTTACATGGATCAGTGTTTAGGGGGTGCCTGTTTAGGGTTGTTTGCTTTTCTCACCGCTGTGCAGAAACCAGCCGAACAAACTCCACATCGTCTTACAGTTTAAATTCAAAGAGTGTGGCATCTGTCACCCAACCTCTAAACAAATCCATTTTCATTTGGAGATGTGATGTAAAACCAAGGGACATTGCTTTCTCCCACTGAAATTCGGTGGAAGATTCATCTGGACCTCTTTGCACCTCTTTGTTTTTACCACAGAGCTACTCAAGTTTTAGATCTTGTGACTTTACCTGGAGTTTACGTGGATTTCATAAATTTTCTCATATCCATTTTTCCTCTTCAGACCCCATTTAACCTTCTCTGGCGCTTTCCCTGGTGGCAGGATGCCTTCTGCCATACACTTGTTCCAGCATGAATGCCCGTGGTATAAATTTGTCAGCCTGGCCAAAGGCCATGTTGTGATGTGTGGCTGTCTAGTCCTCTGTGGTCACTTCAGGCAGGACATAGAGACAGCGGCAAGAGTATTTTTATTCCAAAACAATCTGCAGTGTTTGTCATAGCAGCCACACAAGGGCCACTCTGGTTGCGTCGAATGAAAGTCTTGACATTTTTGTGGCTTTGTGTTTCTACATTTTAATTTATTTCTTTTTCTGTGTTGTTGCAAACTGAAGTGGCCCGATGTGCCTCATAAACGTCCTAGCATGAGCGAAAATGGAAGGGTTTTATTGAAGTTCACTCCACTTCTTACGTTCCTTTCGTTTTTTTTGTATCTCACACTTAAGTCTCCTTATGTCTCTCTGTTTTCTCCCTACTGATCTCACTTCTTTTTGAAGAACTAAGAAAGGTTGTGGTTGTTTTTGTTAGCGACAAAGTGCATGTGTGAATGAGAGTGCAGTTTTAGAAAAAGAGGGTCAGCCAAAAATAACCAGGCCTGTGAGAATAAGCCAGTTTTTACTGAAAGCAGCTGAAATAACTTCAGGAGATGATGAAGCTGAATCATAGTGACATTGGAGATGACTATTTCAGTGTCTCACCTTGGTGCCTAACCTAGAATGCAACTAATACACATGCTAACATGTAGAATGAAAGTTGTGAGACCACATTTGTTTCTAGAAAGAGGAAGAGTGACAATTTATAACTTGCAACTTTTAATAAAATATACTAGTCAGTCTCAGCATTTGTTGGACAACTGCTTGACCATGTTTCCTTGTTAATGTCTTTATTAGCGTCTTTTGTATGACTATAACTTTCATCACGTTCTAGAGTTATCCATGATATTTTGGTTTGGGTCAAATTTCTTTGTGGTTTAGAGTTGGTTAGAAATGATGAAATGTCAGTAACATGAATCTAGAACAAACAGGCTACATATGCTTTGGTTACAACTTGTGGTCCTGCTTTCAGGTGGAACAGTCCAAAGTACTGATAAAAGAGGGGGGCGTCCAGCTCACGCTGACCATCGTCGACACACCAGGCTTTGGAGATGCAGTGGACAACAGCAACTGGTGAGTTGAAGTATTTTGGGGGTATTTAAAATTATAGATGATGTTTTAAATCTGTTTTATGTTCTCAGTCTTTGCATTTGACTTTGCCTTTCATCTCTCCTTCTCCTCTTTCTTTCAGTTGGCAGCCCGTCATTAACTACATCGACAGTAAATTTGAAGACTTCCTGAATGCTGAATCCCGCGTAAACAGGAGGCAGATGCCTGACAACAGGGTGCACTGCTGCTTGTACTTCATCGCCCCCTCTGGTCATGGGTAGGTACTGCGCCCTGTGCAAACGAAGCCTGGCATGAATCAACCAGCCTAAAATAGAAGCACGACACATACACACACACATGTCCTGATTTACACATTTTGCACTTAGTTCAGGAGTGGGATGATGTTGGAATTTTGTACATGAATACAGTATGTCTGTGGTACAATGAAGGCATGAGAACATCAGACTGTGCATTGATTTAAATGCATTAGCGAGTGTAATGGAGAGATGGAGGACATATGAGCACAGATGGAGATGCATGCTACCCACACCCAGATCCAAAAGCCTTACATAATGCCTGCTAAACTGGCTTGACGTATGATAGGCGTTGACTTGTTTATTTTTGAAAATGATTAAGCTTATTTGGCTCAATTTTGCTGAAGATTATGATTTTTTTTTTTTTTACGTCAGAAATTAGATTTGTACGACGTTTTAGTGCCATGTTAAAAAAAATTAAAAGTTACGAGATTCTAGTCATAACATTTTGAGAATAAGGTCGACCTTACGAGAATAAAGTAAAAATAATAAAACAGTATAATTTAATGAAATGATTTAATGTCTCATTGCAATAGAAAAAAATTATTGATTCGCATGAAAAACATTATTGCAACATTGTTTTTCGCTATAAAACTTTAATTGCTACAATTTAATTCTCAAAATATTTCGACTTTATTCTTGAAACATTTCCACTTCATTCTCATAATATTTCAACTTATTCTCGAGAAATTTTGACTTTAGTCTCAATTTTATTCTTGTAATTTTGACTTTACTCACAAAACATTTTGAATTTATTCTCATAGTTTCAACTTTATTCTTGAAACATTTCGACTTTATTCTGGAAATGTTTCAACTTTATTCTCAAACCATTTTGACTTTATTCTGGAAACGTTTAGACTTTATTTTTGAAACATTTCGACTTTATTTTTGAAACATTTCGACTTTTTTTGAAACATTTCAACTTTATTCTCATATTTCAACTTATTCTCGAAAAATTTCCACTTTATTCTCGTAATTTCAACTTTATTCTCAATTTTATTCTCGTAATTTTGACTTTATTCACGAAACATTTCAACTTTATTCTCATAATTTTAACTTTATTCTCATAATTTCGACTTTATTCTGGAAACCATTCGACTTTATTCTTGTCATTTCGACTTTATTCTCAAAACATTTTGACTTTATTCTGGAAAAGTTTTGACTATTCTGGAAATGTTTACACTTTATTCTTGTAATTTCGACTTTATTCTCGTAATTTTGACTATTCTCGAAACATTTCTGCTTTATTCTTGTAATTTCAACTTTATTCTTGAAATATTTCGACTTTTATTCTCAAAACATTTTGACTTTACTCTGGAAATGTTTCTACTTTGTTCTCGTAATTTAGACTTTATTCCTGTAATTTAGACTTTATTCTCGAAAAATAAAGTTTTTCTTTTTTTATTACTCGCCCTCATGTCATTCCAATCCCATAAGACCTTTGTTCATCTTTGGAAACCAAATTCAGATATTTATGATGATTTTTGAGCTTTTTGACACTGTATAGACGCCAACACAACTGACATATTCAAGACCCAAAAAAGTACGTACATCATTAAAATGTCGGCTTCTGCACAAGCAGAACCACACGCATGTGTCATGGTATTCTTCTGAACACACAATGAAGACTGACACGGAAGAGGAGAAATTATTAAATAAAGTCATTATTTTTGTTTTCTTTGCGCACAAAAGATATTCTCGTAGCTGCATAACATTACCTTTGAAACAATGATGTCATGTGGACTATTTTAACAATGTTCTTGCTACCTTTCTGGGCCTTGAACATTGGTAGTTGCATTGCTGTCTATGCAAGGTCAGAAAGCTCTTGGATTTCATCAAAAATATCTTAATTTGTGTTCTGAAGATGAACGAAGGTCTTATGATTTGGGAACGACATGAGGGTGAGTAATTAATGACAGAATTTTCATTTTTTGGATAAATTGTCCCTTTAATGACTTTGTTGGATGTTGGATAATCCACATATGTGGCACTATATAGTTCATTAGTATGTTTAATTCTATATTTACATTCAGTATAGTTTGACCCCCGCAGTGTGCCCTTTTTGAGAAGCCACCATGAAGCAACATTCATATCTCTGTGACCTTTGTGTTGCATCTTCAGTCTTGACATTCCTGAAATGTATAAACAGCCCCTCAGCTGGCCCCCAAAGCCACAAAAACGCACACACAAACCCTGCTCAGTGTAAGAACAGCCTCTTTGTCTGGAATCCCAAACGAAAGTGATGCAAAGAGAAACAGTGAAGCCCTCATTCCCTCCATGACATAATTTTTCTGGTTTGGAAGGAAACGCTGAGAAAACGTTCAGTGCTGTGTGGTGGCGGCTCTGTGCTGACAGTGGGCCCTCTGCTCTGGTCTGTTTATTCATGCCTGTTTCTGATGCCTGACTTGTTTCAGTTCTATTGCATCACTTCAAAGGATACAGATGATTTTTGTTTCGGTTTATGTGTAAGCTTTGCAGACGTATCTAATGTTTTACTTAATCTTACTGTTACTCTTACATTACTACCCATGCAGAAATCAATGTGAAAGCATGCCTTTTTATTGTTTTATTTTTCCCCATTGTTCCATATACATTTGCATGTAAGACTTCTGTAACACTTTTTAGAATTATTGTAAAATTATTTCCATAATGCACTATACTATGATACACTGTATTATATTGTAAGCTACTCTGTACTTTTCTATGTGTTTGTCTGTCTATCGTTCTATAATTCTGTCTATTATTCTATCCATCTATATCTATCGTTCGATCTATCGATCTATCTATCTGTCGTTCTATCTGTTTCTATCGTTCTGTTTATCTCTAAATAAACAGAACG
This sequence comes from Cirrhinus molitorella, assembly GCA_033026305.1. Lineage (NCBI taxonomy): Eukaryota > Metazoa > Chordata > Actinopteri > Cypriniformes > Cyprinidae > Cirrhinus > Cirrhinus molitorella. Next base: position 9,251,946 of record CM065141.1, on the reverse strand, counting down.
ATCTAACAATCTGTTGTTCTGTCTAATGTATCTATCTATCTATCTATCTATCTATTTATCTATCCGTCTATCATACTATCTATATCTGTCCATCTATATTGATCGATCGATCTATCGTTCTATTTATCCTGTCATTCTATCTATATCGTTCTATCATTGTCTATTGTTCTATCTATCTTTCTATCATTCTATCTGTATATATCCTTTTATCATTCTATACATCTATATCTGTCCATCTATATCAATCTATCGTTCTATCAATCAATCTATCGTTCTATCGTTCCATCTGTCTGACATTCTATCTATTGTTCTATTGTTCTATCGTTCTATTTACCTACCTACCAACCTACTTGCATGAATATTTATTTTTTATTATGTATACTTTAATTCAATGATTTTTTTTATTTATTTACTTATGCTTTTAATTATTTACGTATTTATTTTCAGTTTATTTATATATTTACACTGCCGTGCAAAAGTTTGGGATCAGTAAGATCTTTTTTTTTTTTAAGTCTCTTTAATGCTCATCAAAGTTCAAATTATTTGATTAAAAAATAGAGTCAATAAATATTATGAAATATTATTGCAATTCAAAATTAGTTTTTTTTATTTCAATATGCTTTCAAATATAATTTATTTCTGTGATGCAAATCTGAATTTTGCATCAGGCATTACTCCAGTCTTTAGTGTCAAATAACCCTTCAAAAATCATTCTAATATACTGATTTATTGCTTTTATTATCAATGTTGGAAACAGTTGTGCTGCTTAATTTTTTTTGGAACCTGTGATGCTTTTTTCAGGATTCTTTGATGAATAAAAAATTAAAAAGAGCAGCATTTATTCAAAACAGAAATCTTTTCATACAATATAGGTCTTCACTATCACTTTTTATCAATTTAACACATCCTTGCTGAACAAAAGTATTAATTTCTTTTAAAGAGAGAAAGAAAGGAAAAAAATAACTGACCCCAAACTTTGAAAGAGGTGTTTATTGTTATAAATGTTTTTTATTTTAAATAAATGCTGTTCTTTTTAACATTTTTATTTAACAAAGAATCCTAAAAAAAGTATCACAGGTTCCAAAAAAAATATTAAGCAGCAATATTAATCAGTATATTAAAATGATTTCTAAAGGATCATGTGACACTGAATACTAAAGTAATGATGCTGAAAATTCAGCTTTGCATCACAGGAATAAATTATATTTTACAGTATATTAAAATAAAATACATTTTATTTTAATATACATTTTAAAATACATCACAATATTATAGCTTTTTTCTGTATTTTTAGTCAAATAAATGCAGCCATAATAAGCAGAAAAGTCTCCTTTAAAAAGCATTAAAAATCCAAACTTTTGAGCGGCAGTGTATTTTTAATAAATTAAATAATAGTTTATAGTTTAATATTTTATTTTACCTGACTTTCAGTATTTAATAGGAAAACAATACTTGTATAATTGTATGTTATATTGCCATAGTATAGCTTTGTATTGAACCATGTGTACTGTACCTTGCTATACAGTATTTTAGTAATCTAAATAGTAACGTATTAGCACCACAAGCTTGCAGATCAAGTGTAAACTGTTCGACACAATTTACTTATTTCACGTGTTCTGAATCTTTTTTTCAGACTGAAGCCTCTTGATATTGAGTTCATGAAGCGTCTTCATGACAAAGTCAATGTCATCCCGCTCATCGCCAAGGCCGATACTCTCACGCCAGAGGAGTGCCAGCTGTTCAAGAAACAGGTGTGTGTGTGTGTGTGTGTGTGTGTGTTCATATGTGATTGTATATTTTACAGGTGATGATTTGCATTTTACAATTTTTCTCAAGTAATACTATACTATTCTCTCATCTTCAGATTATGAAGGAGATCCAGGAGCACAAAATCAAGATCTACGAGTTTCCCGACACAGAGGACGATGAGGACAGCAAACTGATCCGAAAGATAAAGGTAGAGTCAATCCAGTTGCTTAATACAAAGCACTTTAATATTTCTTTTATTTTTTTTGCATTAAAAGTAAATTCATGTCCTAGCGACACAAATTTTCAAATAGACTTCAGCTATATTAACAAACTGCATATTTGAACTATAAACAAGAACATTCTTGCCTGAAAAACTCTTAAAACTACATTCCACGGCACAAAAACAGTAATATTTTAAAAATTATAGTGGATTTGGGTGTCCGCCATGACACTTGCTGTAACAAGCGGAGTGATACAATTACAAACTGTGAAACGGCTGTTTGTGTTCTGATATTCTTAGTATAAAGCCTGTGAATTTGACAACAGAAAAACAATGAGAAATGTTTTTTCTTTAAAGTCCATTACTATCCCAACAGCATCTACAGTGTTGTTTGTTTCTCTGGGTTAGCTTGAGGTTAGTATTGATGACATGCAAAGTGCTACAGAACCAATTTAGTTGACTGACCCGCTTGCGGTTCTGAAGTTCAATGAGAATCTACGTCAGACCCCCTGTGTCTGTTCTCTTTCTCTGTGTGCGGTCGATACAGGCTCACTTTAATTAACTGTGGTTTGTACCAACAGGAGAAGATGCCTCTGGCAGTGGTCGGTAGCAACGTGGTGATCGAAGTAAATGGCAGGAAGGTCAGAGGGCGTCAGTACCCCTGGGGTGTGGCAGAAGGTACGTCCTGCATCAGCATGACCTATATGAGGACTGTACCATTTCTAAAGAGAACAGGGGTGTTCCAGTTCATGTGAAACAAGTGCATGGGCTTGCTGGACTATTTGTCTCTTAGGTCGAATGTCCAACCTGAGGGATTCTGGAAAAGGGAGGGCGACAAGGTGTGAGGTTTTCCAGAGAGAAAGATTGTCACCCCCTTTTTTCATCATAGGCCACAAATGGCCTGTTGTTGTGGTTTTACTTTCCCCACATTTCTTTCTTTACAAAGCTCTCCTTCCTGAAAACCTTTTCATTTGGAATTGTTGTGTGGTGAGCGAGTGTGTCTTTTTTTCCTCGGTTGTTTACGTGTCATTCTTTCTTTTCTCTTTTTTTCTTTCTGTCTGCTCTTTTCCATGACTGACAGAGGGCATTATTGGTAAACAAAACCATTTTTCATTTATACGCTCTTCGTTAAGGCCTCCCCCTCTCCTTCCTCTTTCACCTTTTCGCTGCTCAGAATCTTTGCTGATTGTCGAATTTGTGCTCTACAAATAGTCATGGAGAAACCTATAAGCTGCAGCCCCCATAGAAAATGGAGCAACACTGCTCTCTAACATGTTTATAGGTTCTTATTTACCCTTTATGTAGGGCTGGACGATATAACTAGAAAATTATATCTCAATGTTTGAAATAAAACTCTCAACATATTAACAAAGGGATCAAAATTTGTGAGAATAATGAGCGCTTTTGTTGTGATCAAAAAAAAAATATATATATATATATATATGTGTGTATACTATGTACATTGCATAAGTAAAAAAACAAAATTTTTTAACATCAAATTGAACAACATTTTTTTTTAAATAATATAAAACTATATGTGTGCATTTGTATATAATATACATTCATAATATATAGGAATATATAATAGAAAATGCATTTCTGGTTTATTTAAAAAAAAGTATTTAAAAAGTTTACATTTTATAATAAAAACCATATAATATGATATAATATAATACATTTATATCACACATTACTTTTTTTGTAAAGATTAAAATTGTTTTATTGTTGAATAATGTAATTTGTAATTGTTTATAAACATTTGTTTATTTTATTTATTTATATATATATATATATATATATATATATATATATATATATATATATATATGTATATATATATATATGTGTGTATGTGTTTGTGTGTGTGTGTGTGTGTATTTGCAATTGTTAATAAAATAATTGAAAAATATTCCAAAAATATCAGAAATTAAAATTTAATTAACATATAAAATATTACATTTAAAAATGTATATATAAAATATTGTAAAATTATAACAAATTAAAATATAATTTAAATATTACATTAAAATATTACATTAAAAAAAAATATATATATATATATATATATGACTTTGACTTTAAAAGTCGAATTTTGAGTCTGAATTCAAGTTTATAACTCAGTTCTGAGAAAAAAAGTCAGAATTCATAGGAAATAGTGAGAATTGTGAGGTTATATCTCAGAGAAAAAAGTCAGAATTCCGAGTTTGTCTCAATTATGAGAAAAAGTCAGAATTGCGAGGTTATATTTCAAAATGTCAGAAATGCGAGAAAAAAAAATCAGAATTGCAAGGAAAAAAGTCAGTCCTGAGAAAAGTTTATTTCTCAATTCTGAGGAAAAAAAAGTGTCAGAATTGCAAGATATAAACTCACATTTGTGAGATAATGTCAGAATTCCAGGTTTATATCAATTAAAACAGTGTTAGTACACAATGATATTTACCGCCAAATATTTTGTGACTTATAGATGAGGAGGGAACACAGAACTAGTCTAATAAACATAAATAGCCATATTAAAATTCCTTGAATATTTATGATGTTATCTAATTTGATTTTGACAACAAAATCATTGCAAATAAATCATAAATATTTTAAATATCGCCCAGCCCTACTCTGTTTAAACAAAACCTTGCATCCAGACATGCATGCATCCCATTACTTATTTCCAACCCCCATTTTGGATTTAAATACATTGAGTACAAAATGTACAACTTTTTCCTTCACGTACATCTTTTTTTTTTATTATTATTATAGTATGTTGACGTTATCATTTATAAGCATTTTTGCCTCAGAACTCTGATGCGGGGTTGACTGAGTGCTAATGTTTCCATCCTAACCTCTGATCAACACTATCCTAACATACAATCCAATATAAGTAACGCCATTTTGAGGCACCATCTATACCTGTCAGCATCAGGAGTTTGCTGCCCCATCAAAAAAAAAAACTACAAATCCCATGATGCCTTTAGACATATGACTCCACCCCCTGCCCCTCCTCCTAGCTCCATTTGGCTGGTCTCTCTGCTTGTCATCGCTATGCCATGTAACCCTTCCTACAACACACCATTTTTTTAGTCGTAGTAGCCCATGAATCTCAGGTTGAGTGGGGGTTCCCACAGGAGACACTTTAGTCCCGCCCCTCCAACTGCTCTCTCACAGGTAGGTGGTTGTAGCAGATGATTGACACATGGGGGCGGTCAATCAGCATGAGTTCTCCTTATAGGTAAGATGCTTGCTTGGTAAAGCAACGTAGGGCACTGTAATGGTGCAGGGTAGACTTGTAGAAGACGTTTCATCCAATAACCATCTTTCAGAAAACACTGTCTCTGGTCCTTTTCCAGAATACCATGTGATGACAACGTTTGATCATACATACCTGTGTATGATCACATAACAGCGGTCTGACTGCTAACCTGCTGTTTATTTTTGTGACCGTTTAACCTTTTGACATATTCAGTTTTGATGTCTAATTACTAAATTGTGTTTTCTTTTAATTGACAACCACTTGACCTGTGTCTCTTGATTTTTCATTTGTCTGATATTGTTTTGTTGTTACCTGATTAATTTTGTGTTCAATGTCTGATCCTGTTTGCCTTTAAATGTATAATTTGTCGCTGTTTTATGTTTGTTTTTAAATGTATTTAAAAAAGTAGGGATGCACTGATATTAAAATTCTGATATGATAAGCCCATTAATTATTTTCTTCTTATGGCTGATAATTGATATATGGCTAACTCTTTAAATATTTTAAGAATACAGAAATCTTAAACTGTATAAAGTGGATCATTTTAAAACAATTATTTTCATGATATGACTGATAATTAATAAATAGTAGTAGAAATATGTACTATTTCGTCTAAATAAATTAAGAATGAATATTAAAAACTAAAATAAATTATTTAAAATTTAAAGTAAATTATCCATGATAACATTATATTGTACAGTATCAGTTTTGAGATGTATTAAAGATGTAAAGGTTATCTACATGAAAAAATAGAGGAAACTGAGCATGAAAAATAACATTTCTAATATAGTCTGATACTGGTAAATTAAAAAACTTTAGTTGGTAACTGATTCGATGTTGACATCATGCATCCCTGTTAAAAATGTTTCGGACTGCATTTTTAATCAAAATAGAGGTCCAATCTCATATTAAGTGTCTATCATAACTGCACACATCCAAAAAAATAATGCATTTTCATGTCAACTTTTATTGTTACACTTAACAGCTTTATAATATTATATGTTGTAGTCCTGCACATGAATATGCAAGTAGTACCTACTTTTTTAAAGGGATAGTTCATCCAAAAATGACAATTCTGTCATTAATTACTTTGGAACTACATGAGGGTGAGTAACTAATGACAGAATTTTTATTTTTGAGTGAACTGTCCCTTTTAGCAAGTGATCTAAAGTTTGTGTTATGACATTAAGTTAAATCTGAAAAATAAAATGTTAGATATTTTAAAGTTTTAATGGGTTTGAAAGTCATTGTGATATTAATAAACTATCTAAACTATCTATTTCTTCCTGTTTCAGTGGAGAACGGTGAGCACTGCGACTTCACAGTCCTGAGGAATATGCTCATCAGGTGAGAAACAACATAAAACTGTGTGTTACATGAGATCACTTTCTGCAAAGTTCAAAGTTTAACCTGTCATCAAACAATCTGTTCCAGGACTCACATGCAGGACCTGAAGGACGTGACCAATAATGTTCACTATGAAAACTACCGGAGTAAGAAACTAGCAGCCGTTACCTGCAACGGGGTTGATGCCACTAAGAACAAGGGCCAACTTACAAAGTACGTGGACAGTTGTTTTTAGCTAAATGTTTTTCAGTTTTTGTCCCAAACAATGTTGAGTGTGTTATTGAGAGCCTAGATCCCTCTTTCCTGGAATCAAACCTGCAAACTTTTGTTGAGCATCTCCCATAGCCTAGTGGTTAAAATTTCTTAATGAGTCTAATATTCAAATTATTTCTCACGATTTCTTACAATTACATTTTTTTTTTTTCTCACTGTCGCTAGTTAACGTGTCTATTCTGACTTACTTTTTAGAATTGTGTGCTATAAACTTACAGCTGTGAGAAAGAAGTGAGAAAGAAGTCAGAATCGCCAGGAAAAAAGTCAGAATAGAGAGTTTCTATTTCACAATTCTAGGAAAAAAATTCAGAATTGTAAGAAATTCGGAATCGCGAGAAACTTGCATTTGTGAGAAAGTCAGAATTTATATCTAATTTCTCAGTGCAGAGCTTATATCTCAATTCTGAAAAAAAAGTCAGAATTGCCAGTTTATATCTCAGAATTGAAAGGAAAAAAAGTCAGAATTGCAAGATATAAACTTGCATTTGCGAGAAAAAGTCAGAATTGTGAGGAAAAAGTCTGAATTGTGAGGGGGGGGGAGTCAGCATTGCGAGAAACAAATCAGAATTGTGAGGGGAAAAAAAGTCAGAATTGTGAGAAAAATGTCAGAATTGCGAGAAAGAAGTCGGAATTGTGAGAAAAAGGTCAGAATTGCAAGGGAAAAAGTCGGAATTGTGAGGAAAAAAGTTGGAATTGTGATAAAAAAGTAGGAATTGTGAGAAAAAAGTTGGAATTTGTGAATGAAGTAGTCAGAATTGTGAGGAAAATAGTCGAAATTGTGAGGAAAATGGTCAGAATTATGAGGAAAAAAGTCGGAGAAAAAAAGAATTGTGAGGGGAAAAAAGTCGGAATTTCAAGAAAAAGCTGAAATTTCGAGGAAAAAAGTAGGAATCATGAGAAAAGTAAGATTTGTGAAGGAAAAAAGTCCAAATTGAGACAAAGTCGGAATTGTGAGACAAAAAACAGAATTGTGAGGAAGTTAGAATTGAAAGAAAAAAAAAAACAGGATTGCATGAAAAAAAGTCAGAATTGTGAGGAAAAAAAGTCAGAATTGCCAGTTTATATCACAATTCTGAGGAAAAAAGTCAGAATTTTGAGTTTATAATCTAACGATTATGAGAGAATAAAGTAGATATGCAAGATATAAATTTGCATTTGTGAGAAAAGGAGAAAAAGAATTGCAAGTTTTTTCCATCTCAATTCTGATAAAAAAAAAAAAAGAATTGCGAGGAAAAAGTCATAATTGCGAGATATAAACTCACATTTGTGAGAAAAGTCAGAGCTGAGAGTTTATATCTCAATTCTAAGAAAAAAAAGTCAGAATTGTAATATAAACTTTGCGAAAGAAAAAAAAAGATGAACTTGCAATTCTGACTCTCATTCCGACGGCAAAAAAAATATCATTGTGGAAAAAAAAGTCGGAATTGCAAGATATAAATTCTCATTTGCAAGAAAAAAAACTCAGAGATATGAACTCGACGACACCCATTCACTGCAGAAGATCTAATGGTGAGCAAGTGATGTAATGCTGCATTTTTCCAAATCTGTTACAATTATTGCAATGTCATTCTTGTAGGAGTCCCCTGGCCCAGATGGAGGAGGAGAGGAGGGAGCATGTGATGAAGATGAAGAAAATGGAGACAGAAATGGAGCAGGTCTTTGAGATGAAAGTCAAAGAAAAGAAGCAAAAACTGAAGGACTCTGAAGCAGAGGTGTGTGAGAATGCTTGTGTTCCTAGTTGAGGATGAGGATTTTTTATGTTGCGCTCTATATTTGTCATGGCTAATATCCCAAATACTTATCTGAAAATCCTTGTTCATCTTTGGTGCAGTTGGAGCGGCGTCACGAACAGATGAAGAAGAATCTAGAAGCTCAGTATAAAGAGCTTGAGGAGAAGAGGCGCCAGTTTGAGGAAGAAAAAGCCAACTGGGAGACTCAGCAACGCATCCTGGAGCAGCAGAAACTTGATGCATCAAAGTAAGACTCTCACTGTTCTCTAATCTCAATTCCTCAGTGTCTTTCTTTTAAAATAGATTTTCTGTATCTCTCTGCATTATTCAGTCTCTCAATAATGCAGCTAGCAGATGTTTTTATTTTAATGCATAGAAGTAGATCCCATTTGCCTCTTAGATCGAAAATCTGGATTCAGACTTAAATTTTAAAGGAATAGTTAAACACTCATCCTCATGTTGTTACAAAACTGTAATACCTTCATTCATCTTCAAAACACAAATTAAGGTATTTTTGATTACACTTAACTCTGTATAGGTGGTAACACAACTACCACATACAAGGGCCAGAAAGGTAGTAAGGACAAAATACAAGAATTTGCAAGAATCAACATTGAAATGTCCCATTAATCTGAAATTAAACTTTAGCATTTAGCAAAAAATGTAATACAAAATTATTATAGTCTATTTAGTGTTTTTGAAATGATTTTATTTCTTTTGATTAATTTTTTTTTATCATTAAATACATTTAAATTAAATACATTTTTAATTATAAACCCTGTGAGAACTTTTTTATTCAGTTAACTCTTTTGAAGAGATTTTTAACACAGTTAAGTCAAATACAGTTTTAGAGCTTTTAGCAAAAATAAATGGAAAAAACCTGATATTATTCAGCCATAAATTTTTGTCGGCATGATAATAGCCACAGAAGCTGGCATGGCCTTAAACAAACAATTAAAAAAAAAAATCTATAACACATATTAAAGAGATTCTGCATTTTGTGGTTTGTCTTTTCTAAACTTAATTTCAGTGATAATTTTTCCAGTTATATGTTAAACATGGACTACCATTCAAAAGTTTGTGGCCTGTAAGGTTTTTTTTATTTAAATATTTTAATTATGAAATGTGAACATTATGTATGTTTTGTATAAAGAAGTGTGTTATTTTAAACTGCTGATTTTGCCATGAAAATAGCCATTAGTGCTGATATGGCTAAAAATACCAATAAACAATAAATAAATAAGGTTTTTTTTACTGGTCAGGATTTTTGATGGAAAGTTAAAAAATACAGGAATTATTTAAAATGTATATATTTGTAACACTATAAATGTCTTTACTGTCACTTTCGACAGTACAAAAAAAATGGTATTAATGGTATAATGGTATTAATGGAATTAATGATTAAAGAAAATTCAAATAAAGTACCAGTAATGGAAAGGTATTAATTAGATTTCAAAACTATAGTTAACTATATAACAACATATTTTTTTAATCAATTTCTTCACCAGTGTTTTGTATTTTTGTGTTTTTCAGGACAATGGAAAAGAACAAGAAAAAAGGAAAAATATTTTAAAGGCATCATGAAGCTCTATTCCTTACAAACCCAGAAACTCCTTGCATCTCTTTTGATGCTGTAATGTTTTATGACCCCATAAGAAACACATGCAGGAGTGCTGCAAATGAAGGGAATGAAAATATAGGGTATTTTTGTAGTCACATCCACACACAAATTTATCGCCCTCTTCTGGTTGACTATAATACTTCATCACATGTCCAGTATGTCAAGTGCATGTTCTCAACATTTTGATTATAAAGAGAATATTGACCAACATTCCTTTGAAACTTAAAATTGTTGTTGTACTTTGTATTTGTAATACTTTCTGACAGGAACAGTGCTGAACACAGTCACACATCTTGGTGTTAAGAAGGTCTTGTGGTAGGTTTGGGTGTAATAGAGAATGCAACAGACAGATGGAAGCAAGTGCATGGAGTTTAATACAGAGCTAAGCATGTATGTGTTGAAAAGCAAAGCTATGGATAGGATTATGGTCTTCAATTTCTGCTGATTGTGTGTTTCTTTGGGTCATAAACATATGAAGACTTGTTTTAACATTATTGCACAGCTAAATTATGACAATAACAGTTTTCCTTGTTTTTAAACCCTTTTGCTGGCTGTGTACGTAGATAATTGTGTCCCTACCATAGACGGTGTTATACAAAATGGCATGATTGTCAACATTAATAACAATAGTCATTTTTATATGGATGGATATAAAAGAACTACAATAATATTATAGGATGTTGCTCAAACATTCTGCCTTAAAATTGCAGACTGTTTCGGCATTTGTCTGCTCATGTTTTATTTTCTTTCTTTCTTTTTTATTGTGAACCGATTATGTCCCTCGGTCTATCCTAAACTGATCTGAGACCAGTTTGGTTTATTTTAAAGAATTTTTAGTTATTGGGGCTGGTCCTAGATCAGGGTGGTCAGTTTTAACTTGAGTGAGTTGAGTATATCTAAACTGATGTTATTTTAGCCATACTTACCCAGAATACCCTTTATAATAAACTCACTTTACATTCCAAAAATCGAATGGAAGCGCTCTTTGTTTCTGTCGAATAGTTTAGATTTCTAACACGCAGGCTCCAGGTCTAACACATGCCAAACAGTGTATAAACAGCAGCGTGCACAAAACTCTCAATGCAAAGGGCAATAAAGAGTCCCTGTATGCCTCATGTGATCACACACTATTATATTTTGCAGGTTTGTCTTTATGCAAGTTTGAAAACACTCCGTTCTTCCTGTTGTGGGTCGCTAAACCACACAGACGCTCTCTAAAATATGTGTTTAGTTTAAGGTTTTTAGTAGAACGTTATTCGGGGAAAAAAACACTTTTTTTTTTTAACCACTCAACATTTTTTTTAAAGTAGACCTGAACATGTTTTCTTATTATTTTTTTGTATATGTATACGGTTTTCAATTTCCGATCTTCTTTCTCATCTGTTATTCTTTCTGCCTAACTGTACATTATTAAACATGAGATGTTATGCTGATAAAGGTCATGTTGTCTTTTCTTATCTTATCAGTTTTTGTTATGAAACTCTGTCGCGGCACCAGATCATGTCAGTGCATTTGAATACATTTTGAGAATTAATTTGGTTCAATTTCTGCAAAAAGAGAACCTTTAAAAAAAACTGGCCTTTTAACTGCATTTCAGAAATGATCTGCACAAACAAAAGTGCATGTCACATGACCATTCATGCGGGCAGTGTTCGAATTGTGTCAGAGCTCTTGGGGGGTCCCCCTAACCAGACACCCCCCCCCCTTCCTTTCATATAAATATGATTCATATTTTGTCTTGTCATTGTTATCATTGAGAAACCTAATTCTACGCTTATTTTACTTTAATTTTATTATTTGTGTGTACCAAACAATCACTAAGCAAAACATTATTAAATATCTAGCTGAAGAAATTAATATTTTCCAACAAGTTTAAAGTGATTTTTAACTTTTATGGGAGTTTTTTTACCTTTATAAAGACATTCTTTTTTTCCTGAAAGTGTGCATTATCTTTTGCATCAAATTGTTATATTTAATCAATTAAGTCACTTAGAACAATAAGACATTTTAGGTGGTTACCACACAAATAATAATAAAAAAATTATAATCAACAAAATTCATCTTTTCAATGCAGAGGAAATACACTAGGTGGCAGTAAGTCACTGTTAATAAGCGAGTCATTATGATTGAACCGAATCATTACAATGGTTAATTCAATCAGGGTAATTCGATTCATGCAAATCAGTGCTGTGGCTGTGTTTGGAGCCGTTTTTGTTGGTGAAATAGAGCAAAATAGGCCAAAGATCAACCCTGTTCCCGGGGACCCACTATCCTGAAGATTTTAGCTACAACCCTATTAAACACACCTGAAGTAGCCAATCAAGCTCCTCAAGACTGCTTGAAAATTGGAGGCAGGTGTGCTGAAGCATGTTGGAAATAAACTTTCCAGGAGAGTGGATTGAAGACCTCTGAAATAGGCAATATGGTGTCTAAAACGTAAGTCTCTTAAAATTAACTTCTAGTTCATCGAAATGCTGTAAAAAAAACAGTATCACGTTTGTGAAAAATGTCACTCTTTGTGTGATATTGATTAACTATATGAAATTATATAATTGTAAATTTTCTGCCGCAATCCTGAATTTTGGGAAAATGCATTTTATTAGACTGAATCAGTGAAAGAACGCACTCTAAATGAGCACAATCAGTCTAGCCAGTAATCAATGAAGCTGTCCATACACTGTTTGATAAATAAACTTTTTTCATAGTTCGTACATCTGCACTGCTGCTTATGATGAGGGAATTCGCGAGTTTCAGTCTGAACAAAACGGTTTAAAATGTCATTTTGGCAGCCACCGAAATAGATTGTACTAACATTACTTGAGCAGTTGAAGACTATTACTTGGGGTTTCCATGCTGAGTTGTGTTGTATCGAGGATACCCAGATATATTGTCAAAAGCATCAAATATTGGCAATATTAAGAGTCTTTAGCATTTCCAATTAACATAGGCCTGTTAAATTCTTTTTATTATTAGGCCTATTGTTGTTATTATTAGGTTGCTTTTATAATTAAATTACAATTAGGATCATTTGCTCCGCAATAATTTCACAAGGCATCACTGCATGACAGATTATGAGGATTAGGCCATTAGTTTACACCTCATTAAAACATGTCTGTTCATTTATACAATGAATTATAGGCCTATAATTGAAATTATTAACTCTGCAGTCATCAATCAAAATTAAGAGCAGCTTTATTATATGCACCGATTTTCAAAAACAACCTGTTTAACACAAAATACATTTTTTACATGTTTTTTTTCACTATACAGCGCCACAAGAGAAATATTAAGGGAATAATTTACAACAGTTATACTGCTATCATCAAAGGTTAAAGTAGTTTCATCTCTCGTTGTCTCAATATCCACCGTTAATGCGACGAGAAAGCTCCATCAGTTTATACTTTTACTTTCTGTTTAGTGAATTGACTGGGGTTAAGAGGTCCATTGCATAAATCTTGGGCAAAATTTGCTTGTTGCTTGTGTGATATCCATTAGTTCTCCTTCATGGTTTAAAAGGGCAGCCGTGTCCTAATGGTTAGGGACTTGTAACCAAAATGTTGCGAGTTTGAGTCCCAGGTCCAGCAGGGATTGTCAGTGGGGGAGTGATCCGCACTCTCTCCACCCTCAATACCACGACTGAGGTGAGACCCTTGAGCAAGCACCAAACCCCCAACTGCTCCCCGGGCACCGCAGCGATAGCAATATGGCTGCCCACTGCTCCGGGTGTATGTTCGCGTGTGTGTGTGCACTTGGATGGGTTAAATGCAGAGCACAAATTCTGAATATGGGTCACCATACTTGGCCACACATCACATCCTTTCCTTCCTTTTAAAACAGAAATATTGCCAATATTGCGACGTCAATAACGTTCAAAGCACCTATCACGAATTGTTTGAATCAGAACAGGAATTATGAGTGGGTTCGTGGGATGTTTTTTTTTGTTGTTTGTTTGTTTGTTTGTTTGTTTTTTTTTTTTTTTTTTTTTTGTTATCCCCGCTGAAGATACCCCCATCCAACACTCCCAACCCTTAAACCCCTGCACCCATTTCCTCCAATCCACATACAGAACTCAGGGTCGTAACCCTGGAGATGGACAGGTTGAGGGGGGGGTGGGTTTCCTTGGGGCAGGCAGTGGGTTTCTTTGGTCTACTTTCTAGCAGTGTTAATTTCGTTGATGAAAATTGTCACAATTGAGACGATAACAGAACAAAAACTTGTTTTAACGAGTATTCACGTAAACGCACTCGGTTACGTCTTATGTGAACGTAAACAGGTGGGAGAATATCCAAGACTCAGCAGTACTTTGCATCCGCGCATTAGATTTTAAAGGGACAGCAGCCTCATTTATTTGCTATTATCTGTGGCATTGATGTTAATCAAGTAGCAAAAGAAAGACTGAAAATCACTCACTGCTCTTGACTTAATCATTTTAGTATCCCTAATACAGATTAATCTAAATGTATTTATATAAATAAATAGGTCTGCTTGAAAGAATGAAGAATGTGGTAAACAAATTGTAATAAAGAATGCATAATTAGCCTATATAACCATTGCCATTTTATTGAAAAGAAGACCATGTTTTTGTTTCTTTATGAGAAGTGGTTCCATTTAATTTTAATAAGGCATGTTACAGCAGTTAAATGATAATGTATTTTAAATGTACAGAATGCCTATTTGAATTTCTGTTCTATACTGTAATCTATTTAAATAAATAAAACAAAATAATCAGTCATGATTACTGTATTGCCTAAATACCCAGTGAATAGTGTTGTGTTTTTTTTTTTTTTTTTTTTAGTGAAGTGACGAGACGTGAGGCCAAGTATGGTGACCCATACTAGGAATTTGTGCTCTGCATTTAACCCATCCAAGTGCACACACACAGTAGTGAACACACACACACAGTGAACATACACCCGGAGCAGTGGGCAGCCATTGCATTGCTGCGGCGCCCGGGGAGCAGTTGGGGGTTCGGTGCCTTGCTCAAGGGTCTCACCTCAGTCGTGGTATTGAGGGTGGAGAGAGCGCTGATTAATCACTCGCCCCACCGACAATCCCTGCCGGACCTGGGACTCGAACCTGCAACCTTTTGATTACAAGTTTAAACAAAGTTAAAAAAAATGTTTTATTAACATGTTTTGTGAGGTACACGCGCAGATAATTACCATGGGCAATTCATCATCAGCAATCATACTCCCTATCCAATCAGCACGAGAGAATCCCTATAAATAACCAAAGCAGTCCTACCTTAATTTTCTCTCATCTTTCAGCACCCCGACTCTTCACCTTCAGCCCATTCCTTCCCCAGTGGGGGGAGCACTTGGGTTCGGGCTAAAATGCAGAGTGCCCCGGGCTCGGGAATGACTACTGAGCTTGGAGCCCTCTCCCTGACAGCATGCCAAATACGCATAACCTTTACTCAGTTTATTATATGTAAGTGTGAACTCATGAAATTGTATGTTTTCATATATGAAAAATACCACTATAGTGCAGTTTGTGTGTGTGTGTGTGTGTGTGTATATATATATATATATATATATACACACTACCATTCAAAAGTTTGGGGTCAGTAAATTTTTATTCATTTTTTTATTTATTTTTTTTGAAAGAAACGAATACATTGTTACATTAATAAAAAGTGACATATAGATTTACATTGCTAGAAAAGATTTATAGTTTGAATAAATGCTGTTCTTGAAAGAGAAAAAATACAGGTTCAAAAAAAAAAAAAAAAAAAAAAACATTGGCGGCACAACTGTTTCCAAAACTGATAATTCTACTAATAATTCGGAATATCAGAATGATTTCTGAGAGATCATGTGACACTTAAGCCTGGGAAACTGAGTAACAGCTGATGAAAAATCAGCATTGCATCACAGGAATAAATTATATTTTAAAGTATATGAAAATAAAAACCATTATTTTCTATTGTAATCAAAAAAGTCAGGATTGTGATGTATAAACTTGCATTTGCGAGGAAAAAAAGAATGGCAAAATATAAACTTGCATTTGTGAGTTGTGAATTATTTATACTTAGTAATTCTGACTTTTGATCATTTTTGATTTTCCTCAGAATTGATATTTAACTTTTAACGCAATTCTGACTTTTCCCCCCTCAAAACTGAGATATAAATTTGCAATTCTGACTCTCATTTTGATGGCACCCATTCACCGCAGAGAATCAGATTTATCAGAATACTGAGTTTATATCTCAATTCTGAGAAAAAAGTTGGTCAGGTTTAGATAACGCTGTTAAAACTCTTTAAAACAAAAACATCCTGTTTTTCCTGACAAACATCTAGTTTGGTCTGTCATTTATCTGGTGATATGTGAGCTTTACTATGTTTTCAGCTTTATGATGTTTAGCATTTCATGTTGCATTTCCATGTGAAGTTTCCAATTTTTTTTTATGTTCATAATAGATGCATTAAATGCTTTTTACATATCACATAAATGGTCATCTCAAAATTGTCAGATAAAGGTGATGCATTTTAGCATCTTAGCATCAGATAATGATGACGCATCTTAGCATCTTTGCATCTTAGCCTATTAAAGATCAAGATATTCGTGCACTTGTGGGCCATCAAGTGCTAGACAGTTTTTTAGGTTATTACATGCAGAGGTTTTAGGTCCGATAATAATTAGGTCTGAACGCCTGTTTTTCTTTTTTTCTTTTTTTCTCAGAATTTAGTCAAGTCAAGTCAGCTTTATTTATATAGAGCTTTTTGCAATACAAATTGTGTCAAAGCAACTTTACAGTATCAAATAGAAAAATAAATTATCAATAATGCAAAAAGAAACCATAAACAATTTTAGTTAGAGGAAATTAATCAATAGTTCCAAATTAGTAAATTGATTCTCCCAAATTAATTGTCCCCAATTTAGTTGTCCCCAACTGAGCAAGCCATAGGCGACAGTAGCAAGGAACCCAAAAAAAAAACCTTGGGAGAAACCAGGCTTAGTCAGTTAGGTCACCAGGGGGTCAGTTCTCCTCTGACCAATAAACAAGTAGTTTATACTCCCATACAGAACTGTAGAGATGGTCTATATGTACTGACCCACCATCTGGATATGAACTGGATCAGGGAACTGTAGTGACCAACTGTTCAGGATTCATACTGGATCTGACCTCGGAATAAGCAGGAGACAGACAATATTAGCATCGATTCCATTCTTCTTATGATGCAGCGAGTGCATCAGGTGTTATGGGAAGTGTTCCCGGTTCCGGTTGACCTAATTAATGCAGCCTAACAATCCTTTAACGGATTTGAATATTAGTAATATTTAAATGTGTTATGTGTAAACCAGGTTAAAGAGATGGGTCTTTAGTCTAGATTTAAACTGAGTGTGTCTGCCTCCCGAACAGAAGTAGGCAGAATTTAGCAGTAAGAAAGATACCTCCTTGTATCTCAGTAGTGGCATAAAAGGAAAAAAAAAAATGGTATTAATGATTAAAGAAAATTAAAATGAAGTACCAGTAATGGAAAAGTATTACATTTCAAAAACTATCAATTTCAGTTTCTTCACCAATGTTTTGTCTTTTTGTCTTTTACAGGACAATGGAAAAGAACAAGAAAAAAAGGTAAAATTCTTTAAAAGTATCATGAAGCTCCATTCCTTACAAACCCAGAAATTTCTTGCATCTCTTTTGATGCTGTAATGTTTTATGACCCCATAAGTAACACTTGTATTAGTGCTATGGTACAGTTTACGGCTCATTTCATTGTGAATGAAAGGAATTAAAATTTATATACAAATATATTTTTGTAGTCACATCCACACACAACTCTATCGCCCTTTTCTGGTTGGCTATAATAGTTCACCACGTTCAGTATGTCAAATGCTTGTTCTCAACCTGCCGATTATAATCAGAATATTGACCAACATGCCTTTGAAATTGTTGTTGTACTTCATGTTTGTAATATTTTCTGACAGGAACAGTGCTGAACACATTGACATATCTTAGTGTTAAGAAGGTCTTGTGGTAGGTTTGGGTGTAATTGAGAATGCGACAGAGGGATGGAAGCAAGTGCATGGAGTTTAATACAAAGCTAAGCATATAGTTGTTGAAAAGCAAAGCTATGGATAGGATTATGGCCTTTGATTTCTGCTGACTTGTGTGTTTCTTTGGGGTCATAAACATAAGAAGACTTGTTTTAACATTATTGCACAGCTAAATTATGACAACAGTTTTCCAGACGGTGTTATACAAAATGGCATGATTGTCAACATTAATAACAATAGCCATTTTTGATATGGATGGATATAAAAGAACTACAGTAGCTAATATTATAGGATGTTGCTCGAACAACAGGCTTCTGCCTTAAAATTGCAGACTGATTCGGCATTTGTCTGCTCATGTTTCATTTATTTTTATTTTTTTAATTGGGAACCGATTATGTCCCTCAGTCTGTCTTAAAATGATCTGAGACCAGTTTATAATATTTTTAGTTGTTGGTTTTTTTTAAGTTGTTGAGGCTGGTCCTAGATCAGGGTGGTCAGTTTTAACCTGAATGAGTTGAGTATATCTAAACTGAAGTTATTTTAGCCACACTTACCCAGATTACCCTTAATAATAAACTCACTTTACATTCCAAATGGAAATGAGAATACAAGCACTCTTTGTTTCTGTTGAATAGTTTAGATTTCTAACTCCAGGCCTAACACATTCCAAACATTCGCTGTGTTTAGTTTTTTTTTAGGTTTTTAGTAGAACAGTATTCTGGAAAAAAGAAAATGCCTTTCTTTAACCACTCAGCATTTTTTAAAAGTAGACCTGAACATGGCTCTAGACATGTTTGTTTTCTTATTATTTTTTGTACATGTATACACTTGTTTATCTTTGAATGTTAATTAATTATTATAGTGAATAACATCAAGTTAACGGTCCCAAAATGGTGGACGCGGCAATGTATCGGGAGCAGTCGAATAGGGCATCTACGGTTGGTACAACACATGGTCGTCGTGTGAGTAGCCACACCGTTGTTTTCAAAAGTCTCTGTTTTGGTCCAAAAGACTGAAACGCAACCCCAGAGTTTTTGAAATTTGAAACATTTTCAAAAAATGCCTGAGTGGTGTAAGCAACAGGCTTAACCGTAGCAAAAGTTATGTCTTTTAAAACAAAAACGCACTATAGTGTAACCGCATGCAGCCTAAAATGCAACCCCAGTGTTTACGAACTAAAAACAGGGTCTGTGGCATTTTAAAAAGTGTAAACAGGGCAGAATGCTTTTATAAGCATTTTAGAGTTTAAATAAATAAAAAAAACAATGAAGGTAAAACACAATCTGGTCCAACTCTGTTGTTGAGGTATTAAAATGTGTATTTTATGGGATCTTGGTATATTAGTGAAACATTAGCAATAAACCAACAATACTCAACAAATAAACAACTGTTTCTTTAGAAAACAGAAGAACAGTATTCAAATGTTCTTAAATGGTTCTTTGTAGCACTTTGCATCCCATAATTAACTATTTTCTGATCTGGAGCCGTATTTGGAGAACAGAACTTACAAAAACGTATAGAGATTCAAATCATTTTCATCTCTTCTGTGTTGGGAGTTCCGTTTTCTTTGGTGGGATGGTTGCTGGTGGTCATTTCTTGAAAGGGGCATTGGCAGAGGCATGGAGGGTTAGGTTTCTCAGGTATATTTTGGACATGAAGACCTAGAAACTTAGATCTGAGCTTTGATAAGCAAGCATCTATCTCTACTGAGTTTGAAGTAAAAGTATTTGATGGACATATAATATGTGTCAAGTGCATTCATTTAGTGTCATTATCTCATTTTTGACTGAGATGGCTTTTAGGGGGTTTTGCATCTGAACTCTTCATATATATTTCTAACTGCATCTTTTTCAGGTTTGTATTAATGCAAGATTGTTTCTTCATTTGTATATATGTATACGTTCATTTCTAATTGTTTTTGTTTTCTTCGCTGTTGTTCTTTCTGACAGAGGCGTAGCAATGGGGCAGGCAAGGCAGGGAAATGCCTAAGGCCCCACATTTTAAGGGGGCCCCCGATGGCTGACCATTTAAATTAACATGAATGTTATCCCACAGTGACATCTCTGCAATAATTTCATAGAGCATCATGGCATGACAGACTGTGAGGATTAGGGTATTAGCTTACACCTCATTGAAAAATGTCTTCTATAACAGATCTGTGTATTTATACAATGAATTATAGGCCTATAACTGAAATGAATAACACTGCAGTCATCAATGAAAATTAAGAGCAGCTTTATTACATGCACTGATTTTCAAAAACAACCTGTGAATTGACTGAGGTTAAGACATCCATGGCATACCATGGTTTAAAACAAAAATATTACCAATATTGACCCTTCGCTAAGCCACGCCCGAAAACCGCCACAGGCCAATCGTGGTTTAGCAACCGTAACTAGGCGCGGGAGGTCTGTCAAGCTTTCGAGCGAGGGCAAAATGCTGAAGTGTTGTGCGTATGGATTGTGTAAATCCCCGGTCAGACTACACCATTTTTTTTTGTCGGTTACGATAGGCACTGTGTCAGATTATGCAATTTTTGGCTCTTAAAATCTTGTCGTGTCGTGAACCAGAAACGTGTCAGACTACACAATGCTACCGGAATATTCATCATATGCAGCAAAGACTATAGAATACCCAAGACCCGTCACTCGTATAGTTTTGAATGGGGAAAAATGCAATGCTTATTATGGTCACGATGACCCACCTTCTTAACGAAAGAGCCAATCGTTGATTAGTAAAGTCAGCGCATCACTGCAGCTGCCGTTAGAAGTCCCGGATGCTATAGAAACAGTCAGTGCTCTAGACGTGCGCTCAGTACTGCACATGCGCACTGGCTAATCTAGCCTGAAAAATAAGCATTTTTCAACTTTATTGGAGCACAAGTAACCATATTTATAAGGCAGTTCTTGTCAGATTTCATTGGTGATTTCAAATATGAAATTTAATCATAAACTTGGTGAACAGTTTTGGAGAATTTGATGTTTCCCAATTCAAAGAGATAGGAGCTGCACTTGCATGCCCGAGAGGCATTTCAAAGATGGCCGCTGAGTGGATTGACTTGCCTTAAAGGGACTTTGTATGCAGTCATAACAATGTGCATGCTGTCATCGATACAGCAGACACCAAGGTACTCTGAGTGTATACAAACAATGCTGGCAAACAGCATGTTTTGCCCTGTCTTGTCATCGGAAAAGCCCCAAAGAGAACTGAGGTAAAATAGTTTTTATTTTACCTTTTTTTTTTTTTTTTTTTTTTTTTTTTTTTTTTTCACTCTGTCACGGTGAACCTCATCATAAATGCAGGAGTATTGTTGCCGTAGCTCCACAAACATTTCCTCCATTGTAAAATTCCACCTAGCAAGACTGATACCATTGTCTCTATTTCATTTCGGCATGTTTGAAAGCTTGTAGGAATGCATTTCTGTGCTCCTATTGGCCACTGTCACAGACATGATGGAACTTGTCGTATAAGACCTATAGGCTTTAGCTTAAATTTTGATTAAATTATTTTCTAATCGGTTGCATATTATGTTGTGAATATATCCCTCGAATGCATACTACAGTCCCTTTGTCAGTCTTGCTCTCTCAGATATTTCGCTTGTTCGCTAAAAAATACTAATTATCTCCTTGGGAATGTCTGATACCGGTGCATACATACTGTAATAGACTTGCCAGGCACGAAAGCTTGACAGGCGTAGCAACAGTAACTAAGGAGGGCGGGGCTTAGCGAAGGGTCAATTGCGACGTCAACATTCAAAGTGCGTTTTGCGAGTCATTTGAATCAGCGCGGGAGTTTAGGGGGGTTTCCACACCACGAAAAACAATCCGGAGTCCCTAAACCCTGAAAACATTTCCACATGCAAATCGACCATGTATTTCCCCAATTTGTTGGGTGGTGGGTTTCCTTGGGCCGGACAATGGGATTCCTTGGGCCAGGGGTTTCCTTGGGCTGGGCGATGGGATTCCTTAGGCTGGGTGGTGGGTTTCCTTGGGCCAGGGGTTTCCTTGGGCTGGGCGGTGGGTTTCCTTGGGCTGGGAGGTGGGTTTCCTTGGGCTGGGGGTTGGGTGTCCTTGGGCCAGGAGTTGGGTGTGGCAGACCAAAAATGAATTTAGTTAAAAAGCATATGGTTCAAAACAACAAACAGCATTATTTTAGTTACAGTACATGTGTTATATTTTCATTGACAAAGCTCACGTTTCTGACACGTCTTTCCAAGCAGTGTCTGGTTTTGCACAAAATTTGCCTACAGATGTTGAAACCCTAAGGGAAAAAGTTCACATTTGACATTTGTTTTCTGTCAGAATGTTATGTGGAATATGGAAATCTGTGAAACAAACACCACCTTTCAGAGATTGTAGATGTTTGAGCTGTTGAGAGAAAATATTCACAACTATTTTACAAATAAAACCTTTTTTTTTTACTACATTTTAACAAATTCTTAAATATTTAGACTTCATATAGACTTTAAGAAAACCTACTTTGGGTCTCAGTAGTCCAGGCCATCAGCAGGACCAGTCCAAACACCTGAACATAAGATGCTCTCATAGTTTCTGATCTGAAGTTGATTTGCAAGCTTTGGTGAGCTTTTGGAGATGAGTGAATCTGAATTTGCTTCACACTTCAAATATTTTCCTAGCATGAAGAAGTAGAAACACAGATCTGAGGTTTGATAAGCAATCAGACACACCTACTGAGTTTCATGGACTTACAATGACACACAGACCTCCTGGTTGAATAGTTGTTTTATTCTTTAACCCCTTAAATGTCACCCGTCCACTCGGTTTACTTTAATTTATGACAAGAGTGCACCTCAAAAATCTACTTCATAACAGGAGTTCTGACCTTTGTCACAAAAAGACTTTTTTCATTGCCTTTTTCCCCTATCACGCTTAGAAATCTTTAAAAAAAAATATGTATCAGTTGAAAACTTAAAATCTCAAAATTCATCCTTTGAAAACCATTTTAAAATCAGACATTGCATTACCATGGAAAATGTACATCAAAATCATAAATGTTTTCGTTCATGAATTATGAAAATGTAAGTTTGAATACTGCATTTCTACATCTGTGTTCAAAAATGTGAGTGACAGTTAAAGGGTTAAATCAATAAAACAATAAAAATCTTACTGTTCAAAAACTTTTGACTAGTGTACATATACATAAAATAGAATGGCATCCTTGTAGGTTATTTTTTGGTATTTATGTGTGTATTAAATTATATTTTATAAAAAGAGCGACAAAGAGTACCTACATTACTTACATAATCAGAAACTATCTTATATATTCTGTTTCTTTATTTGCACATTTAAATGTCAATTTCAGATTTAGGTTAATTTCAGATACAGATTTTTGTGTTATTTTAGTCTGTTCATTCTGCCAAACTCTACATTATTAAACGTGAGATGTTATATACAGGCTTTTCCACTATGTATGTTACTTTATAAGGCTTACATGAATATGCACACATGCACACATTAGAATGAGTCTGACAACAGGTAGTCTCAGTGCATTTAAAGATTTATTTGCATAGAATGAGCACTAAATGAAGACAGTTTAACATTCAGTTGCTTGCAATATTAATCAGGAGAAGGAACAGCTGTATAAAGCAGTAACTGTATGCAGATGTATAGCGTTTTTATTTCTCAAGCTTCTCCATTACTCTTTATCCAAGCCTCGTCTGGTTTCACAAAAAAATTCGGTTTTAACGTAAACAGTTGGTATTTATCTATGTCTGCTTGAAAGAATGAAGACTGTGGAAAAAAAGTTGTTATAAAGAATGCATAATTAGCCTATATAACCATGTCATTTCATTGAAAAGAAGACCACGTTCTTGTTTCTTTATGAGAAGTGGTTTCATTTAATTTTAACATTAAGACATGTTACAGCAGTTAAATGATGACTAAAATTAGACTAAATAGAATAAAATTAAAACTAAATAGCATTTTAGTCAGAAGACTTTGACTAAGACTAAATCAAAATTTGCTGTCAAAATTAACACTGCTTACTAGGACTTTTGGTTCTGTGAATTACCATTCTTCTTAATCAGCATATTAGTTTGTTTCTTGGTTCTTTTAAAATCTTTATATAAACTGTGTTTTTTGTGTGTGCTTAAGAAACATTTTATTATTATTATTATTATTATTATTATCAATGTTTAAAACGGTTTTAAACTTGAATCTTGAATAGAAAGATCTAAAGATCGGCATTTATCTGAAATAAAAAGCTTTTGTAACAAACTTTTTAACTACATTTGTTTAAATTATAGGGGGGATTATAAAAATGAATACTTTTATTTAGCAAGGATGCTTTCAGTTGATCAAAGTGACGATAAAGACATTTATAATGTTACAAAAGATTTCTTTCAAATAAATGCTAAGCTTTCTATTCATCAAAGAAATCTGAAAACATTCTACTCAGCTGTTTTCAAAAATATTTACAAATGTTACTGTTTATGCTACTTTGGATTAAATAAATACAGGCCTGATGAGTTTCTTTTACTTTGTTACAAACGGGACGTGGACAGTTGGATCCAAATGCAAGCTTTTTATTATGAACAGGACAACGTAGAACAAACACAGAGACGTCAGTATCCGAGCATGGGGGGTCAGGGCAGGCGGCGGGGTAAACTGGGTAATCCAAGGGCAGACAAAGGTCAGTAAATTTTTATTCTTTCTTTTTTTTTTTTTTTTTTTTTTTTTTTTTTTTTAATTAAAATCATTGAACCACTACTTCATTATAATATTGGTTATTTTCATCTATTACATAAAGAAATAAATAAATTCAGCCATTAAAAATAATGTATTTTGAATGTACAGAATGTCTGTTCTAATTTCTATTCTATATTGTAATCTATATAATACATTACTTAGTAACCAATACACATTTTTATATACCTGTTTACAATAAGCTTATTCGCGTATACACAGGACAAAGTTTGAGGGACACACACACGTAATTTCTGGGAGCGCAGAGCCGGGATCTCTATATAAGACGGGTGTCAAACTCAGTTCCTGGAGGGCCGCAGCCCTGCAGAGTTTTGTCCCAACCCTGCTCCAACACGCATACTATGCAGTTTTCAATTAAGTCTGAAGGACTTGATTAGTTGGATCAGGTGTGTTTAATTATGTTGCATCGAAACTCTGCAGGTCTCCGGCCCTCCAGGAATTGAGTTTGCCACCCCTGATATAGGAGATCAAGCCTGCTGCAAGCCGAGAGATTCGTGATGGCACCCTCTCCTATATTACAGTTATGCACTCTGGACACTTGCCATTAAAATAACGCCTAAACCTGCCTCAAATAAACTATGAAAACGAGAATAAAGTTGCACAAGCTACAATCCACTTCTTATTGGTTAAAATGAACCGAAAATATCTCGTGTTTTTCCGTGGGTGCTCGAGCCCCTGCGCACCTACGGGATCGGCGCCTACGTATCACACAATTCTGAGAAAAAAGTCAGAATTGCAAGATTTAAACTTGCATCTGCGTTTGTGAGAAAACATTTAGAATGATTTATACCTAGTATGACTTTTTTCCTCAAAATTGAAAGTTTATAAGCTCACTTTTTAGAAGAAAGAACTGCAATATGTAAACTCACAGAATTGTGAGTTTATATTTCAATTTTGAAATATTTTAATTTTGAGGGGAAAAAAGTAAGAATTGTTTATATCTTACAATTCTGACCTTTTTTCTTCAAAACTTAGATTCTAACTCTCATTCCAATGGCACCCATTCACTGAAGAGAATCAGAATTGCAAGGGGAAAAAAGTCAGAATTGAGAGTTTGTCTCTCAGTTATGAGAAAACAGCAAGAATTGCAAGAAAGTCAGAATTGCGAGTTTATTTCTCAATTTTGAGAAACAAAAGTCAGTCAGGTTTAGATAGCCGTTAAAAACTCTTTGAAATAAAAACATTCTGTTTCTCATAATCAAACATCTTCTTTGGTCTGTCATTTATCTGGTGATATGGTAAGCTTTATTATGTTTAGCATTTCATGTTGCATTTCCACGTGAGGTTCCAATTTTTCTATCTGTTTATAATGGATGCATTAAATGCTTTTTACATTTTACATAAACGGTCATTCTTCTCGAAATCATGGAAAGTCAAGTGAAGTTGTCAGATAAAGGTGATGCATCTTAGCCTGTTAAAGATCTTTGTGCACTTGTGGGCCTGTTTGTTTTTGTTTTTTTATACAATATGTACCTACCCTCATTTTCATGTGGAGTAAATGGCATATATATGCACATACTCTACTAGAATGTGTAAATGTGTATGAATATGTATATGCAAATCTGTATCAGCTCCCAAACTAATACCGACCTGCTAAAATATTATTATTACACCAATATAAAGTACTGTGAATGAACCATAAAACCGGCCTGATTCAGAAAAACATCAAAACCCCTGAGGAACCACCAGCACGGTGTCATTTTTTTTATTTCTTTGATAAGTGACATGAAATGTTAACTTGCCTTGTAAGTGTAAAGTGTGACTCATTTTGATACAGGTATGCTTAGTGGTATGTATAATATGATGAAACGCTTATAATTCATTTCAAGCCATTCGCTAGAAAAAATTTGATCAAATTAAACAAGCCATGCATTTTTGACTTTTGACGTCACTCATAATGATTTTAAATATTACATAGTGTTTTGAAACTCTGAATCAGTTAAACCATTGGGTCACAAAAAATTATTCACTATTTCGAAGCGCTCCAATTGACCTGAAATAAAGCTTTAGCATTTTTAAAAAATGCAATACAACATTAAAATAGTTAACTTAGTTAATTTAAAAAGAATTAATTTCATTATTTGTTTTTCATTAAATTTAATATTTTAAATGTTCGTTTAATAAAATGTGTGATTTAATAAAATCTATATTGTGCTGGTTTTAACCCTTTGAGAGAACTTTTTTTTTTTTTTTTTTTTTTGATTCTTTTACAGTTTTTTACGATTGTTTAGGCACGATTTTGAAAACAAGCCTCGTTTTGTCAAAACACTACACACAATTCACACATCTACAAACACAAGTAGCAGAACATCTAAGATCTTTTGCAAAATGAAACGCTTAATTCAAAACTTTACAAAAATTAAACAAAAGCCAGTTTTGGTACCATATGGCACGCACATGGTTCTTGCAGTCAGATTCTACAGTCAGATACTTACACACTGCTGTGCTTAATCTTAAACACTTGTAACATTTTTACCTTTCTGATGATACAGTCTGGGTTTGATTTCTTTTTATTTTTTAAGATTTTAAAGCACATGAATATACAAACACAACACATGTAACAAGTACTGCACCCTGATAAAAGTATTTATTTCTCACCACATTGTAAAATCCTTCAGCACATCATTGCAATTAGGTTGCATTTTGTATTTTGCATTATCACACGGGCCTTCTCTATAGCTTGAATGAGGGGTATAACATAGAGATCATAAAAAGAAAAAAAAAGCATAAAACAAAGGAAGATAGAGTGTTGTGGGAGGTACTGGAATAATTTAACCAGTTTCTGGTTGCATTAGTCTTATACCTAGGCTGTCCAAAATGTGAGTATGTGGTCTGCGTTGTAAAGACCTATTTTGTCTTGCTGGTATATGACCCCATTCTGTGTGAATATAGCATATATTGTGATGTTATCACCATGTTGGCCCGGGACATTCAAAATAGCTCTGTGACCAAATATGTTTCTCCCCATTCCTCTTACTGCCTTTCAGTTTTGTTGACAAAAATCCACCTGTTGCCTTTTTGCAAAACAATGTGTCTAGTATTTTGCAAAAAGTGAGAGGATGAGAATGTGCTTATAGTTGTGTAGATCTGGGCTGAGGTTTTCCTCCTTGGGTGTCAAGTTTTACTAACTGTGTGTTATTTTTAATTTTAGTGTGTAAGCAATCATAAAAAAACTGTAAAGAGGTTTTTAACAGAGTTAAGCCAAATACAATTTTAGCAAAAAAGTGTTTTTAGAGTTTTTAGCAAAAATAAATTGTAAAAAATTGTAAATATAATTTATACCTTTTTGTTGGCATAAAAATAGCCACAGAAGCTGGCATGGCGTTAAACGCAAACAAACTATTTTATACATTCTCAAACAAATATTCAAGAAATTCTGCATTTTCTGGTTTGTTTTTTCTAAACTTAATTTCGGTGATTATTTTTCAGTTTGTATGTTAAACATGGACTACCATTCAAAAGTTTGTGGTATGTAAGTTTTTTTTTTTTTTTTTTTTTTTTTTTTCTTGTCAGGATTTGAGTACAGAAATGATTTTAAAATATATATTTTGTAACATTATAAATGTTCACTTTTGACAGTAAATCACTTTTGACAGTAAACTTTCAAAAAGTCTTTTGTTTAAAAAAAATCAGAATTGTGAGTTTAGATCTCGATTGTGAGAAAAAAACAGAACTGCAAGAAAAAAAATCTGAATTACAAGTTTATATCTTGATTCTGAGAGAGAAAGTCCGAATAAGGAACAAAATTTCACAATTCTGAGTTTATAGTTTATATCAATTCGGAGAAAAAGGTCAATTGCAAGTTGATATCTCGATTTTGAGGAAAAAAGTCAGAATTGTGAATTATATAAACTTGTATTTGCGAGAAAAAACGTCTGAATTGCAAGAGTCAGAATTGCAAGTTTATATCTCACAATTCTAAGAAATAGGTCAAAAGTCTTGCAATTCTGACTTTTTTTTTTTCATAATTGAGATATAAACTCAAATTCTGACTCTCATTCCAGTGGCACCTATTAACTACAGAGGATCCATTGGTGAGCAAGTGATTTAATGCCAAATTTCTCAAATTTTTTGATCAGTTTCGTGTGTCCTTGCTGAATACCAGTATTAATTTCTTAAACAAACAAACAAGCAAGCAAAAAAAGTAATAGTTATTGAAACGTAATTAATAATACTTTTCCAACACTAAGCAAATGGAGACATGTGAAAGCAGGTGAAATGTGTTAAAAGTTTTGAGAAACGTATCTTTGTTTGGAGAACTGTATGAAAGGTTTAAAAATCGGGCCAAATGAATCAGTTATAGTGTGTTAGCAATCGAGAGAAACTGTAAAAGCACCATGAAGCTCCATTCCTTATAAAACCAGAAACTCCTTGCATCTCTTTTGATGCTGTAATGTTTTATGACCCCATAAGAAACACATGCAGGAGTGTTATGGTCAGAGCCGGCATAAGCGAACTAAGCGGCTGCTTATATATATATTTATTTTTATATATATATATATAATATATATATATATAATATTTCAATGGATATCATATTGGTAATGAAATCCATTATTCAATAAAAAAAAAAAAAACGCAATATTATTTTAACTGGCTGCTGCAGGATGCATGCACAGTTGACAGCCATACGATGCCTGACTGAGGTAACTTAAATTCATTGAAGAAGCAGCGTCACTGCAGCAAAACAATTAATAATGTCACAAAAAGGACATATCTTTCTGGTGCAGAGAAAAGAAAACGGAAAGGTAAAGGTAAGTTTAAAAAAAAAAGAGTATAAACTAAACAAGGCTAAATTGCAAGCTAACGTTAGCTGGCTAGTTAATTAAGCAAACAAGAAAGTTAATGTTTTATTTAACATCCGCAAATTTAAGCTTTGCAATATTAATATATTAATACAACATATTACTTAGCTGGATTAAGATTCAAGTTTTTGCATTCTGTGTAAAAATAACTTTTATAGAATATATTTTTGTAATAAAAATAATAAGCTTCTGTTTCATAAACTTGGTGCTAATAATAAAAAATAAGCTTCTGTTTTATAACTTTGGTACTGATAACAGTTACTTAACAGTTATAACATTACTTACATTGGCCTACGTTTGGGGTCTGTGTTATTATATCATTATGTCTTAATGTTTTAGGTGTACAGATTGAGGTGGAATATAAAGTTGAGTTAGTTTGTCTTTTCATATAAAAATACCCTGTTTGTATTTGACTAATTTGTAGTTCTTTGGTATTTAGCTTTATATTTTATTATTTATTATATTATTTATTTTATTTGTAGTTGATTGTGTTGCACTTTTTACATGTTGCAAAAAAATAAATTAAAGTGGTCAAAGTGTTTACAGTAAGAGCATTGTCTACTAGTTTATTTTGCTACTTTTCAGTACACCACATTAAGTATGCCAACTGGCACTGCAAGACTTTGAATGTTAAAGTGCAAATTAACACCTGACTACTCCTGTGGGTTTGCTACTGTTACAATTAAAGATCATAGCAAGGGTAAAATCATTGGTATGATATAAGCAACACAGCTACAAAAAAATAAAATTTATATTGGGTGTGTTAGATTTATAGTGTGCGAATAATAAAGGATTGACAATAATTAGTCATATTGGTGGCACAGAGGGGCCCCACATAAAATTCTGCTTAGGGCCCCCTGAAGGCTTGGGCCGGCCCTGGTTATAGTACAGTTTACTGCACATTTAATGCAACATGAATGAAAGGAATGAAAATGTAGGATATTTTTATAGTCACATCCACACCCTCTTCTGGTTGACTAATGGTTCACCACATCTCCAGTATGTCAAGTGCATGTGCTCAACCTTTCAATTAGAATGAGTATATTGACCAACATTCATTTGAAACTTTAAAGTGTTATTATTACAACTAATACTTCATGTTTTTAATAATTTCTGAGGAACTGATGCTGACCACATTTGCACATCTTGGTGTTAAGAAGGTCTTGTGGTAGATTTGGGTGTAATAGAGAATGCGACAGACAGATGGAGGCAAATGCATTGAGTTTAATACACAGCCAAGCATGTATGTGTTGAAAAGCAAAGAACATGCTTGAACATTCTGCCTTAAAATTGCAGGTTGTTTCGGCATTTGTCTGCTCATGTTGTCTTTTCTTTTTTATTGTGAACCGATTATGTCCCTCAGTCCATCCTAAACTGATCTGAGACCAGTTTGTTTTATTTTAATGGAGTTTAGTTGTTGTTAGTTGTTAATTAGTTGAGTATATCTAAACTGAAGTTATTTTAGCTATACTTTAGCTATATTCTGGTAAAAAGAAGAAACTTTTCTTACAATATTAAACATGAGATGTTATCTATTTCTCCAAGCCTTTCTTATGGTTTCTGATCTGAAGTTGATCTGCAGGCTTGATGATGAGTTTTTGGAGATGTCTGAGTGAATTAGAATCTGCTTCACACTTTAAATATTTTCCTAACATGAAGAGCTAGAAACGCAGATCTGAGGTTTGATAAGCAAGCACCCACCTCTACTGAGTTTCCTGGACCTACAACCACACACAAATATTCTGGTTTAATGTAGTATGTAGTTTTAATATTTTAATACAAAAATCAGTACAAATATGCCATTCTATTTCTAAGCTGATATACTTATATATACAGATTAGATCAAGATTGTTTCTTTATTTTTATTTTTATATGTATATGTTCATGTTATATTGTTCACCGGAAATTTCTTTTCTTTAATTGAAAGGTTGTGTTAATTCATCAGTCAGTCATGGAAGTCTGGTGGTTGATGGGCTTTGGCAACATTGGCACATTTCAGAGACTGTGCCCATCCTGTTTTGTGCATTATAAAAAAACGTGTGATTTTTAAAAAAGCCGAGGGGGATGTTTTTGCCCTGTGTGTTGTGGGCCCCGCGATAGTTGCGTCGTATCATATGTCGAGGATAGCCAGATATATTGTCAAAAGCCTCAAATATTGGCAATGTTAAGAGGATTTAGCATTTCCAATTAACATAGCCCTGTTACATTCTTCTTATTATTAGGCCTATTGTTGTTATTATTAGGTTGCTTTTATAATTAAATTACAATTAGCCTAATTTGGCCTGCAATAATTTCACAGGGCATCACCGCATGACAGACTGTGAGGATTAGGCCTGTAATTGAAAATATTGCAGTAATCAATGAAAATTAATAGCAGCTTTATTATATGCACCGATTTTCAAAAACAACCTGTTTAGCGCGAAATACGGTTCTTCTCATGTTTTTCACTATAAGGCGCCACAAAAGAAATATTAACGGAATAATTTAAAACAGTTATATACCACTATCATAGGTTTAGTCGTCTCTTGATGTCTCAATATGCCCCGTTAATGCAGCGAGAAAGCACCGTCAGTTTTATTTTAACTATAACTTTTTGTTTAGTGAGGTTAAGAAGTTAAGAAGAAGAAGATGGCATAAATTTTGCGTAAAGTATGCACATTGCTTGTGTGATATCCATTAGCTCTCCTTCATGGTTTAAAACTGAAATTTGAACAGTATTGTGACATCAGTAACATTCAAAGTGCATATTGCAAATCATTTGAATCAGAACAGGAATTATGAGGGGGTTTGAAAGAGATTTTTTTCTGCAAGCCTTGTAACCCCTGCTATGCCCACAAACCCTGCTACTCTCCCAATCCCAGCTATACTTCCAACCCCTCTTACACTCCCAATCCCTGCTACACTCCCAATCCCTGCTATTCTCCCAACCCCCGCAACACACCAAACCCCTGTAATCCCTGCTATGCCTCCAACCGCTGCTACACTCCAAAACACTGCAATCTCTGCAGTGGGCTTCCTTGGGCCGGGCTGTAGGCTTCCTTGGGATGGGGGTTTCCTTGGGCCGGGCGGTGGACTTCCTTGTGGCAGACGGTTGGCTTCCTTGGGCTGGGTGGTGGGCTTCCTTGGGCTGGGCATTTCCTTGGGCTGGGCGTTTCCTTGGGCCGGGTGGTGGGCTTCTTTGGGCTGGGGGTTTCCTTGGACTGGGTGGTGGGCTTCCTTGGGCTGGGTGTTTCCTTGGGCCGGGTGGTGGGTTTCCTTGGGCAGGGGGTTTCCTTGGGCTGGGTGGTGGGCTTCCTTGGGCTGGGCATTTCCTTTGGTCGAGTGGTGGGTTTCTTTGGGGTGGGGGTTTCCTTGGGCCAGGCAGCAGGCTTCCTTGGGCCAAGCGGAGGGCTTTCTTGGGTCAGGTGGAGGGCTTTCTTGGGTCAGGTGGTGGCCTTCCTTGGTCCGGGAGGTGGCCTTCCTTGAGTCGGGCGGTGGGCTTCCTTGGGTGTGGCAGATCAAAAATGCATTTAGTTAAAAAGGGGATGGTTCAAAACAATAAACAGCATTATTTTAGTTACAGTATGTATCTTATATTTTCATTGACAAAGCTCACGTTTCTGACACATTTTTCCAAGCAGTGTCTGGTTTTGCACAAAATTTGCCTACAGATGTTGAAAACCTAAGGGAAAAAGTTCACATTTGACGTTTGCTGTTTGTTTGTGTGCTGTTAGAATGTTATGTGGAATTGGGAAGTCTGTGAAACTGAAACACCACCTGACACTTGAGCTATTGGTGAGATAAAATATTCACAAATATATAAAACTTTTTTTACTACATTTTTATAACTTCTTAAATATTTAGACTTCATAAAGACTTTAAGAGAACCTACTTTGAGTCTCAGTAGTCCAGGTCATCAGCAGGACCATTCCAAACACCTGAACACAAGATGCTCTCATGGTTTCTGATATGAACTTTAGTTCTACTAAGTTTCCTGGACCTACAACCACATACAGATCTTCTGGTTGAATATTTGTATACAAAATTGTTGAATAGTTGAATACAAAAATCATTATAAAGATGCCAAAGCTGATATACTGATACATATACAAACATATACACTACCAAGATTTTTAATGTTTTTAAAGAAGTCTCTTCTGCTCACCAAACCTGCATTTGTTTGATCCAAAGTACAGCAACAACAGTAAAATTTGGAAATATTGTTACTATTTAAAATAACTGTTTATATATATATATATATATATATTATTTAATGTAATTCATTCCTGTGATCAAAGCTAAATTTTAAGCATAATTTCTCCAGTCTTCAGTGTAATGTAATCCTTCAGAAATCATTCAAATATGCTGATTTGCTGTTCAAGAAACATTATTATTATTATTATTATTATTATTATTATTATTATTATTATTTTGCAATAAAAAATACATTTACTGTATTGTAAATTACACTTATAGCTCAGTACACAGGTATGTGCCAAAAAATTTGAATAACGAGGGAAAGTCCATTTATTTCAATAATTTGTTTCAAAAAGTGAAACTTGTATGTTATATTAGTTCACTACACACAAAGTGAAATATTTCAAGCCTTTATTTGTTTCAATTTTGATGATTATGGATTAAAGATAAAAACAAAAAACAAAAAACAAATCCAGTATTTCACAAAATTAGAATATCATGACAAAGTTCAACATTGTAGGCTCCCTGTGTCCCAATCTAGTCAGCTAATTAATGCAAAACACCTGCAAAACTTCATGCTTCATGCTTCCCGCTGCCGACAAGCTTTTTGGAGATGATGATTTTATTTTCCAGCAGGATTTGGCACCTGCCCACAAAGCCAAAACTACCAGTACCTGGTTTAATAGCCATGGAATCTGATTGCCTGATTGCCTCCATGCCACGCTGCCTTAATGCTGTAATTAATGCAAAAGGAGGCCCAACAAAGTACTGAGGACATAATACAGTACATTAACACACTTTTCAGAAGGCCAACATGTGTTTAAGATTATTTTTTTTATTGGTCACATGAAATATTCTAATTTTGTGAAATACTGGATTTGGGTATTTTTTTTTTTTGTCTTTAATCCATAATTATCAAAATTAAAACAAAGATTTGAAATATTTCACTTTGTGTGTAGTGAACTAATATAACACAAGTTTCACTTTTTAAAACAAAGTATTGAAATAAATGGACATTCCCTCTGTATTCTAATTTTTTGGCACATACCTGTATACTGAGCTGTAACAGGAGTGTCCTTTGCTCGTTTTCTCTTTAAATCCCTTCACAATCGAAGAAAAGCTTTGTTTGTCTTAGAGGACCAAACGTCCATATGTATACGATTTCAAGAATGACAAACAGGAGTTAAAAAATTACACGAGTAAATCTGCTAAATATCCGCGAGTCATTGCTAAATCTAAAATATTTCAAATTCATATACATACACATTGAATGTATTATTTAATTATTATAAGATTAATATTTAACTTATTTATCGAAATCAAAAAGCAAGATTAGGGAGTTGAAATGCAAGTAATCCTCTTCTGCCATCTTCTGGTTATAAGGGTAATTTCATGTCAATTTCATCTTAAAAAGTCGTTGTTTTCCGTTAAAATACTTTTTTTCTGTAGTGTTTATAAATGAAAAGTAAGTCTTTGAAGTGAATTTTATTGCACAGCTGAAAAATAATAAAGGCTTTAAAATATTACATTTTAAAAATGTGTTCATGACTATGAAGGCAAGTTATTATCAAAAATACTATAAAGATGTCATTGAAGAGAAGCATCACTAACGTTAGCCTAAACACATTATGATAGCATTTAAATGTACAACTACATGTAGGTACTCTCCTGGGATTACCATGTGCGGCATTTAAATTATATGTTGTTAAATAATATGAAACTGAATGTTCATGCTTCTATCATTATTTACGTTGCAATCATTACTTTTCTCAGTGTCTGATAAGAACGAGGCAAGAGAGGAGTCTCAAGAGTCTCCATCTATATATAGCACATATAAAATGAACTTCACTGGAATTTGCGAGAAAAAAAGTCAGAATTTGGAGAAAAATGTCAGAATTGCGAAATATATATTTTTTTTATTCAATAAAATTTAAATATATTTTTAAGCAAAACTATATAATAATATAATTTTCCAAATGTATTATTATTATTATTATTATTATTATTATTATTATTACATTTTTCTCTATTTTAAAATGAGCATGATAATTATTTTAAAACATTTTAGAGTTAAACAAAAGTCAATGAAAATGAAAAACAATCTGGTCTAACACTGTTGTTGAGGTGTTTATATGTATAATGTATATTTTATTAGTATACATTAGCAAAACATTAGCATAAAACCAAAAATACTCAACAAATAAGCTAAACCAGCAACAAAAACAACTCTGCATCTTCAGAAAAGCACTTTGTAGCACTTCATTTTCCATAATTAACTATTTTCTGATCTGGAACTATATTTGGAGAACAAAACTTACAAAAATGTTACTGGGATTTATACTGTTTCCATCTCTTCTGTGTTGTGGGTCGGTTCCGTTTTCTTTGGCAGGGTGGTTATTGGTGGTCATTTGCTGACAGGGGCATTGGCAGAGGGTTGGAGGGTTGGGTTGCTCAGATATATTTTAGACACCAGGGACACTATGATTGAACAGTGACCAGTCCTGTCACATTGTCTCTGTCAGTGAGAAGAAAGAACAAAAATGCATTTAGACATGAAATGGTTCTGAACAATAAACATAACAATAAACTAATTTAAACTACAAGAGAACCTACTTTGAGTCTCAGAAGTCCAGGCCATCAGCAGGACCAATTCAAACACACAAACACAAGACGCCCTCATGGTTTCTGAGCTGAAGTTGATCTGCAGGCTTGATGAGTTTTTGGAGATGTAGTAGATGCAGTGAATTAGAATCTGCTTCACACTTTAAATATTTTCCTAGCATGAAGACCTTGAAACACAGATCTGAGGTTTGATAAGCAAGCGTCCACTTCTACTGAGCTTCCTGGAACTACAAGCTACACAAATCTTCTGGTTTAATGTAGTATGTTGTTTTAATATTTTCATACATAAATTAAATATAAAAATACATTTATTTATATTTAGTAAATTATAGGGGGAATTACAGAAATTAATACATTTATTTAGCAAGGCTGCTTTAAATTGATTGAAATAATGAAAGTGAAAGTGACGTGACGCCAAGTATGGTGACCCATACTCGGAATTTGTGCTCTGCATTTAACCCATCCAAAATGCACACACACAGTAGTGAACACACACACACACACACACACACACACACTGTGAACATACATCTGGAGCAGTGGGCAGCCATATTGCTATTGCTGCGGCGCCTGGGGAGCAGTTGGGGGTTCGGTGCCTTGCTCAAGGGTCTCACCTCAGTTGTGGTATTAAGGGTGGAGAGAGCGCTGATTAATCACTCCACCCACCAACAATCCCTGCTGGACCTGGGACTCGAACTCACAACCTTTTGGTTACAAGTCAGACTCCCTAACCATTAGGCAATAAAGACATTTATAATGTTACATTTCTATTTAAAATAAATGCTGTTTCTGAACATCCTATTCATCAAAGAAACATGAAACACTTCTACCAGCTGTTTTCAACATAATAATAATAATAAATGTTTTTGAGTAGCCAATCAGAATATTAGAGTGATTTCTGAAGGACCATGTGACTGGAGTAATGATGCTAAAAATTCAGCTTTGTACACACAGGAATAAATTACATTTAAAAATATATTCAAATAGAAAACAGTTACTTTAAATAGTACAAATATTTCTAAATTGTATTGTTTTTGCTGTACTTTGGATCAAACAAATGCAGGCTTGATGAGCAGAAGAGACTTCTTTAAAACATTAAAAAACAAAAACATTTGATTGGTATGTATTTGATTTGGTATTTATGTGTGTGTGTGTGTGTGCGCGTGTGTGTGTATTAAATCCTATTTCATAGAAAGGGAAACAAAGACTACCTATATATGCCTTATTTAATCAGAAACTATATCTGATATATTAATTTTCTTTATTTGCATATTTATGTCAATTTCAGATTCAGATTTGTATGTTATATTCATCTTTCTGCTAAACTGTACATAATTAAACGTGATGTCATGCTGATGAGAGTTATACCATCTTTTATGCTATGGTATCCATCATTTATGCTAATTTATTAGGCCAACATGAATATGCACACATTCAAATGAGTCTGACACCAGGTAATCACAATGCATTTTAAGATTTATTTGCAAATATTGAGCGCTACATGAATACAGTTTAACATTCAGTTTCTTGCTATATTAATCATGGGATATACATGAGAAATACATTTAGTAAGAAAGGACAGCTGTATAAAGCAGTAACAGTATTATTTTGGGCATAATGTATTGCATTTTTATGACTGCTTCCCCATTGCTTTCTTTATCCAAGGCTCGTCTGGTTTCACACAAAATTCTAAACGTTTCTTTGTCGTAACCCTGAGGGGGAAAAGTTCACATTTTCACATTCACTTTTTGCTAGCATTCACAAAATTGATTTTATCATTTGTCTACAATTTAAAAGGGACATATGGCAGTTTTTCTAAAAAAATATATTTTAGAGTTAAATACTTACACAACACCTGTGACAGGGCAACGAGTACTTGTCTTCAGAGCACTGACAATGTTTTTGGCTGGAATTGGGAAGCCGATAAAATTGAAGCAACACCTCTCAGGAACTGCTTGAGACACTGCATAAGATAAAATGCATTGTTATATTTTGTAAAATATGGTTTCATAAAATTGACCATATTCAACCTTGTATAAAATATGTTAAATATATTCATCCTTCAAAATAAGGATGAATATATTTTATAACAGTGTTCAGTAAAGGACCAGTCTTCTTAATGATATCTGGATCTTTCAAGACCTTTTTATGTATGTTTGGTTGCTTACTGAGGATTACAAAGTTCGTTATGCAAAGGTTTCACTATGGTGCCTGAATGTTCTGGAATTTGGATCTTTTAAATTTATGTTCAACCTTATATCTTATATAGATAATTTCGTCAGAAGAGAACTTCAAAAGAACTTACTTGTAGCCTCAGAAGTCCAGGCCATTAGCAGGACCATCCCGAACACCAGACACAAAGAAGTTGCCCTCATGCTTATTGATGTGAAGTTGATCTTGAAGCTTTGATAATGAATTGTTACAGATGTACTGTATGAGACCATTTGCGTCTGCATCACGTTTTTAAATGCTTTCGGACGTGATGCTAGATAGGAACTCAGATCTGTGGTTTGATAACGAAGTGTACTGCAGTCCTCCTCCTCTTCTTCAAAGCCTACACGGAGAATTGCATTTGCTATACTGGGTGGTCCGTGCTTTTTACAAGCAGAGATCGTGACAAGATAAAACAGGTGTCAGTTTTTCAGACGATGCAGTTTTTTGCTGATGGCCATTACAAGAAACAAAGTCATACGTCTTCTAAAAAAAAAAAAAAAGTTTGTGTAACATAATATCTGCATTACTCCTGTACCATTCTTTATGTCCAAAGAACAGAAGGACCATAATTCATTAATTCCAGGTGGCAAATTTTCTTTCCACAGTCAGCATTTAAGGCAA
The DNA here is from genome assembly GCA_033026305.1 of Cirrhinus molitorella. NCBI lineage: Eukaryota > Metazoa > Chordata > Actinopteri > Cypriniformes > Cyprinidae > Cirrhinus > Cirrhinus molitorella. The sequence goes on along the minus strand of CM065141.1, from coordinate 9,212,601 downwards.
AGTAAAAAAAGTAAATGCCCACTGACATGGTTTTTCAACATGGAAATATTAAAATAGAACAGAAAGGTGTTGTAGGCCTTTACATTCATGGAAATACTTTGTGATAACTTCATGAACAATTCATAAACGAAAAGAACACTTAACGGATTAATAGCTAATTCAAATATTGATATGCGTTATATTTCATAATGCCATGAAATCTTGATGCAAATGTGATTATTTATTATAGAAATATTGTATGTATTATGTAATCAAATGCAATTATTTACCATGTTGCAAATAAATAAATAAATAAATAATAATAATAATAAACTGGTATGTATTTAAATATTAACTTTATTTTAACATATTACAATATTATTAATATTAAATATTTGACATCAACATATTTTAAACATATTCATATTATTATGATTTAATTATGATTATGGTTTAGATAAATAAACATTTCACATTTTAATTATTTTCTATAGATTATTAATATTTATTTTACTTACTTAGATGATTACTCATATATATATATATGCATGTAGGTGTGTGTGTGTGTGTGTGTGTGTGTGTGTGTGTGTGTGTGTGTGTGAATCGGGTCTGTGGCCTTCTGGCTGCCCACACCAGATCGTCGCTTTCACACTGTATAGACACTCACACTACACAGATTGTTACATATCATCTGGGCTACACTTCCCATCATCCTTTGCACCAATCATGTATACCCAGCTGTATCCAATCTATTTATACCCTGGACTTCCTCCTTCAGGTTGCCACCTAGTGATCTTGCCTAGCACTCATACAAAGCGTTTATATCCTGTCTGATTTTCTGTTGCTTACCTGGATTGTTTATCTCTGCTGATTGTATGCCGCCTGCCTTTTGATCTTGCCTGTTTTGTGGATTACTCTGATTATTGCATGGAGCCTGCAACCTTCCTGCCTGAACTCTGAGAGCAAAAAATAAAAAAGAGCAAATAAAAATGGTGATTGTTACAATTAATAAAAATAAATAAAAATTTACTTGTTACCGTTGTTTAGTGTGCTGAATTTAGGAGAAAAAAGTCAGAATTGCGAGATATAAACTTGCATTTGTGAGAAGAAAGTCAGAATTGCGAGTTTACAGGTCCTTCTCAAAAAATTAGCATATTGTGATAAAGTTCATTATTTTCTGTAATGTACTGATAAACATTAGACTTTTATATATTTTAGATTCATTACACACAACTGAAGTAGTTCAAGCCTTTTTTTTGTTTTAATATTGATGATTTTGGCATACAGCTCATGAAAACCCAAAATTCCTATCTCAAAAAATTAGCATATCATGAAAAGGTCTTCTAAACGAGCTATTAACCTAATCATCTGAATCAACTAATTAACTCTAAACACCTGCAAAAGATTCCTGAGGCTTTTAAAAACTCCCAGCAGAAAGAAATTTCTGAACGAATAGGCTGTTCCCAGAGTGCTGTATCAAGGCACCTCAGTGGGAAGTCTGTGGGAAGGAAAAAGTGTGGCAGAAAACGCTGCACAACGAGAGGGGGACCTGCGGAAGCAGTGGACTGAGTCTGGAGTAGAAACATCCAGAGCATCCTGCACACACCGTGTACAGGCGTGTGCAGGAAATGCGCTACAGGTGCCGCATTCCCCAGGTCAAGCCACTTTTGAACCAGAAACAGCGGCAGAAGCGCCTGACCTGGGCTACAGAGAAGCAGCACTGGACTGTTGCTCAGTGGTCCAAAGTACTTTTTTTCGGATGAAAGCAAATTTTGCATGTCATTCGGAAATCAAGGTGCCAGAGTCTGGAGGAAGACTGGGGAGAGGGAAATGCCAAAATGCCTGAAGTCCAGTGTCAAGTACCCACAGTCAGTGATGGTCTGGGGTGCCATGTCAGCTGCTGGTGTTGGTCCACTGTGTTTTATCAAGGGCAGGGTCAATGCAGCTAGCTATCAGGAGATTTTGGAGCACTTCATGCTTCCATCTGCTGAAAAGCTTTATGGAGATGAAGATTTCATTTTTCAGCACGACCTGGCACCTGCTCACAGTGCCAAAACCACTGGTAAATGGTTTACTGACCATGGTATTACTGTGCTCAATTGGCCTGCCAACTCTCCTGACCTGAACCCCATAGAGAATCTGTGGGATATTGTGAAGAGAAAGTTGAGAGACGCAAGACCCAACACTCTGGATGAGCTTAAGGCCGCTATCGAAGCATCCTGGGCCTCAATAACCTCCGCAGTGCCACAGGCTGATTGCCTCCATGCCACGCCGCATTGAAGCAGTCATTTCTGCAAAAGGATTCCCGACCAGTATTGAGTGCATAACTGAACATAATTATTTGAAGGTTGACTTTTTTTGTATTAAAAACACTTTTCTTTTATTGGTCGGATGAAATATGCTAATTTTTTGAGATAGGAATTTTGGGTTTTCATGAGCTGTATGCCAAAATCATCAATATTAAAACAAAAAAAAGGCTTGAACTACTTCAGTTGTGTGTAATGAATCTAAAATATATGAAAGTCTAATGTTTATCAGTACATTACAGAAAATAATGAACTTTATCACAATATGCTAATTTTTTGAGAAGGACCTGTATATCTAAATACTGAGGATAAAGTCAAAATTGCAAATTCATGTCTCACAATTCTGAGAAAAAGTCAGAATTAGGAGAAAAAAAGACAGAATTGCAAGTTTTTATAAGTACTGATAGCTCAATTCTGAGAAAAAAGTCAGAATTGTGAGGAAAAAAGTCAGAATTGCGAGATATAAACTCGTATTTGTGAGGAAAAAAGTCAGAATTAGGAGAAAAAAATTCAGAATCACAAAATATAAACTTGTAATTGCGAGAAAAAAGTCAGAATTGCAATTTTATCTCACAAATCTGAGAAAAAAGTCAGAATTGCGAGAAAGTCAGAATTTGAGATATAAACGCTCATTTGCGAGAAAAAAGTCAGATCTGCAAGTTTATTTAACAATTCAGAGAAAAAAAAGTCAGAATTGCGAGGAAAAAGTCAGAATTGCAAGTTTATATCTCACAATTCTGAGAAAAATATCAGAATTGCGAGAAAGTCAGAATTTGAGATATAAACTCGCATTTGCAAGAAAAAAGTCAGAATTGGAAGTTTATTTCACAATTCTGAGACAAAAATGTCAGAATTGCGAGGAAAAAGTCAGAATTTAAGATATAAATTCGCATTTGCGAGAAAAAAGTCAGAATTACAAGAAAGAATTGCGAGTTTATCTCACAATTCTGAGAAAAAAGTCAGAATTTGGAGAAAAATGTCAGAATTGCAAAATAAAATTTTTTTTATTCAATAAATTGTATATTTTATTAGTACATTAGCAAAACATTAGTATAAAACCAAAAATACTCTACAAATAAGCTAAACCAGCAACAAAAACAACACTGCATCTTCAGAAAACCGCAGAACAGTATTTGTAAGTTATTTAATGGTTCTTTGTAGCACATCATCTTCCATAATTAACTATTTTCTGATCTGAAACTATATTTGGAGAACAAAACTTACAAAAATGTTACTGGGATTTATACTGTTTCCATCTCTTGTGTGTTGTGGGTCGGTTCCATTTTCTTTGGCAGGGTGGTTGTTGGTGGTCATTTGCTGACAGGGGCATTGGCAGAGGGTTGGAGGGTTGGGTTGCTCAGATATATTTTAGACACCAGGGACACTATGATTGAACAGTTACCAGTCCTGTCACATTGTCTCTGTCAGTGAGGAGAAAGAACGAAAACGCCTTTAGAAATGAAACGGTTCTGAACAATAACAATGAACTAATTTAAACTACAAGAGAACCTACTTTGAGTCTCAGAAATCCAGGCCATCAGCAGGACCAATTCAAACACACAAACACAAGACGCCCTCATGGTTTCTGAGCTGAAGTTGATCTGCAGGCTTGATGATGAGTTTTTGGAGATGTCTGAGTGAATTAGAACAAATGATCTTTTCCATCATTTATGCTACTTTATTAGGCCTACATGAATATGCGCACATTCAAATGAGTCTGACACCAGGTAATCTCAATGCATTTTAAGATTTATTTGCAAATATTCAGCGCTAAATGAATACAGTTTAACATTGAGTTTCTTGCTATATTAATCATGAGATATGATAAATACATTTAGTAAGAAAGGACAGCTGTATAAAGCAGTTACAATATTATTTTGGGCATAATGTATTGCGTTTTTATGACTGCTTCTACATTGCTTTCTTTATCCAAGGCTCGTCTGGTTTCACACAAAATTCGTTACCGCTCTGTTTTGTAACCCTGAGGGGGAAAAGTTCACATTTTCACATTCACATTTTGTTAGCATTCACAAAATTGACTTTATCATTTGTCTACAATTTAAAAGGAACATATGGCAGTTTGTATTTTGGAGTTAAATACTTACACAATGCCTCGACAGGGCAATGTGAACTTGTCTTCAGAGCACTGACAATTTTTGAGACGGGAATCTTAAAGTCGATAAACTCGAAGCAACACTGCGTAGGAACTGCAAGAGCCTGATCTGTTGGTGAGATCAAATGTATTGTCAAAATTTCTATATGGTTTCATAAAATTGAAACTCCTTGCATCTCTTTTGATGCTGTAATGTTTTATGACCACATAAGAAACACGCAGGAGTGCTGCAAATGAAGGGAATGAAAATATAGGGTATTTTTGTAGTCACATCCACACACAAATGTATCGCCCTCTTCTGGTTGACTATAATAGTTCATCACATGTCCAGTATGTCAAGTGCATGTTCTCAACATTTTGATTATAAAGAAAATATTGACCAACATTCATGTGAAACTTAAAATTGTTGTTGTACTTTGTGTTTGTAATACTTTCTAACAGGAACAGTGCTGAACACAGTCACACATCTTGGTGTTAAGAAGGTCTTGTGGTAGGTTTGGGTGTAATAGAGAATGCGACAGACAGATGGAAACAAGTGCATGGAGTTTAATACAGAGCTAAGCATGTATGTGTTAAAAAGCAAAGCTATGGATAGGATTATGGTCTTCAATTTCTGCTGACTTGTGTGTTTCTTTGGGGTCATAAACATATGAAGACTTGTTTTAACATTATTGCACAGCTAAATTATGACAATAACAGTTTTCCTTGTTTTTAAACCCATTTGCTGGATGTGTACGTAGATAATTGTGTCCCTACCATAGACGGTGTTATACAAAATGGCATGATTGTCAACATTAATAACAATAGTCATTTTTTATATGGATGGATATAAAAGAACTACAATAATATTATAGGATGTTGCTTGAACATTCTGCCTTAAAATTGCAGACTGTTTCGGCATTTGTCTGCTCATGTTTTATTTTCTTTCTTTTTTTTATTGTGAACCGATTATGTCCCTCAGTCTATACTAAACTGATCTGAGACCAGTTTGGTTTATTTTAATGGATTTTTAGTTATTGGGGCTGGTCCTAGATCAGGGTGGTCAGTTTTAACTTGAGTGAGTTGAGTATATCTAAACTGATGTTATTTTAGCCATACTTACCCAGATTACCCTTTATAATAAACTCACTTTACATTCCAAAAATCGAATGGAAGCGCTCTTTGTTTCTGTCAAATAGTTTAGATTTCTAACACGCAGGCTCCAGGTCTAACACATGCCAAACAGTGTATAAACAGCAGCGTGCACAAAACTGCAAAGGGCAATAAAGAGCCCTGTATGCCTCATGTGATCACACACTATTATAAATTTTGCAGGTTTGTCTTTATGCAAGTTTGAAAACACTCCGTTCTTCCTGTCATGGGTCGCTAAACCACACAGACCCTCTCTGAAATATGTTTAGTTTTAAGGTTTTTAGTAGAACAGTATTCGGGGTAAAAGAAAACACTTTTCTTTAACCACTCAACATTTTTATAAAGTAGACCTGAACATGTTTTCTTATTATTTTTTGTACATGTATACGGTTTTCAATTTCCGATCTTGTTTCATCTGTTATTCTTTCTGCCTAACTGTACATTATTAAACACGAGGTGTTATGCTGGTCATGTTGTCTTTTCTTATCTCATCAGTTTTTGTTATGCAACAATGTAGAGGCAGCAGATCATCTCTGTGCATTTGAATACATTTTGAGGATTAATTTGGTTCAATTTCTGCAAGAAGACAACCGCTAAAAACTGGCATTTTAACTGCATTTCAGAAACTCAGTCTACACTGTGCAACCGAAAGCACATGTCACATGACCACGATCGTTTCCAAAAATATTAGTTTTGGTCCATTTACACTGAAATGCAACCCCAGAGTTTAAACTGTCGCATTTTCAAAAATCTCCATTTCTGAGTCATCATTCATCATTCTAGCTGATGTAAATACAAATGTCAAATAGTCTCCGAGATGTACGTGTGCTATCAAGGTAATTGTTTTAAAACATATTTTAGAGTTTAAATAAAGGTAATGAAAATGAAACATGATCTGGTCCAACACTACTGTTGAGGTGTTCAAATGTGTATTTTATGGCATCTTAGTACATTAGCGAAACATTAGCACGAAACCTACAAAACACAAGTAAACAACAACTCAGTTTCTTCAGAAAACAGTATTCCAAAGTTCTTAAATGTTTCTTTGTAGCACTTCACGTAACTATTTTCTGATGTGGAACCATGTTTGGAGAACAGAACTTACAAAAACGTGTATAGATTCAAGTTATTTTCATCTTTGCTGTTTTGGGAGTCCATTTTCTTTAGCGGGATGGTTGTTGGTGGTCATTTGTTGACTGGCATTGGCAGAGGTTTGGGTTTCTCAGATATATTTCGAACACTAAATAATGGACTGGTTACTGGTCATGTCACATTGTCTCTGTCAATAAGGAGAAAGAACAAAAACACATTTAGAGATTAAACAGTTCGGAAACAGGATCATTTTGCATACAACTGTTGCGTTTTCAGTGATAAAACTCACGTTTCTTTATTGCTCCAAGCCTCGTCTACTTTTACACAAAATTGGCCTTTAGATGTTGAAACGCTGAGGGAAAAAGTTAATATTTAATGTTTGTTTAAATCTCTGTGACAATTAATGTGTGGAATTTATGAAATTATGAAATTGTAACAACACCTTTCAGAAATTGGAGAATCTTGAGCTGTTGGTAAGATTAAAACCACAACATATTTTACACTAAATATGAGTGATTTCTCTGCAGAACAACTGCATCCTTGTGTTACATTGTATACACCTTTATAAATATGTAAATAACAAATTTAAACTACAAGAGAACCTACTTTGAGTCTCAGAAGTCCAGGCCATCAGTAGGACCAGTTCAAACACCTGAACACAAGATGCTGTCATGGTTTCTGAGCTGAAGTTGATCTGCAGGCTTGATGATGAGGTTTTGAACATGTCTGTGCGAATCAAAATCAGCTTCACACTTTAAATATTTTTCTGGCATGAAGATATGGAAACTTAGATCTGAGGTTTGATAAGCAAGCACCCATCTCTACTGAATTTCCTGGACCTAAACAGGTGCAGCGTGTCCTTGTGGTGCTGTACACTAGAAAATGCATGATTTGGGGCAGAACATATTTTTCATGAGTTTCGCTGAAACTTGTTTATTTGCACATATACATAAAATAATTCAATAAATACATTCGTTTTTTCACTCCGGTCATGAGAGCAGAAAGCATTCTACATTCTAATGTTTTAATAACTGTTTAATATACATTTTAACGCTATTACCCAGTCTCTACAGTAGTGTCCATGTCCCTAAGTCTCCGAATGCTGTGCATTGCTGACTGTCCCATTCTCTATACCACTATCATAGGTTGAGTCATCTCTCGATGTTTAAATATGTTCCGTTAATGCAGCGAGAAAGCTCTGTCAGTTTTACTTTAACTATACTTTGTTTAGTGAGGTTAAGAGGTCCATGACATACATTTTCTTGGTGCAAAGTTTTCACGTTGCTTGTGCGATATCCATTAGCTCTCCTTCATGGTTTAAAACAGAAATTGACAATATTGTGACATCAATAACATTCAAAGCGCATATTGTGAATTGTTTGAATCAGAACAGGTATTGTGAGCGCTTTTGCGGGATATTTTTTATCCCCACTCCCTACATATGCAAGCACTGAAATGCTGAGAACTGCAGTTACACTCCCAAAGCCTGTTAAACTCATAACAGCTGCAACACTCGCACTCAGATGAAACCGCTGCTACACTCCCAATCGCTGCTACACTCCCAACCGCTGCTACACTCCCAACCGCTGCTACACTCCCAACCGCTGCAACACACCCAACCGCTGCTACACTCCCAACCGCTGCAACACACCCAACCGCTGCTACGCACCCAACCGCTGGGCTTCCTTGGGCTGGGGGTTTCCTTGGGCCGGGTAGTGGGCTTCTTTGGGCTGGGGGTTTCCTTGGGCCGGGCAGTGGGCTTCCTTGGGCTGGGGGTTTCCTTGGGCCGGGCAGTGGGCTTCCTTGGGCTGGGGGTTTCCTTGGGCCGGGCAGTGGGCTTCCTTGGGGCAGGCGGCAGGATTCTTTGGGCTGGGGGTTTCCTTGGGCTGGGTGTTTCCTTGGGCCGGGTGGTGGGCTTTCTTGGGCTGGGTGTTTCTTTGGGGCGGGCAGTGGGCTTCCTTGGGGCAGGCGGCAGGCTTCCTTGGGCTGGGGGTTTCCTTTGGCTGGGAGTTTCTTTGGGCCGGGTGGTGGGCTTCCTTGGGGCAGGCAGCAGACTTTCTTGGGCTGGGGGCTTCCTTGGGCTGGTCATTTCCTTGGGCCGGGCAGTGGGCTTCCTTGGGGCGGGCGGTGGGTTTCCTTGGGTTGGTCGGTGGGTTTCCTCGGGTCGGGTGGTGGGTTTCCTTAGGCCGGGCAGTGGGCTTCCTTGGGGCGGGCGGTGGGTTTCCTTGGGTTGGTCGGTGGGTTTCCTCGGGTCGGGTGGTGGGTTTCCTTAGGCCGGGCGGTGGGCTTCCTCGGGTCGGGCGGTGGGTTTCCTCGGGCTGGGCGGTGGGCTTCCTCGGGTCGGGCGGTGGGCTTCCTCGGGATGGGCGGTGGGCTTCCTCGGGTCGGGCGGTGGGCTTCCTCGGGCCGGGCGGTGGGCTTCCTCGGGTCAGGCGGTGGGTTTCCTCGGGATGGGCGGTGGGCTTCCTCGGGCCGGGCGGTGGGCTTCCTCGGGTCGGGTGGTGGGTTTCCTCGGGATGGGCGGTGGGCTTCCTCGGGCCGGGCGGTTGGCTTCCTGGGGTTGGGCGGTGGGTTTCCTTGGGATGGGCGGTGGGCTTCCTCGGGTCGGGCGGTGGGCTTCCTCGGGTCGGGCGGTGGGTTTCCTCGGGCTGGGCGGTGGGCTTCCTCGGGTTGGGCGGTGGATTTACTTGGGCCGGATGGTGGGTTTCCTTGGGCCAGGCGGCAGGCTTCCTTGGCCCTAGTGTTGGGCTTCCTTGGCCCAGGCAGTAGGCTTCCTTGGCCCAGGCGGTGGTCTTCCTTGGGTGTGGCAGATCAAAAATGCATTTAGTTAAAAAGGGTTCATAACAACAAACAGCATTATTTTAGTTACAGTATCTTATATTTTCATTGACAAAGCTCACATTTCTTACATATTCTTCCAAGCAGTGTCTGGTTTTGCACAAAATTTGCCTACGGATGTTGAAACCCTAAGGGAAAAAGTTAACATCTGACGTTTGCTGTTTGTTTGTTTGCTGTTAGAATATTATGTGGAATTTGGAAGTCTGTGAAACCGAAACACTACCTTTCAGAGATAGAAGACACTTGTGCTATTGGTGAGAGAAAATATTCACAAATATATATATATAACTTTTTTTTGCTACATTTTAACAACTTAAATATTTAGACTTCATACAGACTTTAAGAGAACCTACTTTGAGTCTCAGAAGTCCAGGCCAGGACCAGTAGGACCAGTCCAAACACCTGAACACAAGATGCTCTCATGGTTCCTGATCTGAAGTCGATCTGCAAGCTGTGATGAGTGTTTGGAGATGATTGAATTAGAATTTGCTTCACACTTCAAATATTTTTCTAGCATGAAGACCTAGAAACTCAGATCTGAGGTTTGATAAGCAAGCACCCACCTGTTTCCTGGACTTACAACGACACACAGATCTTCTGGTTGAATAGTTGTTTTATTCTTTAAATCAGTAAAACGATAAACATCTAACAGTTCAAAAACTTTTGACTGGTAGTGTACATATACATACAATAGAATGTGCATTAAATCATATTTTATAGAAAGGGCAACAAAGAGTACCTATATTCCTTATGTAATCAGAAAAATCAATATATATTTTATATATTGTTTCTTTATTTGCATATTTAAATGTCTATTTCAGATTCAGCTTTTTGATATTTTTGTCTGTTGTCAGTTCTGCCAAACTATTAAACATGAGAGTTGCTGATGAGAGTTATATACAGTCTTTTCCGGTATTTATGCTTTAGGCTTACATGAATATGCACATGCACACAAATGAGTCTGACACCAGGTAGTCTCAGTGCATTTTAAGATTTATTTGCATAAAATGAGAGCTAAATGAAGACAGTTTAACATTCAGTTGCTTGTAATATTAATCAGGAGAGGCAGAAATACATTAAGTAAGAAAGGACAGGTGTATAAAGCAGTAAGAAAATTCTTTAGATGTATAGAGTTTTTATTTTTCAAGTTTCTCCATTACACTCTTTATCCAAGCCTCATCTGGTTTCGCACAAAAATCGGTTAGGTGTCGTAATCCTGAATGGACAAGTTCACATTTTCACATTCACATTTTGCATTCACACAATTGATTTTTATAATTTGTCTACAATTTAAAAATGAGCATATGGTAGTTTTTCTAAATACTATATTTTAGAGTTAAATACTTACACAATGCCTGAGACAGGGCACCGTGAACTTGTCTTTAGAGCACTGACGGTTTGGACTGGAATCTTGAAGTCAAAACTGAAGCAACACTTCGCAGGAACTGCAAGAGCATCAAAATTGGCTTCAAAAAATTTACCATATCCAACCCTGAAATTAGTTAAATATAAATATGTGTAGATATTATTCATTCTTCAAGTAATAAAAGTACTTTCTAGCAGTGTTCATTTCGTTGACGAATAATTTTTGTCATAATTTTCATCAAAAAAGCATTTTTTTTTTCACCAGCGTAAACGAGACGACAATGAAACAAAAACTCATTTTGATGAGTATTCACGTAAACACACTCGGTTAGGTCTTATGTGAACGTAAACAAGGAGAATGTCCAGCATGTAGTACATTGCATCCGCGTTTTAAAGGGACAGCTTCCTAATTTATTGTCTGTGGCACTGATGTTAATCAAGCAAAACATAGCAAAATCATTCAAACATTACTTCATCATATTTGTTTTTTATTCTTTTTATATTTTATTTTCTATATTCTATTATATATTTAATCTATTAATTAAATAGATTAATTTATCAATTTTTATTCTATATTTTAATTTATTTAAATAAAGAATAAAAAGTGAATAAGTTTAGATAAATGCACATTTGGAAAATTATAATTCAGATAACATTATAATGAATGTCTTTACAAATTTTAAATATATATGTTGCTTATTTAGATGACTACTGTATATATGTATATACTATATGTATGTACTATATACACTCATTTATATATCTCTCTCACTGTCACATTCAAAACCATTGAACCACTACTTTGTTGTTATATCAGTTATTTATTTTAATTCTATTTGTACTCTATATTGTAATCTATTTAAATAAATAAAATAAAGACTAAGAAAAAATCATTTAGATAAAATTCTAATTATCTCTATAGATTTTAATATATGTTTTATGTATATTTCGATGATTATTATATTGCCTAAATACTAATGTATTTATTTTTTTAATCAAGTTTCCACACAAGTCTTATTTTGTTTTCAAATATGAAAAATACCACTGTAGTGGTTTAGATAACACTGTTAAAAACACTTTGAGACAAAAACATCCTGTTTCTCATGATCAAACATCTGTTTTGGTCTGTCATTGATCTGGTGATTAGTGTTTAGCATTTCATGTTGCATTTCCATGTGAGGTTTAATTTTTTTCTATATCTGTTTATAATTGATGCATTTAAATGCTTTTTACATAAGAGTCAATCTTCTCAAAATCATGGAAAGTCAGTGGTTTCACTATAGTAAAAGTGTAGTAGGCTATTCATTGTAATATTTTAGTAGTAATACTTCATTACTAATGTGCTTCACATTATTTTTGGCATTTTTTTTGGCAATAAAGTAAAAAAGTCTAGATAAATGCTAATTTAATAAACAATCATTTAGATACAATTTAATTATTTAATTTTAATACACTATACTTATATTTAGATGATTACTGTATTGCCTAAATGAATTCGGTTTTTTTTAATCACGTTTCCACAAGACTTATGTTGTTTTCATTTATGAAAATACCACTATAGTGGTTTAGATAATGCTGTTAAAAACTCTTTGAAACAAAAACATCCTGTTTCTCAAGATCAGACATCTATTTTGGTCTGTCATTTTTTAGTAGATTTTTATTTATTAATTTCTATTTAAGAATTTGAAATGTGTTTGAGAAGTGAGATCTTTGAAATCCTTGAAAAGTCCTGGAATTTAATTTTACAGTATCTGTATGAACCCTGTTTATATCACACAATTCTGAGAAAAAAATTGAACACAGTCACATTCAGGACAAAGAAAAAAGTGCCCACTAACATGGTTTTTCAATATGGAAATATTAAACTAGAATGGAAAGGTCTTGCATAGACCTACATAATTCAAATACTTTGTAATAACTTCATGCATAATTCATCACCAAATAGAACACAACAGTTAACGTAAATAATAAAGATGCATCATAATACCATACAATCTTGATGCATATGTGATTATTTATTATATAAATATTGCATTATTTAATTAAATGTAATTGTTTGCCATGTTGCTACTAATGAATAATAATGCTAGCAATTCTAATTCATTCATATTCATCTCTCACACTCGTATAAAACATTGCCAAATCTTTCATTAATTACTTCATTATTATATTCGCTTTTCTATTCTATTTCTATGCTATTAATGAAATAAATAAATTCTGCCATTTTATTCTATATTTATTTTTTAATAAATATATATATAATACCAAGTTTAGATAAATACATAGAAAAATATAGATTGTATTTATTTAGATGATTACTGTACACATATTGAATGAATATTGCATGAATATTAATATTCATATACATCTCTCACAGTCACATTACAAAATCATTAAAGCATTACTTCATTATTATATTAGTTATTTTTATTTGATTTCTATTTTATATTTTAATCTATTACATAGAAACCAGCCTTTAAAAATATAGTATTTTGATTGTACAGAATGTCTATTCTAATTTCTATTCTATATTGTAATATATTTAAATAAATAAATGAATAAAACAAGTAAATAAGTCTAGATAAATGCAAATTTAATAAATAGTCATTTAGATAAAATGTACCTATATTTAGATGATTACTGTATTGCCTAAGTGAATTAGTTTTTTTTTTTTATATATCCCACACAAGTCTTATGTTGTTTTCGTATATGAAAATACCACTATAGTGGTTTAGATGATGCTGTTAAAAAACTGTTTGAAACAAAAACATCCTGTTTCTCATGATCAAACATCTGTTTTGGTCTGTCATTGATCTGGTGAATGATATGTGAGGTTCCGATTTTTTTCTATATCTGTTTATAATAGATGCATTAAATGCTTTTTACATTTTACATAAAGGATCATTCAACTTAAAGTTGTCAGATGAAGGTGATGCATTTTTGCATCTTAAAAGGCAATTTTTTTAATGCAGTATGTATCTACTCTCATTTTCATGTGCAGTAAATGTCATATACATATGCATATACTCTACTAGAATGTGTAAATGTGTATAAATTTGTGTGTGTATATCTGTATCAGCTCCCAAATAAAATATTACTATTAGTCCAATTTAAAGTAGCTTACTGTGAATGAACCATAAACCGGCGTTATTCAACAAAACATCAAAACCCCTGAGGAAACGCCAGCACTGTGTGTCATTTTTTTTTATTTCAAGTTTATTTCAAGTAAGTGACATGAGAAACGTAAACTTGCCTTGTAAGTGTAAAGTGTGACTCATTTTGATACAAGTATGCTTAGTGTTATGTATAATATGATCAAACCCTTGTAATTCATTTCAAGCCATTCACCAGCAAAAATAAGAGTATTATTAAAAAAAATTAAAAGAGCCATGCATTTTTGACTTTTGACACACTCAACTGATCTGAAATAAAGTTTTAGCATTTTTAAAAAATTAATATTTGAAATGCTCATTTAACCCATTTAGTTTGACAATTGTGACCATAAAAAGGTTTTCATTTTAAAAGCAGTTTATTTCCTGTTTGCACCATGAGACAATGATGGCTGGTAAAGTATGTTAACATAAAGATATGGCAAAGATTTTTGGTACACGTTATCTTTAAGTTGTATAGTATTAATATTTAAATTCACATATATTCAGTTTTGTTGAGTGTTGTCCCAGGATGAGTAAACATGTTGACGGTCACAACTGTGACTGGTGGGATAACAGTGAACTTAGGTATACAATATAAATCCAATTCAGTTGTCAGTTGCACTAAAATGTTGCAATGACAAAATATTGTACTAAATCAAAAAATTACAAGTTACAATATTGATTTTGCAATATTGGTAGGGTAGGTAGCACTAATATAACAATGTAATGATACATGTTACAATAAAGTGACAATTGAGAATATGTTGATGATAATATTTTTTGTCTTTTATCTCAGTATTCCTATGAATGTTCTATAAGGTGTTTTCTATGAATAATAGTAACTCTAGAATGTGACCAAACAGTTTAAAATAGCTGGGCTAAGATATATAACCATTTTTATGACTGCAGAAACAGTTTTTCACATACTTTTCCAAAACATTAAAAAAAAATAATTAAGGGTTACTAATGACACATGATTTAGATATTTTCATGTCTGTGCTGTTTTAACCCTGTGAGAAAACTTCATTTTATTCGGTTGACACTTTTGAAGAGGTTTTTTCAAGTTAAGCCAAATACAGTTTTAACAAATATTGTTTTTAGAGTTTTTAGCAAAAATATATTGTAAAAATTGTACATATAATTTAGCCATACATTTCTGTTGGCATGAAAATAGCCACAGAAGCTGGCATTGCCTTAAACACAAACAAACAAAAACTATTATATGAATTCTAACACATATTTAAGATATTCTGCATTTTGTTGATTATGTCTTTTCTAAACTTTATTTCAGTGATTATTTTTCAGTTTGTATGTTAAACATGGACTACCATTCAAAAGTCTGTGGTATGTAAGTGTTTTTCTTGTCTTTTCTTTTCTTTTTGATGGAAAGTTCAAAATATTTTTTTGTAACATAAATGTCTTCACTGTCAATATTGACAGTAAACTCGCACTTGTGAGAATTGCAAAATATAAACTCACATTTGAAAGAAGAAAATTCAGAAGTCCTCTTCTTCAAAGCCCACAGAGAACTGCATTTGATACTGGGTCTATGTTTAGAGATCGTTACAAGATAAAACACACAGGTGTCACAAGTTTACAGCATATCTTCAAACAGAAAGTCATGAAAGTCTTTTTTTTTTGACTTGTATACTAAGATTTGAATTACTGCTGTACCATCCTTTATGTCAAAAGCCCAGAAGGATCATAATTCATCGATTCCAGGTTGTAAATTTCCACACTTTCCACAGTAAACATTTAAGTGCATGCATGCCCACTTACATGGTTTTCAGTATGAAAATATTAAACTAGAATAGAAAGCTGTTCCATAGGCCTAAATAATTTGTAATAACTTCATTACCAAAAAGAACACAACAGATCAATAGTTAATCAAAATATGAATATGCAAATTCCATAATACCATAAAATCTTGATGCATATGTTATTATTTATTATATAAATATTGTATTATTTAATTACAGTTTTATTTAACAGTTAACACAGTGAGCAGAACATTTTGTAACTGTCCTAAACAGATTGTAAGTTTTTATTAATTTCATACAAATCATGCAAATCATTTTCTTAAAACAATGTGCACAAAAATGTTTTCACAGTAGTTAATGCAACCAAATGTTTTAAAATATCTGACAAAAGGTTTTACACAAAGCACAAACATTTATGCACCATTTGTCCAAACACAACAAAATAAATTCTGTCATTTTTCATGCTATCAAATGAACATGATATATTTCCAATTGGCCCTAAACTGATAACTATTTGGTTAATTATACACACAACACTGGAACGCATTTTTCACACTTTTCTCCTTTGATGCAAGCACAGCAAATATGTGTAGATAAAATATTTTGTTTAGATATAGCAAAAAAATCCCTGTTAGAGAACTGCAATAAATATGTATTTTCATTAGTGTATTAATGTACATCTACTGCTGAATGTCTTTTATGCTCAATAGAGAACACACCTATAGATTTGATGATAATATTTACTTTTAATAAATGCATTCATTTTGCTTGATTTTGCAGTGAAGTTGAAATGTTTGGTTAAGATAATTTTGTGTTTGAATGGCTGTGCCAATTGTTTTAAGAACAAGTACATTGCATTAGAAAAAAAGTGTTAAATTGATTGAGAAAAACTAAATGTAATTATCTGGCAAGTTGTTAATAATGAATAATATTGCTAATAATGCTAATTCATTCATATTCACCTGTCACACTCATATTGCAAAATCATTCAATCATTTCTTCATTAATATCTTTTTATTCTATTTCTATTCTATATTTTTATCTATTAATTAAATAAATAAATTCATGCATTTTTATTCTAGTTTTTAATTTATTTCAACAAATAAATAGATAATACCAAATAAATATGTTTAGATAGATACACATTTAGAAAATTATAATTTAGATAAAATTATAATTGATGTAGATTATACATATATTTTAGTTATTTAGATGACTACTGTATATACATGTACTGTATGCACATATTCATTCATATACATCTCTCACAGTCACATTGCAAAATCATTCAATCATTACTTCATTATTATATTACTTATTTATTTTTATTCTATTTCTATTCTATATTTTCATCTATTACATGAATAAATAAATGAACTCAGCCATTAAAAAATAATATATTTTGATTGTACAGAATGTCTGTTCTAATTTCTATATTGTACCTCTATTCTATATTGTAATCTATTTAAATAAATAAATGAATAAAATAAAGTAAATAAGTCTAGATAAATTTAGTAAATAATAATTTAGATAAAATTCTAATTATTTCTATAGATTTTTAATATATATTTTACTTATATTTATATCATTACTGTATTGCCTAAATACTTAATGAATTAGTTTTTTTAAATCAGGTTCCCACACAAGTCTTATGTTGTTTTCATATTTGAAAAATACCACAATAGTGGTTAAGATAACACTGTTAAAAACTCTTTCAAACAAAAACATCCTGTTTCTCATGAACAAACATCTATTTTGGTCTGTTATTGATCTGGTGATATGGTGAGCTTTACTATGTTTTTAGTGTTTAGCATTTTTGTTGCATTTCCATGTGATGCTCTAATTTTTTTTTTTTCTATAGCTGTTTATAATAGATGCATTAAATGATTTTTACATATTACATAAAGGGTCATTCTTCTCAAAATCTGGGAAAGGTTATTAGGTCAATTTAAAGTACTGTGAATTAACTATAAAGAGCCTGATTCAGCAAAACATCAAACCCCTGTGGAACCACCAGCACTGTGTGTCATTTTTTATTTTTTTAGTAAGTGACATGAGAAACATTAACTTGCCTTGTAAGTGTAAAGTGTGACTCATTTTGATATAGGTATGCTGTTATGTATAATATGATCAAACCCTTATAATTCATTTCAAGCCATTCGCTAGCAAAATTTTTATCTAATTAAAACAGTCATGCATTTTTGACTTTCGACATCACTCGTAACGATTTTAAAAAGTACATAGTGATAGGTGAAATGGAGCATTTTAAAAAGCTGAATCAGTTAAACCATTGGGTCACAAAATGATTCACATTTCGAAGAGCTCCAATTGACCTGAAATAAACTTTTAGCATTTTTAAAAAAAATGTAATACAAAATGAATATAGTTAATTTAATCCATTTAAAAAGAATTTATTTCTTTTCATAATTTTTTTAAATTAAATTAATATTTTAAATGTTAATTTAATAAAATGTTTGATTTAATCAATTCTAGATTGTGCTGGTTTTAACCCTGTGAGAAAACGTTTTTATTCAGTTAACTCTTTTATAGAGGTTTTTAACAGAGTTAAGCCAAATACAATTTTAGCAAAAGTGTTTTTAGAGTTTTTAGCAAAAATAAATTGTAAAAATTGTAAATGTAATTTAGCCATAAATATTTGTTTGCATAAAAATAGCCACAGAAGCTGGCATGGCATTAAACACACACACACACACACACACAAAAAATCTCTAACAAATATTTAAGATATTCTGCATTTTGTGGTTTATGTCTTTTCTAAACTCAATTTCAGTGATTATTTTTTAGTTTGTATTTTAAACATGCACTACCATTCAGAAGTTTGTGGCATGTAAGTTTTTCCTTGTCAGGATTTTTGAGTACGGAAATGATTTAAAATATATATATTTGTTTATCACATTATAAATGTCTTTACTGTCACTTTTGACAGTAAATTCACATTTGTGAAAAAAAAAGACAGAATTGCAAGTTTATATTTCAATTGTGAGGAAAAAGTCAGAATTGCGAGAAAAAATCAGAATTGTGAGTTTATGTCTTGATTCTGAGAGAGAAAGTCAGAATAAGGAGGGAAAAAAAGACAATTGAGAAATATAAACTTGTATTTGTGAGAAAAAAATGTCAGAATTTCACGTTTATATCAGTTCTGAGAAAAGGTCAGAATTGCGAGATAGAATATCTCACAATTCTGAGAAAAAACTCAGGAGAAAAAAAAGTCAGCATTTTAAAATATAAATTTGCATTTGCGAGAAAATAAGTCAGAATTGCATGTTTATATCAATTCGGAGAAAAAAGTCAATTGCAAGTTTATATCTCACGCTTCTGAGAGTATTTTTTTTTTCATAATTGCGATATAAACTCACAATTCTGACTCTCATTCCGACAGCACCCATTCACTGCAGAGAATCAGAATTGCAAGGAAAAAAAGTCAGAATTGCGAGTTTATCTAAATTCTGAGAAAACAGCAATAATTGCAAGAAAAATGTTGAAATTGCGAGTTTATATCTCATTTCTGAGCGAGAAAGTCAGAATAAGGAGAAAAAAGTCAGAATTTGCAAAATATAAACTTGTATTTGAGGGGAAAAAAGGTTTCTTTCTGAGAAAAAAAAAGTCAGAATAAGGAGAAAAAAAGTCAGTTTAAATTGTGAGTTTAAATCTTGATTCTGAGACAAAAATCTGCTGATGGCCATTGCAAGAAGAAAGTCTTCTAATTTTTTATTTATTTATTTTTTTTGACTCGTGTAACATGCATTACTGTACCATCCTTTATGTCCAAAGCACAGAATGATCGTAATTCATCAATTACAGGTTACAGATTCACTTTTCACAGTCACATTCAGGACAAAGAAAAAAGTGCCCACTAACATGGTTTTTCAATATGGAAATATTAAACTAGAATGGAAAGGTGTTGCATAGACCTACATAATTCAAATACTTTGTAATAACTTCATGCATAATTCATCACCAAATAGAACACAACAGTTAACGTAAATAATAAAGATGCATCATAATACCATACAATCTTGATGCATATGTGATTATTTGTTATATAAATATTGCATTATTTAATTAAATGTAATTGTTTGCCATGTTGCTACTAATGAATAATAATGCTAGCAATTCTAATTCATTCATATTCATCTCTCACACTCGTATAAAACATTGCCAAATCTTTCATTAATTACTTCATTATTATATTCGCTTTTCTATTCTATTTCTATGCTATTAATAAAATAAATAAATTCTGCCATTTTATTCTATATTTATTTTTAATAAATAATATATATATATATATATATATATATATATATATATATATATATATATATAATACCAAGTTTAGATAAATACATAGATAAATATATATTTTATTTATTTAGATGATTACTGTATGCTTATTGAATGAATATTGCATGAATATTAATCTCTCACAGTCACATTACAAAATCATTAAAGCATTACTTCATTATTATATTAGTTATTTTTATTTTATTTGATTTCTATTTTATATTTTAATCTATTACATAGAAACCAGCCTTTAAAAATATAATATTTTGATTGTACAGAATGTCTATTCTAATTTCTATTCTATATTGTAATATATTTAAATAAATAAATGAATAAAACAAGTAAATAAGTCTAGATAAATGAAAATTTAATAAATAGTCATTTAGATAAAATGTACCTATATTTAGATGATTACTGTATTGCCTAAGTGAATTAGTTTTTTTTATCCCACACAAGTCTTATGTTGTTTTCATGAAAATACCACTATAGTGGTTTAGATGATGCTGTTAAAAAACTGTTTGAAACAAAAACATCCTGTTTCTCATGATCAAACATCTGTTTTGGTCTGTCATTGATCTGGTGAATGATATGTGAGGTTCTGATTTTTTGCTATATGTGTTTATAATAGATGCATTAAATGCTTTTTACATTTTACATAAAGGATCATTCAACTTAAAGTTGTCAGGTGAAGGTGATGCATTTTTGCATCTTAAAAGGCAATTTTTTTATGCAGTATGTATCTACCCTCATTTTGCAGTAAATGTCATATACATATGCACATACTCTACTAGAATGTGTAAATGTGTATAAATTTGTGTATGTATGTCTGTATCAGCTCCCAAATAAAATATTATTATTAGTCCAATTTAAAGTAGCTTACTGTGAATGAACCATAAACAGGCCTGATTCAACAAAACATCAAAACCCCTGAGGAAACGCCAGCACTGTGTGTCATTTTTTTATTTCAAGTTTATTTCAAGTAAGTGACATGAGAAACGTAAACTTGCCTTGTAAGTGTAAAGTGTGACTCATTTTGATACAGGTATGCTTAGTGTTATGTATAATATGATCAAACCCTTATAATTAATTTCAAGCCATTCACCAGCAAAAATAAGAGTATTATTAAAAAAAAATTAAAAATCAAAAGAGCCATGCATTTTTGACTTTTGACATCAGTCATAATGATTTTAAATAGTACATAGTGATTGGTGAAATGGAGCGTTTTCTCTGAATCAGTTAAACCATGGGGTCACAAAATGATTCACTATTCTATTATACTACTATAGTATACTATATATACTATTTTGAAGCGCTCCAACTGATCTGAAATAAAGTTTTAGCTTTTTTTTTTTTTTTTTTATTAAATTAATATTTTAAATGCTCATTTAACCCATTTAATTTGACAATTGTGACCTTAAAAAGGTTTTCATTTTAAAAGCAGTTTATTTCCTGTTTGCACCATGAGACAATGATGGCTGGTAAATTATGTTAACATAAAGTTATGGCAAAGATTTTTGGTATAGGTTATCTTTAAGTTGTCTGGTATTAATATTTAAATTCACATATATTCAGTTTTGTTGAGTGTTGTCCCAGGAAGAGTAAACATGTTGACGGTCACAACTGTGACTGGTGGGATAACAGTGAACTTAGGTATACAATATAAATCCAATTCAGTTGTCAGTTGCACTAAAACGTTGCAATGACAAAATATTGTATACTAAATCAAAAAATTACAAGTTACAATATTGATTTTGCAATATTGGTAGGTAGCACTAATATAACAATGTAATGATACATGTTACAATAAAGTGACAATTGAGAATATGTTGATGATAATATTTTTTGTCTTTTGTCTCAGTATTCCTATCAATGTTCTATAAGGTGTTTTCTATGAATAATAGTAACTCTAGAATGTGACCAAACAGTTTAAAATAGCTGGGCTAAGATATATAACCATTTTTATGACTGCAGAAACAGTTTTTCACATACTTTTCCAAAACATAAAAAAAAAACTGTTCTGAGAACAGTTTGTCTATTATTTTAATGTATTTTTAGTTGTTCAGGGTGGTCAGTTTTAACCTGAGTGATTTCAGTATGTCTAAACGGATGTTATTTTAGCCACACTTACTCTGATTACCCTTTATGATAAACTCACTTTACAGTGATTTCTAACATGCAGGCTCCAGGTCTAACACATGCCAAACAGTGTATAGACAGCAACATGCCCAAAACTCTCAATGCAAAGGGCAATAAAGAGTAGCTGTATGTCTCATGTCATCACACACTATTATATATTTTGCAGGTTTGTCATTATGCAAGTTTGAAAACACATAGAGTTATATAAAAGTCAATGAAATTGAAAAACAATCTGGTCCAACAGTGTTGTTGAGGTGTTTAAATGTATATTTTATTAGTACATTAGCAAAACATTAGCATAAATACCAAAAATACTCAACAAATAGGCTATACCAGCAACAAAAACAACAACTCTGCATCTTCAGAAAACAGCAGAACAGTATCTGGAAGTTTTTCAGTGGTTCTTTGTAGCACTTAATGTTCTATAATTAACTATTTTCTGAACTAAAACCATATTTGGAGAACAAAATTTACAAAAATGTTATTGTGTATCTGTGTTGTGGTTGTTGGGGGTCATTTGCTGACAGGGGCATTGGCAGATGGCTGGGGGTTTGGTTTGCGTAGATATATTTTGGACACAAGGGACACTAGGCGATGGAAAGTTGACCAGCCCTGTCACATTGTCTCTGTCAATAAGGAGAAAGACAAAAACACATTTAGAAATGAAACGGTTCTGAACAATAGACATAACAACAAACTAATTTAAACTACAAGAAAACCTACTTTGAGTCTCAAAAGTCCAGACCATCAGCAGGACCAATTCAAACACCCGAACACAAGATGCTCTCGTGTTTTCTGAGCTGAAGTTGATCTGCAGGCTTGATGATGAGTTTTTGGAGATGTCTGAGTGAATTAGAATCTGCTCCACACTTTAAATATTTTCCTAGCATGAAGACCTAAACACAGATCTGAAGATTGATAAGCAAGTGCCCACCTCTACTGAGTTTCCTGGACCTACAACCACACACAAATCTTCTGGTTTAATGAAGTATGTTGTTTTAATATTTCCATACAAAAATTTAAAATAAAAATAAATGTATTTATTTTGAGTAAATTATAGGAGGAATTACAGAAATTAATACATTTATTTAGCAAGGACAAGTTAAAATGATTGAAATGCTAAAGACATTTATAATGTTACATTTCTATTTAAGATAAATGCTGTTTTTCATCAAAGAAACCTGAAACACTTCTACCAGCTGTTTTCAACATAATAATAATAAATGTTTTTGAGTAGCCAATTAGAATATTAGAATGATTTCTGAAGGATCATGTGCTAAAAATTCAATTGAATTCACAGGAATAAATTACATTTAAAAATATATTCCAATAGAAAACAGTTACTTTAAATAGTACAAATATCTCTTAAATTTTGTTTGGATCAAAAAAAAATTCAGGCTTGATGAGAAAAAGGGACTTCTTTAAAAACATTTGATTGGTATATATTTGATTTGGTATGTATGTGTGTGTGTGTGTGTGTGTGTGTGTGTGTGTGTATTAAATCCTATTTCATAGAAAGGGCATTTGCATATTTATGTCAATTTCAGATTTAGATTTTTATGTTATCTTCGTCTGTTGTTCTTTCTGCCAAACTGTACATAATTAAACATGAGATGTTATGCTGATGAGAGTTATACCATCTTTTATGCTATGGTATCCATAATTTATGCTACTTTAATAGGCCTACATGAATATGCACACATTCAAAAGAGCCTGACACCAGGTAATCTCAATGCATTTTAAGATTTATTTGCAAATATTGAGCATTAAATGAATACAGTTTAACATTCAGTTTCTTGCTATATTAATCATGGGATATACATGAGAAATACATTTAGTAAGAAAGGAAAGCTGTATAAAGCAGTAACAGTATTATTTTGGGCATAATGTATTGCGTTTTTATGACTGCTTCTCCATTGCTTTCTTTATCCAAGGCTCGTCTGGTTTCACACAAAATTCTAAACCTTTTATTGTCGTAACCCTGAGGGGGAAAAGTTCACATTTTCACATTCACATTTTGCTAGCATTCACAAAATTGATTTTATCATTTGTCTACAATTTAAAAGGGGCATATGGCAGTTTTTCTAAAAATTATATTTTAGAGTTAAATACTTACACAACACCTGTGACAGGGCAATGAGTACCTGTCTTCAGAGCACTGACAATGTTTTTGGCTGGAATTGGGAAGCAGATAAAATTGAAGCAACACCTCTCAGGAACTGCTTGAGACACTGCATGAGATAAAATGCATTGTTATATTTTCTAAAATATGGTTTCATAAAATTGACCATATTCAGACCTGTATAAAATATGTTAAATATTATTATCCTTCAAAATAAAGGTCAGTAAAGGACCAGTCTTCTTAACGATATTTGGTTCAAGACCTTTTTATGTATGTTTGGTTGCTTACTGAGGATTACAAAGTTCATTATGCAGAGGTTTCACTATGGTGCCAGCATGTTCTGAAATTTGGATCTTTTAAATTTATGTTCAACTTTATGTCTTATATAGATAATTTCGTCAGAAGAGAACTTAAAGAGAACTTACCTGTAGCCTCAGAAGTCCAGGCCATCAGCAGGACCATCCCGAACACCAGACACAAAGAAGTTGCCCTCATGCTTATTGATCTGAAGTTGATCTTGAAGCTTTGATAATGAGTTGTTACAGATGTACTGTATGAGACAATTCGCGTCTACATCACATTTTTAAATGCTTTCAGACATGATTCTAGATAGAAACTCAGATCTGTGGTTTGATAAGGAAGTGTACTGCAGCCCCCTTCCTTTTCTTCAAAGCCTACACGGAGAATTGCATTTGCTATACTGGGTGGTCTGTGCTTTTTGCAAGCAGAGATCGTGACAAGATAAAACAGGTGTCACAAGTTTACAGCACTTCTTCAGACGATGCAGTTTTTTGCTGATGGCCATTACAAGAAACAAAGTCATACGTCTTCTAATAAAAAAAAATAAAAAAAAGTTTGTGTAACATAATATCTGCATCACTCCTGTACCATTCTTTATGTCCAAAGAACAGAAGGACCGTAATTCATTAATTCCAGGTGGCAAATTCTCTTTCCACAGTCAGCATTTAAGGAAAAGTAAAAAAGTAAATGCCCACTGACATGGTTTTTCAACATGGAAATATTAAAATAGAATAGAAAGGTGCTGTAGGCCTTTACATTCATGGAAATACTTTGTGATAACTTCATGAATTATTCATAAATGAAAAGAACACTTAACAGATCAATAGCTAATTCAAATATTGATATGTGTTATATTTTATAATGCCATGAAATCTTGATGCAAATGTGATTATTTGTTATAGAAATATTGTATGTATTATGTAATCAAATGTAATTATTTACCATGTTGCAAATAAAGAATAATAATAATAATAAACTGGTATGTATTTAAATATTAACTTTATTTAAACATATTACAATATTATTAATATTAAATATTTGACATCAACATATTTTAAACATATTTATATTATTATGCTAGTTTAGATAAATAAACACTTCACATTTTAATTATTTTCTATAGATTATTAATATTTATTTTACTTACTTAGATGATTATTCTATTGCATATGTGTGTGTGTGTGTGTGTGTGTGTGTGTGTGTGTGAGAATCGGGTCTGTGGCCTTCTGGCCGCCCACACCAGATGTCGCTTTCACACTGTATAGACCAGGGACGTGCACAGACATTTTGAGGGGCAGGTGCTCAAGTGGAAAAAGGGCACTCTATTTTTTTTTTTTTTTCTAAACTACATATTAAATATATTAACATAACTCTGACTTACTTACCAATTTATTTTAATTCCATTACACTCACCCAAATTGTTTCACTTTTTTTTTGTTTTGTTTTGTTTTGTTTTTTTCAACAGATGTCTACAAAATAATCAGTTTAAATAGGGACCATCTTCTTTAGCATTTACAAATTTTATCAAAAGAACCGGCAACAATAAAGAAAACTAAGCCACAATGTGCATGTTTTCTATGTTACTAGTTTCAAGTATATATTTAGATTCTGATGACATTATTAATTTTACTGTATTTAGATGTCGTTTTCCATTAAGTTGCCTAATATTGCCTTAGCTAAACTAATAATATAATAATAAATATATCGATATCCCAAAACTACAACTTCCCTCTATTAAATTTCTAGACTGTCAAATTAAGTGGAAAAGGCAAATCCAAAGACTTACAACAACTGGATCTGGCAACATGGCTGCGCCCGCGCCCCCACTTACAACTCTCTCAAGCTTTGTTCACTCCGCTAGCGTTCATTCTTGGAAAGTGGTCGAACTTTGTTATGTAGACCCTCATATGAGGAGTTTTAAAAATAAAAAATGTGATCTCAAATTTTTTGTTTGTTGGATAATTAGTAAATTTGAGGCGCATAGCTAGACCACCAAGTAGGTTATAACTTACCAACACATGCCCTCTCGAAAATCTGCCGATGATGATCGTAAAATCCGTCGGATGCAAGAAGCAATGGAGCAACAGTAAAGAGTCAGGCGTGCACATGCTATGACAATAGCAATGCTAATGCTTATATCGTGTTGTTATGGCAACGGCTTGTCAGACTGTCTAACTGCATTGAACAATAGGGGGATTATCCAACTTCGTTTCGAGTTATATTCTTTACTATTTTATACACGTTCTCATATTATTCATGATTCAAATGCATTTTATCGACCACAATATTTTTGTTGATACATTTTGTGAGGGGGCACATTTAATTACTTTTGGAAAAAGGGCAGGGGCTCAAGCCCCCAAAGCCCTCCCCTCTGCACGTGCCTGGTATAGACACTCACACTACACAGACTGTTACATATCATCTGGACTACACTTCCTATCATCCTTTGCACCAATCACATATACCCAGCTGTATCCAATCACACAATCTATTTATACCCTGGACTTTCTCCTTCAGGTTGCCACCTAGTGATCTTGCCTAGCACTCATACAAAACGTTTATATCCTGTCTGATTTTCAGTTGCTTAAGGCTAGTTCACACTACAGGATTTTAAGCCCGATTTAAGCCCGATTTGCAAGTTAACGAGCTCGCCGACAGGTCGGGCTGTAATCGGGGGAAAATCAGTGGGTGATCGGCGCTCCTCAGTCTTTATGTGTGAACTACACAACGACGCATCAAAGAGGCTCGCAGACTTGTCGCCGACATCTCGTCGACAAAAAACAGATATCTAGCATGCCAAATATCTGGAGCGGTCGGCCGACTCGACATCACGTGATGTCGGGTGTCTCAACGAGCTGTTACGGGAGTTCAAAAACAAACAGCAGCATCAACATGGCGTCAAGAAAAATGTGGACAGAAGAAATGGAAGAAAATTTAATTGAGCTGTGGCAGCAGCACGATTGTCTGGATACAAGTATTCGTATTGAACCGTTCGGTACGAGGCTTTTCGGTTTGGTACGCATTACAAACCGAACGATTCAATTCGTTGGACTAATCCTATTATATTTGGAAAATAAAAAAACTTGGAGTGTGTGAAATATAATCATTATAATGTTCTCAGTGCCACTACGAAACAAGGCAGCCCAAACGACGTAACTCCCAAAGAAAAACACAATACTCCAGGAGGGGTGTGACGGTGAGGTAAATTCGTTCGAATATCCCTTCTTTCCCTCGCTTTTTTTTCCGCTTTTAAACAGCTTGTAAATGCCAGTGCGCATTTTAGTTTTAGTTTCACTTTTGAATTAGCGCCAATTTGACGTCAAACTGTACGGAAAACTCACTTGTATTAAACAGAATGATTAATCTATTATCAAAACGAATGCGAATATAGGCTATAGGCCTAATATAAAATAACAAATAACTTATAAAGTTTAAATATAAAACACTGGAGATCACCAAATGGTGGAAGCTTCCAAAATCATCTTAGATAAATAGCAAAAGTCTAAAATATTTTTAAAGCAGGTGCTTTTGTACTTTGTTTTAGAACAAAAATATTTTGCCAACTAGCCTACTTGTTTTTCTCACCTCACTGGTCAGATGGACTCATTCTCCTCATGTGATAAATGAAATCCGATCCCTACCGCTGATCTGAGATGCATAGCCTTCTTTATGTTAGTTTTAATGCATAAAAAATGTGTAAAAATCAAGGAAATTTCTCTGTCCTTTTTTTGGCTTTATCGAAAACGTACCGAACCGTGACACATCGAACCACAAATTTTGTGAACCGTTACACCCCTAATATACATATATACATATACATATATATCTCGTGACAAAACGTGGTTTGGGGAACTGATAGAGTTGCTGGGCGACAGAGTTTTTGTCTGCTCATGTAGTGTGTAACCCCCGGTTGCGGATCATTTACATAGAGTCACGTAGTGTGAACGCCACAACAACTTAAAGACAGACAATCAAGTCATGTAGTCTGAACTCCACAGCGATCTGCCGACGTTTAAAGTCGTGTAGTGTGAACTTGGCTTTACCTGGATTGTTTATCTCTGCTGATTGTATGCCGCCTGCCTTTTGATCTTGCCTGTTTTGTGGATTACTCTGATTATTGCATGCAGCCTGCAACCTTCCTGCCTGGACTCTGACTAGGATTCTGGTTTGTCTACATTGGATTATACGTTGTTGATTGACCCAGGACTGTACGACTGTGACTTCTGTAATAAAGCTAGCAAATTGATCCGAACGTCTCCTGTTTCTGTCCCAACATTACAATATGTATGTATTTGCAAATATATACACATATTTATTCATATTCCTTTCTAATATAATGAAATAGCTAAATCATTGAATCATTACTTCCCTATTATATTACTCATTTATTTTTATTGTATTTCTGTTCTATATTTTCATTAAATAAGTAAACAAACAAACAAACAAATTAATTAATTCAGCCATCATGTATTTTGAATGTACAGGATGTCTATTCTAATTTCTATTCTATATTAAATAAAATCAAGTAAATAAGTTTAGATAAGTAACACACACAAAAGAGCAAATAAAATGGTTATTGTTACAATTAAAATGTACTTGTTATCATTGTTTAGTGTGCTGAATTTAGGAGAAAAAAGTCAGAATTGCGAGATATAAACTTGCATTTGTGAGAAGAAAGTCGGAATTGCGAGTTTATATCTCAATACTGAGTAAAAAGTCAAAATTGTGAATTCATGTCTCACAATTCTGAGAAAAAGTCAGAATTAGGAGAAAAAAATTCAGAATCACGAAATATAAACTTGTAATTGAGAGAAAAAAGTCAGAATTGCAAGTTTATCTTACAAATCTGAGAAAAAAGTCAGAATTGCGAGAAAGTCAGAATTTGAGATATAAACGCTCGTTTGCGAGAAAAAAGTCAGATCTGCAAGTTTAAATCTAACAATTCTGAGAAAAATATCAGAATTGCGAGAGTCAGAATTTGAGATATAAACTCGCATTTGCGAGAAAAAAGTCAGAATTGCAAGTTTATATCTCACAATTGTGAGAAAAATATCAGAATTGCGAGAAAGTCAGAATTTGAGATATAAACTCACATTTGCAAGAAAAAAGTCAGAATTGGAAGTTTATTTCACAATTCTGAGACAAAAATGTCAGAATTGCGAGGAAAAAGTCAGAATTTAAGATATAAATTCACATTTGTGAGAAAAAAGTCAAAATTACAAGAAAGAATTGCAAGTTTATCTCACAATTCTGAGAAAAAAGTCAGAATTTGGAAAAAAATGTCAGAATTGCAAAATATATTTTTTTTATTCAATAAATTTTTATTAGTACATTAGCAAAACATTAGTATAAAACCAAAAATACTCTACAAATAAGCTAAACCAGCAACAAAAACAACTCTGCATCTTCAGAAAACCGCAGAACAGTATTTGTAAGTTATTTAATGGTTCTTTGTAGCACATCATTTTCCATAATGAACTATTTTCTGATCTGGAACAAATTTGGATTTGATTTGGAGAACAAAACTTACAAAAATGTTACTGGGATTTATACTGTTTCCATCTCTTCTGTGTTGTGGGTTGGTTCCATTTTCTTTGGCAGGATGGTCATTGGTGGTCATTTGCTGACAGGGGCATTGGCAGAGTTGGAGGGTTGGGTTGCTCAGATATATTTTAGACGCCAGGGACACTATGATTGAACAGTTACCAGTCCTGTCACATTGTCTCTGTCAGTGAGGAGAAAGAACAAAAACACATTTAGAAATGAAACGGTTCTGAACAATAAACATAACAATAAACTAATTTTACAAGAGAACCTACTTTGGGTCTCAGAAGTCCAGGCCATCAGCAGGACCAATTCAAACACACAAACACAAGATGCTCTCATGGTTTCTGAGCTGAAGTTGATCTGCAGGCTTGATAATGAGTTTTTGGAGATGTCTGAGTGAATTAGAACAAATGATCTTTTCCATCATTTATGCTACTTTATTAGGCCTACATGAATATGCGCACATTCAAATGAGTCTGACACCAGGTAATCTCAATGCATTTTAAGATTTATTTGCAAATATTCAGCGCTAAATGAATACAGTTTAACATTCAGTTTCTTGCTATATTAATCATGGGATATACATGAGAAATACATTTAGTAAGAAAGGACAGCTGTATAAAGCAGTTACAATATTATTTTGGGTTTGTAATACTTTCTAACAGGAACAGTCCTGAACAGAGTCACACATCTTGGTGTTAAGAAGGTCTTGTGGTAGGTTTGGGTGTAATAGAGAATGCGACAGACAGATGGAAACAAGTGCATGGAGTTTAATACAGAGCTAAGCATGTGTTGAAAAGCAAAGCTATGGATAGGATTATGGTCTTCAATTTCTGCTGACTTGTGTGTTTCTTTGGGGTCATAAACATATGAAGACTTGTTTTAACATTATTGCACAGCTAAATTGTGACAATAACAGTTTTCCTTGTTTTTAAACCCATTTGCTGGATGTGTACGTAGATAATTGTGTCCCTACCATAGACAGTGTTATAAAAAATTGCATGATTGTCAACATTAATAACAATAGTCATTTTTTATATGGATGGATATAAAAGAACTGCAATAATATTATAGGATGTTGCTCAAACATTCTGCCTTAAAATTGCAGACTGTTTCGGCATTTGTCTGCTCATGTTTTATTTTCTTTCTTTTTTTTTATTGTGAACCGATTATGTCCCTCAGTCTATCCTAAACTGATCTGAGACCAGTTTGGTTTATTTTAATGGATTTTTAGTTGTTGGGGTTGGTCCTAGATCAGGGTGGTCAGTTTTAACTTGAGTGAGTTGAGTATATCTAAACTGATGTTATTTTAGCCATACTTACCCAGATTACCCTTTATAATAAACTCACTTTACATTCCAAAAATCGAATGGAAGCACTCTTTGTTTCTGTCAAATAGTTTAGATTTCTAACACGCAGGCTCCAGGTCTAACACATGCCAAACAGTGTATAAACAGCAGCGTGCACAAAATTCTCAATGCAAAGGGCAATAAAAAGCCCTGTATGCCTCATGTGATCACACACTATTATATATGTTGCAGGTTTGTCTTTATGCAAGTTTGAAAACACTCCGTTCTTCCTGTCATGGGTTGCTAAACCACACAGATGCTCTCTGAAATATGTTTAGTTTTAAGGTTTTTAGTAGAACAGTATTCGGGGTAAAAGAAAACACTTTTCTTTAACCACTCAACATTTTTATAAAGTAGACCTGAACATGTTTTCTTATTATTTTTTGTACATGTATACGGTTTTCAATTTCCGATCTTGTTTCATCTGTTATTCTTTCTGCCTATCTGTACATTATTAAACACGAGATGTTATGCTGGTCATGTTGTCTTTTCTTATCTCATCAGTTTTTGTTATGCAACAATGCAGAGGCAGCATATCATCTCTGTGCATTTGAATACATTTTGAGAATTAATTTGGTTCAATTTCTGCAAGAAGAGATCCGCTAAAAACTGGCATTTTAACTGCATTTTAGAAACTCAGTCTACACTGTGCAACCGAAAGCACATGTCACATGACCACGATCGTTTTCAAAAATATTAGTTTTGGTCCATTTACACTGAAACGCAACCCCAGAGTTTAAACTGTCGCATTTTCAAAAGTCTCCATTTCCGAGTCATCATTCATCATTCTAGCTGATGTAAATACAAATGTCAAATAGTCTCCGAGATGTACGTGTGCTATCAAGGTAATTATTTTAAAACATATTTTAGAGTTTAAATAAAGGTAATGAAAATGAAACATGATCTGGTCCAACACTGCTGTTGAGATGTTCAAATATGTATTTTATGGCATCTTAGTACATTAGCGAAACATTAGCACGAAACCTACAAAACACAAGTAAACAACAACTCAGTTTCTACAGAAAACACTATTCCAAAGTTCTTAAATGTGTCTTTGTAGCACTTCACGTAACTATTTTCTGATGTGGAACCATGTTTGGAACTTACAAAAACGTGTATAGATTCAAGTTATTTTCATCTTTGCTGTTTTGGGAGTCCATTTTTCTTTAGCGGGATGGTTGTTGGTGGTCATTTGTTGACTGGCATTGGCAGAGGTTTGGGTTTCTCAGATATATTTCGGACACTAAATAATGGACTGGTTACTGGTCATGTCACATTGTCTCTGTCAATAAGGAGAAAGAACAAAAACACATTTAGAAATTAAACAGTTCGGAAACAGGATCATTTTGCATACAACTGTTGCGTTTTAAGTGATAAAACTCATGTTTCTTTATTGCTCCAAGCCTTGTCTACTTTTACACAAAATTGGCCTTTAGATGTTGAAACGCTGAGGGAAAAAGTTAATATTTAATGTTTGTTTAAATCTCTGTGACAATTAATGTGTGGAATTTATGAAATTATGAAATTGTAACAACACCTTTCAGAAATTGCAGAATCTTGAGCTGTTGGTAAGATTAAAACCTAAAAAAACATATTTTACACTAAATATGAGTGATTTCTCTGCAGAACAACTGCATCCTTGTGTTAAATTGTATACACCTTTATAAATATGTAAATAACTAATTTAAACTACAAGAGAACCTACTTTGAGTCTCAGAAGTCCAGGCCATCAGTAGGACCAGTTCAAACACCTGAACACAAGATGCTGTCATGGTTTCTGAGCTGAAGTTGATCTGCAGGCTTGATGATGAGGTTTTGAACATGTCTGTGTGAATCAGAATCAGCTTCACACTTTAAATATTTTTCTGGCATGAAGATATGGAAACTTAGATCTGAGGTTTGATAAGCAAGCACCCATCTCTACTGAATTTCCTGGACCTAAACAGGTGCAGCGTGTCCTTGTGGTGCTGTACACTAGAAAATGCATGATTTGGGGCAGAACATAATTTTCATGAGTTTCACTGAAACTTGTTTATTTGCACATATACATAAATAATTCAATAAACACATTCGTTTTACATTCGTTTTTTCACTCCGGTCATGAGAGCAGAAAGCATTCTACATTCTAATGTGTTTTTAACTGTTTAATATAAATTTTAACGCTATTACCTAGTCTCTACAGTAGTGTCCATGTCCCTAAGTCTCCGAATGCTGTGCATTGCTGACTGTCCCATTCTCTATACCACTATCATAGGTTGAGTCATCTCTCGATGTTTAAATATGTTCCGTTAATGCAGCGAGAAAGCTCTGTCAGTTTTACTTTAACTATACTTTGTTTAGTGAGGTTAAGAGGTCCATGACATACATTTTGTGCAAAGTTTTCACGTTGCTTGTGTGATATCCATTAGCTCTCCTACATGGTTTAAAACAGAAATTGACAATATTGTGACATCAATAACATTCAAAGCACATATTGTGAATTGTTTGAATCAGAACAGGTATTGTGAGCGCTTTTGCGGGATATTTTTTATCCCCACTCCCTACATATGCAAGCAATGAAACGCTGAGAACTGCAGTTACACTCCCAAAGCCTGTTAAACTCATAACAGCTGCAACACTCGCACTCAGATGAAACCGCTGCTACACTCCCAATCGCTGCTACACTCCCAACCGCTGCTACACTCACAACCGCTGCTACACTCCCAACCGCTGCAACACACCCTACCGCTGCAACGCACCCTACCGCTGCTACGCACCCAACCGCTGCTACACTCACAACCGCTGCTACACTCACAACCACTGCTACACTCCCCACCGCTGCTACACTCCCCACCGCTGCTACGCACCCCACCGCTGCTACGCACCCGAAGGCTGATACACACCCCACCGCTTCTACAATACAAAACCCTGCAGTGGGCTTCCTTGGGCCGGGCAGTGGGCTTCCTTGGGCTGGGGGTTTCCTTGGGCCGGGGGGTGGGTTTCCTTGGGGCAGGCGGCAGGATTCTTTGGGCTGGGGGTTTCCTTGGGCTGGGTGTTTCTTTGGGGTGGGCAGTGGGCTTCCTTGGGGCAGGCAGCAGGCTTTCTTGGGCTGGGGGATTCCTTGGGCTGGGCGTTTCCTTGGGGCAGGCGGCAGGCTTCCTTGGGCTGGGGGTTTCCTTTGGCTGGGAGTTTCTTTGGGCCGGGCAGTGGGCTTCCTTGGGGCAGGCAGCAGGCTTTCTTGGGCTGGGGGATTCCTTGGGCTGGGCGTTTCCTTGGGTCGGGTGGTGGGCTTCCTTGGGGCAGGCAGCAGGCTTTCTTGGGCTGGGGGATTCCTAGGGCTGGTCATTTCCTTGGGTTGGGCAGTGGGCTTCCTTGGGGCGGGCGGTGGGTTTCCTTGGGTCGGTCGGTGGGTTTCCTTGGGTCGGGCGGTGGGTTTCCTTAGGCCGGGCGGTGGGCTTCCTCGGGTCGGGCGGTGGGTTTCCTCGGGCTGGGCGATGGGCTTCCTTGGGTCGGGCGGTGGGCTTCCTCGGGATGGGCGGTGGGCTTCCTCGGGTTGGCCGGTGAGCTTCCTCGGGCCGGGCGGTGGGCTTCCTCGGGTCGGACGGTGGGTTTCCTTGGGATGGGCGGTGGGCTTCCTCGGGCCGGGCGGTGGGCTTCCTGGGGTTGGGCGGTGGGTTTCCTTGGGATGGGCGGTGGGCTTCCTTGGGTCGGGCGGTGGGCTTCCTCGGGTCAGGCGGTGGGTTTCCTCGGGCTGGGCGGTGGGCTTCCTCGGGTTGGGTGGTGGATTTACTTGGGCCGGATGGTGGGTTTCCTTGGGCCAGGCGGCAGGCTTCCTTGGCCCTAGTGTTGGGCTTCCTTGGCCCAGGCAGTAGGCTTCCTTGGCCCAGGCGGTGGTCTTCCTTGGGTGTGGCAGATCAAAAATGCATTTAGTTAAAAAGGGTTCATAACAACAAACAGCATTATTTTAGTTACAGTATCTTATATTTTCATTGACAAAGCTCACATTTCTTACATATTCTTCCAAGCAGTGTCTGGTTTTGCACAAAATTTGCCTACGGATGTTGAAACCCTAAGGGAAAAAGTTAACATTTGACGTTTGCTGTTTGTTTGTTTGCTGTTAGAATATTATGTGGAATTTGGAAGTCTGTGAAACCGAAACACTACCTTTCAGAGATAGAAGACACTTGCGCTATTGGTGAGAGAAAATATTCACAAATATATATATATAACTTTTTTTTACTACATTTTAACAACTTAAATATTTAGACTTCATACAGACTTTAAGAGAACCTACTTTGAGTCTCAGAAGTCCAGGCCAGGACCAGTAGGACCAGTCCAAACATCTGAACACAAGATGCTCTCATGGTTCCTGATCTGAAGTCGATCTGCAAGCTGTGATGAGTGTTTGGAGATGATTGAATTAGAATTTGCTTCACACTTCAAATATTTTTCTAGCATGAAGACCTAGAAACTCAGATCTGAGGTTTGATAAGCAAGCACCCACCTGTTTCCTGGACTTACAACGACACACAGATCTTCTGGTTGAATAGTTGTTTTATTCTTTAAATCAGTAAAACGATAAAAATCTAACAGTTCAAAAACTTTTGACTGGTAGTGTACATATACATACAATAGAATGTGCATTAAATCATATTTTATAGAAAGGGCAACAAAGAGTACCTATATTCCTTATGTAATCAGAAAAATCAATATATATATTATATATTGTTTCTTTATTTGCATATTTAAATGTCTATTTCAGATTCAGCTTTTTGTTATTTTTGTCTGTTGTCAGTTCTGCCAAACTATTAAACATGAGAGTTGCTGATGAGAGTTATATACAGTCTTTTCCGGTATTTATGCTTTAGGCTTACATGAATATGCACATGCACACGAATGAGTCTGACACCAGGTAGTCTCAGTGCATTTTAAGATTTATTTGCATAAAATGAGAGCTAAATAAAGACAGTTTAACATTCAGTTGCTTGTAATATTAATCAGGAGAGGCAGAAATACATTAAGTAAGAAAGGACAGGTGTATAAAGCAGAAAGAAAATTCTTTAGATGTATAGAGTTTTTATTTTTCAAGTTTCTCCATTACACTCTTTATCCAAGCCTCATCTGGTTTCGCACAAAAATCGGTTAGGTGTCGTAATCCTGAATGGAAAAGTTCACATTTTCACATTCACATTTTGCATTCACACAATTGATTTTTATAATTTGTCTACAATTTAAAAATGAGCATATGGTAGTTTTTCTAAATACTATATTTTAGAGTTAAATACTTACACAATGCCTGAGACAGGGCACCGTGAACTTGTCTTTAGAGCACTGACGGTTTGGACTGGAATCTTGAAGTCAAAACTGAAGCAACACTTCGCAGGAACTGCAAGAGCATCAAAATTGGCTTCAAAAAATGTACCATATCCAACCCTGAAATTAGTTAAATATAAATATGTGTAGATATTATTCATTCTTCAAGTAATAAAAGTACTTTCTAGCAGTGTTAATTTCATTGACGAATAATTTTTGTCATAATTTTCATCAAAAAGCTTTTTTTTTCACCAGCGTAAACGAGACGACAATGAAACAAAAACTCGTTTTGATGAGTATTCACGTAAACACACTCGGTTAGGTCTTATGTGAACGTAAACAAGCAGAATGTCCAGCATGTAGTACACTGCATCCGCGTTTTAAAGGGACAGCTTCCTAATTTATTGTCTGTGGCACTGATGTTAATCAAGCAAAACATAGCAAAATCATTCAAACATTACTTCATCATATTTGTTTTTTATTCTTTTTATATTTTATTTTCTATATTCTATTATATATTTAATCTATTAATTAAATAGATTAATTTATCAATTTTTATTCTATATTTTAATTTATTTAAATAAAGAATAAAAAGTGAATAAGTTTAGATAAATACACATTTGGAAAATTATAATTCAGATAACATTATAATGAATGTCTTTACAAATTTTAAATATATATGTTGCTTATTTAGATGACTACTGTATATATGTATATACTATATACTATATACATACATATGTATGTACTATATACACTCATTTATATATCTCTCTCACTGTCACATTCAAAATCATTGAACCACTACTTTGTTGTTATATCAGTTATTTATTTTAATTCTATTTGTACTCTATATTGTAATCTATTTAAATAAATAAAATAAAGACTAAGAAAAAATCATTTAGATAAAATTCAAATTATCTCTATAGATTTTAATATATGTTTTATGTATATTTCGATGATTATTATATTGCCTAAATACTAATGTATTTATTTTTTTAATCAAGTTTCCACACAAGTCTTATTTTGTTTTCAAATATGTGAGCTTTACTATGTTTTTAGTGTTTAGCATTTTATGTTGCATTTCCATGTGATGCTCTAATTTTTTTTTATAGCCATTTATAATAGATGCATTAAATGATTTTTACATATTACATAAAGGGTCATTCTTCTCAAAATCATGGAAAGGTTGTGTGAAGTTGTCAGATAAAGGTGATACATCTTTGCATCTTAAAAGATGTATCTTTTTTTTAATACAATATGTACCTAGCCTCATTTCCATGTGCAGTAAATGACATATAATGCCCATACTCTACTAGAATGTGTAAACTTGTATGAATATGTGTAGCTGTATCAGCTCCCAAACTAATGCAGACCTGCTAAAATTTTATCGTTAGGTCAATTTAAAGTACTGTAAATGAATTATAAAAAGCCTGATTCAGCAAAACATCAAACCCCTGTGGAACCACCAGCACTGTGTCATTTTTTTTTTTTCTTTAGTAAGTGACATGAGAAACATTAACTTGCCTTGTAAAGTGTGGCTCATTTTGATATAGGTATCCTGTTATGTATAATATCAAACCCTTATAATTCATTTATAAAGCCATTCGCTAGCAAAAATTTTATCTAATTAAAACAGCCATGCATTTTTGACTTCCGACATCACATAAAAACATCGACATAAAAAGTACATAGTGATAGGTGAAATGGAGCATTTTAAAAAGCGGAATCAGTTAAACCATTGGGTCACAAAATGATTCACTATTTCGAAGAGCTCCAATTGACCTGAAATAAACTTTTAGCATTTTTTAAAAATGTAATGCAAAATGAATATAGTTAATTTAATCCATTTAAAAATGTACAATTATTTTCATAATTTTATTAAAAATTTAAATTAAATTAATATTTTAAATATTATTTTAATAAAATGTTTGATTTAAATCAATTCTAGATTGTGTTGGTTTTAACCCTGTGAGAACTTTTTTATTCAGTTAACTCTTTTGAATAGGTTTTTAACAGAGTTAAGCCAAATACAATTTTAGCAAAAAGTGTTTTTAGAGTTTGTAGCAAAAATAAATTGTAAAAATTGTAAATGTAATTTAGCCATAAATATTTGTGTGCATAAAAATAGCCACAGAAGCTGGCATGGCATTAAACACACACACACAAAACATCACTAAAAAATCTCTTACAAATATTTAAGATATTCTGCATTTTGTGGTTTATGACTTTTCTAAACTCAATTTCAATGATTATTTTTTAGTTTGTATGTTAAACATGGTCTACCATTCAAAAGTTTGTGGTAAGTTTTTTCTTGTCAGGATTTTTGAGTACAGAAATTATTTAAATATATATATATATATATATATATATATATATATATATCAGAAAAAAAATCAGAATTGCGCGTTTATATCTTGATTCTGAGAGAGAAAGTCAGAATAAGGAGGAAAAAAAGTCAGAATTGCGAAATACAAACTTGTATTTGCGAGAAAAAAATGTCCGAATTGCACGTTTATATCTCAGTTCTGAGAAAAGGTCAGAATTGCGAGTTAGAATATCTTACAATTCTGAGAAAAAAAAGTCAGCATTTTAAAATATAAATTTGCATTTGCGAGAAAATAAGTCAGAATTGCATGTTTATATCAATTCGGAGAAAAAAGTCATTTGCAAGTTTATATCTCACACTTCTGAGAGTATTTTTTTTTTTCATAATTGCGATATAAACTCACAATTCTGACTCTCATTCCAACGGCACCCATTCACTATAGAGGATCTATTGGTGAGCAAGTGATTTAATGCTAAATTTTCCAAATTTTTGATCAGTTTCATGTGTCTTTGCTAAATATGAGTATTAATTTCTTAAAGAAACAAACAAAAAAATAGTTATAGGTATTGAAACGTAATTAATAATAATTTTCCAACACTAAGCAAATGGAGACATGTGTGAAAGCAGGTAAAATGTGCTAAAAGTTTTGAGAAATGTATCTTTGTTTCGAGAACTGTGTGAATGGTTTAAAAATCGGGCCAGTTATAGTGTTAACAATCAAGAAAAACTGTAAAAGCATCATGAAGCTCCATTCCTTACAAAACCAGAAACTTCTGGTATCTCTTTTGATGCTGTAATGTTTTTTGTCCCCATAAAAAAACACATACAGGAGTGTTATGGTACAGTTTACTGCACATTTAATGCAACATGAATGAAAGGAATGAAAATGTAGGATATTTTTATAGTCACATCCACACACAACTCTATCGCCCTCTTCTGGTTGACTAATGTATCACCACATCTCCAGTATGTCAACCTACCGATTATAATAAGAATATTGACCAACATTTCTTTGAAACATTAAATTGTTGTTAAACGTCATGTTTGTAATAATTTCTGACAGAACAGAGACATTTTTAGCTCTGCTGACATATTTACACATCTTAGTGTTAAGAAGGTCTTGGAGACAAGTGCAGACTTGAGTTTAATACAGAGCTAAGCATGTATGTGTTGAAAAGCAAAGCTACGAATAGAAGGTTTATGGTCTGCTAGTGTTTCTTTGGGGTCATAAACATATGAAGACTTGTTTTAACATTATTGCACAGCTAAATTATGACAATAACAGTTTTCTATGCTTTTAAACCCATTTGCTGGCTGTGTACGTAGATAATTGTGTCCCTACCACGGTGTTATACAAAATGACATGATTGTCAACATTAATAACAATAGTCATTTTTTTATTATGGATGGATATAAAATACAATAATTATATTAGGATGTTGTTCGAACATTCTGCTTTAAAATTGCAGATTGTTTCAGCATTTGTCTGTTTATGTTTTTTTTTCTTTTTTATTGTGAACCGAGTATGTCCCTCAGACTACCCTAAACTGTTCTGAGAACAGTTTGTCTATTATTTTAATGTATTTTTAGTTGTTCAGGGTGGTCAGTTTTAACCTGAGTGATTTCAGTATGTCTAAACGGATGTTATTTTAGCCACACTTACCCTGATTACCCTTTATGATAAACTCACTTTACAGTGATTTTAACATGCAGGCTCCAGGTCTAACACATGCCAAACAGTGTATAGACAGCAACATGCCCAAAACTCTCAATGCAAAGGGCAATAAAGAGTAGCTGTATGTCTCATGTCATCACACACTATTATATATTTTGCAGGTTTGTCATTATGCAAGTTTGAAAACACACAGAGTTATATAAAAGTCAATGAAATTGAAAAACAATCTGGTCCAACAGTGTTGTTGAGGTGTTTAAATGTATATTTTATTAGTACATTAGCAAAACACCAAAAATACTCGACAAATAGGCTATACCAGCAACAAAAACAACAACTCTGCATCTTCAGAAAACAGCAGAACAGTATTTGGAAGTTTTTCAGTGGTTCTTTGTAGCACTTAATGTTCTATAATTAACTATTTTCTGAACTAAAACCATATTTGGAGAACAAAATTTACAAAAATGTTATTGTGTATCTGTGTTGTGGTCATTTGCTGACAGGGGCATTGGCAGATGGCTGGGGGTTTGGTTTGCGTAGATATATTTTGGACACAAGGGACACTAGGTGATGGAAAGCTGACCAGCCCTGTCACATTGTCTCTGTCAATAAGGAGAAAGACAAAAACGCATTTAGAAATGAAACGGTTCTGAACAATAGACATATAACAACAAACTAATTTAAACTACAAGAAAACCTACTTTGAGTCTCAAAAGTCCAGACCATCAGCAGGACCAATTCAAACACCCGAACACAAGATGCTCTCGTGTTTTCTGAGCTGAAGTTGATCTGCAGGCTTGATGATGAGTTTTTGGAGATGTCTGAGTGAATTAGAATCTGCTCCACACTTTAAATATTTTCCTAGCATGAAGACCTAAACACAGATCTGAAGATTGATAAGCAAGTGCCCACCTCTACTGAGTTTCCTGGACCTACAACCACACACAAATCTTCTGGTTTAATGAAGTATGTTGTTTTAATATTTCCATACAAAAATTTAAAATAAAAATAAATGTATTTATTTTGAGTAAATTATAGGAGGAATTACAGAAATGAATACATTTATTTAGCAAGGACAAGTTAAAATGATTGAAATACTAAAGACATTTATAATGTTACATTTCTATTTAAGATAAATGCTGTTTTTCATCAAAGAAACCTGAAACACTTCTACCAGCTGTTTTCAACATAATAATAATAAATGTTTTTGAGTAGCCAATTAGAATATTAGAGTGATTTCTGAAGGATCATGTGCTAAAAATTCAATTGAATTCACAGGAATAAATTACATTTAAAAATATATTCCAATAGAAAACAGTTACTTTAAATAGTACAAATATCTCTTAAATTTTATTGTTTTTGCTGTACTTTGGATCAAAAAAATTCAGGCTTGATGAGAAGAAGAGACTTCTTTAAAAACATTAAAAAACAAAAACATTTGATTGGTATATATTTGATTTGGTATGTATGTGTGTGTGTGTGTGTGTGTGTGTGTGTGTGTGTTAAATCCTATTTCATAGAAAGGGCATTTGCATATTTATGTCAATTTCAGATTCAGATTTTTATGTTATCTTCGTCTGTTGTTCTTTCTGCCAAACTGTACATAATTAAACATGAGATGTTATGCTGATGAGAGTTATACCATCTTTTATGCTATGGTATCCATAATTTATGCTACTTTAATAGGCCTACATGAATATGCACACATTCAAATGAGTCTGACACCAGGTAATCACAATGCATTTTAAGATTTATTTGCAAATATTGAGCATTAAATGAATACAGTTTAACATTCAGTTTCTTGCTATATTAATCATGGGATATACATGAGAAATACATTTAGTAAGAAAGGACAGCTGTATAAAGCAGTAACAGTATTATTTTGGGCATAATGTATTGCATTTTTATGACTGCTTCCCCATTGCTTTCTTTATCCAAAGCTCGTCTGGTTTCACACAAAATTCTAAACCTTTCTTTGTCGTAACCCTGAGGGGGAAAAGTTCACATTTTCACATTCACATTTTGCTAGCATTCACAAAATTGATTTTATCATTTGTCTACAATTTAAAAGGAACATATGGCAGTTTTTCAAAATAATATATTTTAGAATTAAATACTTACACAATGCCTTCAACAGGGCAATGAGTGCCTGTCTTCAGAGCACTGACAATGTGTCTGCCTGGAATTGGGAAGCCGATAAAATTGAAGCAACACCTCTCAGGAACTGCATTAGCATAAGCTGTTGGTGAGATGAAATTATGAGCATTATGTTTTCTAATATTTAGTTTCATAAAATGTATCATATCCAACCCTGTATAAAATATGTTAAATACAAGTGTGTTGATATTATTCATCCTTCAAAATAAAGGTCCTTTGAAGGACCAGTCTCCTTGTCTAACCATATCTGGCTGGTTAATCAGCATATCAGTTTCTGGGTTTCAAAATCTTTATGTATGTATGTATGTATGTATATATATATATATATATATATATATATATATATGAAGAGTTCAGATGCAAAAGCCTCTAAATCCATCTGACACATTTCTTCAAAAAATGCATTTTTATCAGGCTCTGATGTATAGGTTTCTATGTAAGTACTGGTACTTCTGATTGAGCTGAGGGTGTGATTTTGGCAAGTTTGAAGTGAAAGTATATGATGCATGTATAATATGCGTCAAGAGCATTCACTCAGTATCATTATCTAATTTTTGACCAAGATGGCTTTTAGAGGGTTTTGCATCTGAACTCTTCATATACAGTATACATGTATATGTATATGTATGTGTGTGTGTGTATATATATATATATATATATATATATGTATGTGTATGTATGTATGTGTATATATACACACATGCATACATACATATGTGTGTGTATATATATACATATATATATATATATATGTATGTGTATACACATACATACATACACATTACACACACATATATATATATATATATATATATATATAAGTTCTGTCAAAGGATTAATCACGATTAATCGCATCCAAAATAAGTTTTTGTTTACATAATATATGTGTGTACAATGTATATTTATTATCTATATATAAATACACACACATGCATGTATATATTTAAGAAAAAATGTTGTCTTTATATATTAAATATATTTATTTATAGTATAAATTGTATGTATATAAATACATACATTTGAGAACATGTAAATATTTTCAAAATATATACTGTATCAATGTGTATTTATACA
This sequence comes from Cirrhinus molitorella, assembly GCA_033026305.1. Classification (NCBI taxonomy): domain Eukaryota; kingdom Metazoa; phylum Chordata; class Actinopteri; order Cypriniformes; family Cyprinidae; genus Cirrhinus; species Cirrhinus molitorella. The sequence goes on along the minus strand of CM065141.1, from coordinate 9,168,585 downwards.
TAATAAATATACACAGTACACGCACATATATTATGTAAACAAAAACTTTTATCTTGGATGTGATTAATGGTGATTAATTATTTGACAGCCCTAATACACACACACACACACACACACACACACACACACACACACACACGTGTGTGTTTTTGTTCACTACTGTGTGTGTGCACTTGGATGAGTTAAATGCAGAGCACAAATTCCGAGTATGGGTCACCATACTTGGCCACATGTCACGTCACTTTTTCATTTTCACTTTCAATATAATATATATATATATATATATATAGGGGTTGGACAATGAAACTGAAACACTTGGTTTTAGAACACAATTAGTATGGTGTTGGGGCTCCAAACAGCATTGTTTCATCGTAAGAATGACAAATACAAGTCATGCACAGTAGTCACAAAGATTTTGAGTCATTTCTTTTATAGTTTTTTTTTTTTTTTAGGAAAACGTTTACTGACTCGCTCCTCCAAAACATGATCCCAAAGTGCCTCAATAATATTCAGCTCTGGTGACTGTGCGGGCCATGGGATACATTCAAATTAATTTTCATGTTCATCAAACCTCTTTGTCACTAGTCTTGACGGGTGTATTGGTGCATTATCATCCTGATACACAGCATCACCTTCAGGGTACAATGTTTGAAACATTGGGTGCATATATTCAACCTTCACACTCTGCTCTTACTGCTGCTCTTACTGTTTACTACTGCTGCTATATGCACCCAATGGCCCCAACACCATACTAATTGTGTTCTAAAACCAAGTGTTTCAGTTTCATTATCCAACCCCTGTATACAGAGCTGGATAGTAACTGATTACATGTACTTGTAATTAAAGTTACATTTTAAAATACTCGTAATCAGACTACAGTTACATTTTCATGGATTACATGATTACATATTATTCACACAGTAGCAATAAATTATTCATAATTCACTGATTCCCCCTAATTTCTCTTTTTCATCTTTTACATTTTCCTTTCTAAAATAGCCTACTGATTATATACATTCAGAAAGTTTTGTGGACATTCACACATAGACTAGTCATTACAGGGCTCGCAAAATTTCAAAATCTCTGGTAGCCCTTCGGGCTGGTACTCTTCAGATTTTGGTAGCCCGAAAATTAATTTAACTAGCCCAAATAAAAAAGAAAAAAATCAGATAGGAGTCTAAATGTCAAATCAAAAATATTTTCAATACACAAATATCAAGGAAGGAATTTTATGTCACTATATACAGGGTATCTGCAGAATTTTTAAAAATCAATTTAAGGCAATTTATGACCCTTTTTAACAGCTGCACAAGTAAAATGAACAGTATGAGTGGAGTTGGACAATGTACGGTAATGTATTAAGCCATAAACTTACATGATTTACAGTTAATATACAGGTTTTCACAAAAACAAAAAACCTTATACAATGGCATTTTAGCCTTTAGACCATTAAAAGGAATACATCAAGTATATATGTGTATATATGTATTATAATGTATTTAAACATAAATATTACTGTCTTAATTGTTTGGACTTTTAGAAGGCACATAAACTTCTTTTACATTTACAACTATGTATTTGTTGCATAAACCATGGGTCGATATTTGTAATAATCTGACCATAAACCGCTGAAAAATTTATTGGAAATGCTAAATTATTCTCTGCCAGAGTGGGGGCGCTTTAGGAACGCTGAAATATTGCTGTTTCCTCAGTAACAGATGTACACAAAGCAGCACCACGCTCATTAACGCTGTTTTATCATAGGTAAGAAAAGGTTTCTGCGGACAGTCGGTTCCCTTCAGATACATTCATATAAAGACATCCGTGCCGCGTTTTGCCTTTGCAACGTGCAGCACGCATATAGGTCCTTCTCAAAAAATTAGCATATTGTGATAAAGTTCATTATTTTCTGTAATGTACTGATAAACATTAGACTTTCATATATTTTAGATTCATTACACACAACTCGAAGTAGTTCAAGCCTTTTATTGTTTTAATATTGATGATTTTGGCATACAGCTCATGAAAACCCAAAATTCCTATCTCAAAAAATTAGCATATCATGAAAAGGTTCTCTAAACGAGCTATTAACCTAATCATCTGAATCAAATAATTAACTCTAAACACCTGCAAAAGATTCCTGAGGCTTTTAAAAACTCCCAGCCTGGTTCATTACTCAAAACCGCAATCATGGGTAAGACTGCCGACCTGACTGCTGTCCAGAAGGCCATCATTGACACCCTCAAGCAAGAGGTCTGTGGGAAGGAAAAAGTGTGGCAGAAAACGCTGCACAACGAGAAGAGGTGACCGGACCCTGAGGAAGATTGTGGAGAAGGACCGATTCCAGACCTTGGGGGACCTGCGGAAGCAGTGGACTGAGTCTGGAGTAGAAACATCCAGAGCCACCGTGTACAGGCGTGTGCAGGAAATGGGCTACAGGTGCCGCATTCCCCAGGTCAAGCCACTTTTGAACCAGAAACAGCGGCAGAAGCGCCTGACCTGGGCTACAGAGAAGCAGCACTGGACTGTTGCTCAGTGGTCCAAAGTACTTTTTTCGGATGAAAGCAAATTTTGCATGTCATTCGGAAATCAAGGTGCCAGAGTCTGGAGGAAGACTGGGGAGAGGGAAATGCCAAAATGCCTGAAGTCCAGTGTCATTGTGTACCCACAGTCAGTGATGGTCTGGGGTGCCATGTCAGCTGCTGGTGTTGGTCCACTGTGTTTTATCAAGGGCAGGGTCAATGCAGCTAGCTATCAGGAGATTTTGGAGCACTTCATGCTTCCATCTGCTGAAAAGCTTTATGGAGATGAAGATTTCATTTTTCAGCACGACCTGGCACCTGCTCACAGTGCCAAAACCACTGGTAAATGGTTTACTGACCATGGTATTACTGTGCTCAATTGGCCTGCCAACTCTCCTGACCTGAACCCCATAGAGAATCTGTGGGATATTGTGAAGAGAAAGTTGAGAGACGCAAGACCCAACACTCTGGATGAGCTTAAGGCCGCTATCGAAGCATCCTGGGCCTCCATAACACCTCAGCAGTGCCACAGGCTGATTGCCTCCATGCCACGCCGCATTGAAGCAGTCATTTCTGCAAAAGGATTCCCGACCAAGTATTGAGTGCATAACTGAACATAATTATTTGAAGGTTGACTTTTTTTGTATTGAAAACACTTTTCTTTTATTGGTCGGATGAAATATGCTAATTTTTTGAGATAGGAATTTTGGGTTTTCATGAGCTGTATGCCAAAATCATCAATATTAAAACAATAAAAGGCTTGAACTACTTCGAGTTGTGTGTAATGAATCTAAAATATATGAAAGTCTAATGTTTATCAGTACATTACAGAAAATAATGAACTTTATCACAATATGCTAATTTTTTGAGAAGGACCTGTATTTATTCAGTGACATCATTGCCTTCTAAAGTTTAATACAGCCCTATCGCGATTCTTGTCTTTCCTTGCGCAACTGTAAGACCTCTTAAAATTATAATTAAGACGTTTCTTATACTATTTAACGTATTTAAAACTTTTTATGGCCTTAAATTTGATACAACTAAATTGAGGAGTGTTTCAAGACCTGTAGGAGCCCTCTAGTTTAAGATAGCCCGCCGGGCAGGGAGGTGAAACTTTTGGTAGCCCGACTGGAAAACTCAATAGCCCAGGGACGTCGGGCTGGCGATTTTGAGAGCCCTGCATTAGTCAGATGGAGACACAGCATTTGACCACTGGATTTACAAAAGGGTTTCAACATTGCATCAGCTACTGATAAAAACATTATTTTTTATTTGAATTATCACTGGGCAGTTTTTTTAACCATGTATTACTGTGTCTTTGCAAGGCTTTTGTCTTTCATACTCATTAAAATGCAGCGTTATTTCTTATTTACATGCAATGCAGGCATTACCAAACTTTTTGTCATCTAAACCTTATTCACCAAATATATTTAGATCTTTAAGTACCCCTGAGATTTTAAAAGAAATATTTCAATAATTAAGTTTCACATTTGCATGTTCACGGTTTCTGTTGATTAATGGTCACATGGCATGCAGGTAAATAAAAATATTTAATCTTTTTAGTAAGTGTTTTATTTTAATTGCTATTTTAAAACAAAGACTAATAAAACACAATGACGGTTCACTCCTATACTTATAAATTGGCGAAACTGCAATTGTGAGTTAAGTGAGCAGTTTTTGAGATTTCATGATTCCCCCATTCATTAAGATAGGACTTGGTCTTGTATGAGCTGCCCGGAGGCGTTGCAAATATGGCCACCAAGTAAAGAGACATTCCTCGAAAAGGACTTTGTTTTAAAATTATTTATTTCAATAAAAAAAAATTTAATTATTTAATTAATTGTGATTTAATTAATTTTAACCCACAAACCCTCTGCAGTCGCTGTTCGGGGGGCGGGCGAGACGTGTCCCTCCCAATATCCAGCTACTGCCAAACTGTCCCTAGCACCCTGTCCCTAAAACCAATGAGATAACCTAAGAATTTAAATAGGCTACGTTAGAAAACTGTGCGCTTTCAAGGACGCGCATTTAATACATGAGCAGAATGTGGTGACAGTGACACCACTGCAGTGCTCGAATTGAATCCAGTCTTATGGGGGGTCCCCACTTTTTTTATAGAAGGGGGGGGGGGGGGGGGTAATAATGATATTACAAATAACACATAAATAATAAAATAACAAATACATAAATAATATATTTATAATAAATGTATATAACATATATAAAAAATAATAATAAAGTTAATGACCTTTCGGATTTATTTAATTATAAAACTCTTTAAAATCTAAAATAACTTTTCAACTTTTTTCATATTTTCTCCATGGTATTATTGGATATTAAGGCACCTGCAATTCTGGCCAAATTCAAGATATTTTTTGTTTGAATTTGCACATGCTAATATAAGCATCATTAATGACCCCTTATGTTTAATAAAATAATAAAATAAAAAGATTGATTACTGAAATTAATGAATGATTTAATCAAAAATGTGAATGATTAGTAGGCTAATTGTCTCTACATGGCCTGATTAGCTAAGCCCTCAAAACATTTAGATTTAGTTTTAGATTTACATTTACATTTAAAAACATTAAACATTAAACATTAAAACATTAAAACAAAACATTAAAACAAAACATTTAGAATGATAACTTTCATCAAAAAATTGTAATTAAACAATAAATTCAATTCATCCATAAGAAGTGTAAGTTCAGCATTATCAATTCATCTTTGCATGCACAGAACTCTTCTGTTGCATTAAGGACTATTTACAGACAAGAATTAGCGGGGGCCTTAATGCATTTCATAATTATAATGTTTTAAATATAAAGATTTTAATATAGAAATATTAAACAATTTAAATTACTCAATTTATAGGCTACTTAAAAATGAAACACCGCCAGTAGATGGCAGCAAGTCATTGTGTTGTCACTGAATCGTTTATGTAGAATCGATTCATTCAAACGGCTGTTCAAAAAGGAAGATTCATTCAAAAATGAAACAAAATTGCATTCGCTTGGAGATTGCAACGAATCAGCTGTGAATGACTTTGTTTGAAACTATTTTCGTTTCCGCGTTTACACCACAATCAGACAACAGTGTTTCTAAAATCCAAAATTAACTCTTCAATTTCACATTTGCAAAAACTACCACTAGTCTTAGTTCATCGCAATTTCACTAACTTCAATTTTAATTAATGAGGCTCTCTAAACTGCACACTGAATCTATTATTTACATCGTCTCTAATGCTATCACGATCTGAGGCGCACCGATAGAGACGCATTTCTATTAACTGAAGTGAAGTCTCAGAGCAGTTGGAAGTGAAACGCCGCCCACTCAAAAATTCACTCCCCGGACTTTGCCCCTTAATCTCATTTACTATTCTAACTTAGTGAGTTTTTTTTTTTTTTTTTCAGATTTGTATTTGTTGTTGATAGTACTAATATAAAATATCTGGGGGGACCCCCCTAAACCTATTTTTTTACTTCTTATGGGGGGTCCCGGATCCCCCCAGCCCCCCCTCAGTTCGAGCACTGCACCACTGTCAAAAACAAACCTACGATTTTGCCGTGAAGCCTCAGAAGACTCAGAAGTCCAGGCCATCAGCAGGACCATTCCGAACACCAGACCCAAAGAAGTTGCCCTCATGCTTTCTGATCTGAAACTGATCTTGAAGCTTTGATAATGAGTTTTTACAGATGTCTGAGACAATTTGCGTCTGCAGGACATTTTTAAATGTTTTCGGACGTGATGCTAGGAACTCAGATCTGTGGTTTGATAAGGAAGTGTACTGCAGTCCCCCCTCCTCTTCTTCAAAGCCCACACGATCCGTGTGTAGTGTGAGCTTCATTGCAGTATGAAGGCGACATCTGGTGGTGGGCGGCCACACACACACACACACACACACACACACACACACACACGTGTTATATGTACGCATATACATATTTGAATTAGCTATTGGTCTGTTAAATGTTATTTTCGTTTATGAATTATTCATGAAGTTATCACAAAGTATTTCCATGTATGTATAGGCCTACTACAACACCTTTCTATTCTAGTTTAACATTTCCATACTGAAAAACCATGTCAGTGTGCGTGCACTTTTTTAATTTGCCCTAAATGCTGACTGTGGAAAGAGAATTTGCCACCTGGAAATACTTGGTGATAACTTAAAAACTTTATGAATAATTCATAAACGAAAAGAACACTTAACCAGAGGTGGTCGAAGTACACAAATGAAGGACTCGAGTAAAAGTACAGATATGTATAATAAAATATTACTCCAGTAAAAGTCAAAGTACTCCTTTTTCAATTTTACTCGAGTGAAAGAACAAAAGTACTGGATTTTCTATGTACTTAAGTAAAAAAGCACAGATATATTTATTTTTTATTAGGCTACTTAATTTAATTTTATATTAGCACATTTTTTTATAATCCTACTTAAAATACCTGGGATTTTCCCAAAATAACCAATATATGGAGTCAAGATAAATTTGTGTTGTTGATATGGACTGCATTGATGAGAGTGATGTACACTGGTGTCAAAAGTATTCACATTCATTACTCAGGTAGAAGTATAGATACTAGGGTTTAAAAATACTTCTGTAGAAGTTGAAGTATCAACTCAAGTTTTTACTCAAGTAAAATTGTAAAAGTACTGGTTTCAAAACTACTTAAAGTATAAAAGTAAAAGTATAAGGGAAAAAATGCCATTAAGGACAAAAGCTTAGGCCACGCCACAGGGGACTATTGTGCACTACCTCCTCAAAAAAAATATATATATATTTTTAAAGGCCATAATGACTATAATGTTATATTAAAATATTAATGTTGAAAAAATTGGGATGCACTAGGCCAGAGGTTCTCAACCTTTTTTTTACTCCGGGGCCCCCCTCCTTCTTCAGTCCATTTTGAAAGGCCCCCTATGCCTGAAATTTGCTCCTATACTGTACTTCTGCAGTAAAGAGAAAAGTGTTTATTGTTAAACCTCTTTTAATATCCAAAACATTTGTTTTGCCTTATTCTTCTCTTGCTGCATGTTAAAAACCCCTCAAAATTCAAACAAACTTTAAATTAAAGCAAAACTTTACAACTTAAATGAAAACTCTCTGCTCAATTCCATCCTTTTAAAATAATATATACATATACAGATTTAAAGCTCCTGAATTTTTTACTTCAGACATTCTTTACAACTTCCGAGTGCTTTTTTTTAAATAAGTGAACCTGCATACCAAACAGTACAGGGAGATGCCAAAAATACATCAAATACATTCTAAATCTGTTGAATCATTGATCTCTAGGCTCATAAAAACCGAGCCTGACAAAATCCTCCTCTATAGGTGAGCATACATTATAAAACACTCACAAAACATTTAATTTGTACAACTATGCAAATATATTGAACTTACACAAAAGTACCATAGGGATCAGAGTAGAGACCTGCACGGGACGGCAGGACTCCATCCTGTCACAGAGCACCTGCAAAAGTAATTACAATGAATGTGTCGGGAGAAACAGTAAGGAGATATCTGAATGATTCATTAATAAACTAGTGTATTCTGTAATAGTGTCGCAAAGGCCCTGACTCGCAATCTCTTCTTTGGACGCACCAGAGAAAAAAAAATGCATCATTACATAATGAAAGATTTTTTCTCGATTTGTTTTATTTTAAGTAATAATTTAAAGCTTTTTATCTATATTTTTATCATGTTTGTGAGGCATGTATGTGCTGAGTTTTCGTTAATTTTTGTGAAGCGCTGCTATTTAAGTAGCTACAAGACGGCAGAAAGCGCATGTTTGTTTTCTGTATTTTATAAAACCACTGTTTGTAGCGTTTAAAAAAAGTAGACCCTTAACATTTCCGAATGATGTATTATTCTTACCTTTGTAAGCAAATGACGGATAATTTTAAATAGTTTTCTGCTGGAAACAATGCGAGTGATTGCGCTGGCGCCTCCATGTCCTGCAAAGCGGCTTCACCTTCTTTTGGATATGCGACTAATAGCACACATTTATCTGTTTAACGTTTAAACTAACATTGTTTTGTTGCTACTTGGACTGTTTTATATCTATAGTAGGGGTGTCCCCGACTAAGGATTCACATAGTCGAATGTGAATTGTCACGGCTTGCCTATAGTCAACTGCGTGTGTAATGTATATAATGGCAAACTGAATCATTTCGTTTACGTCTTTTATTAAGTTAATTTAGAAAAATGTTTGTAGTATTTTTTGTTCGTTAGATGTTTCTTTTTTTTTTTTGACGACGACGACGACCTAAAGCGCACACGGACGGCCGTCAGTTTATACCACCTTTGATTTAGCCTCTTAAATTAACACTTGATTTGACTAAAATTCATAGAAATAAAACACATGCATATCACAATGTCAGCTGACTTGTGGGTTTCTTTAGGGTCATAAACAAATGAAGACTTGTTTTAACATTACTGCACAGCTGAATTATGACAATAACAGCTTTCCATGCTTTTAAACCCATTGTCTGCAGGGGCTTAGATTATGGGGGGACGCGGGGGACGTGTCCCCCCCACCCTTTTTATGAAAGTAAATTCGTCCCCCGCACTTTTTCATTGGACAGTAAATTCACGACATTTTGAGGTTTCATTATATACACGCAGAATGTTTAAAATTCAAAGAGACAGGATAGTCTATACATAACGTTCACGTCTCCACGGTAATCTCACGGCGTCACGAGTAACGACACGCCCTAAGCGCGCACCCGCGCTGTTCAAAATTCCTACCGGTCGCGTCGCAATGAATTCAAAGCGGCAAAAAACTATTCACTCATTCTTTAAGAAAAAGTCCAGCAAAGTTGTCGTGTGGTATCCGAATTGTGTTGCACAATGTTAAGTAACTCTGGATAGTATTGCTCTTGTTGAATACTTAGCAGGTTTTGGTAGAAATTATAGGCTATGGAAAAAATAGCTGCCTGGGCAAACGTGCACTTGTTCAGTGTATTTTCCCATGACTCTTTTGTAACATCTTTTATTTTTAACAAGTATGTTATAAAATCCCTTAAAATAAGAATAAATGTAATGCTGAACTCTGAGATTTTACAGCGTCGTGAAATGTTCAGCTCTACCAATACTACATAGGCTAATGTCATTCATGCATGCTTGACGATCTGATATAGGAACGATTTTATAAGGTGCTTTTTTATTATTGCGCTAATTTTACGTTTTTGTGTGTTGTCAAGAATGAAATGAAAGTTTGACAGGGCAGAATCAGTGTGATGACACACAAGAAAAAGAAACTTTACAGGTGAGAACGATACCTGTCAACATTTGAGTTCCAAAATACGGGAAAATTGGGGAGGATATAGGGGATATAGGGGGCGGAGTCAAACGTATAAATTATTATATTATTATTATTTATGTTGATTTAAACAACTATTATCAAACAATTACATTCATTTAGTAGCATATAAATATATCTTAGTGTAGGCTATATCTTTATAGTTTTATAATTAATTATCATCTTGTGAATCCACACGGGTTTTTGGTATTTTCTGCGTAAAAATAAGGTTTAGTTTTTGGCCTTTAATTCTCCGCCAGCAGGTGGCGCTTTTTGTCATAAATATTGCTGTTTCCTCGGTAACCGTGGAAAACAAAGCAGGACACCTGACTTTGAAACTTGCGCTGATATTTAGCCTAATCAATGAAGCAATATTCGACCTTGAAATATGTTGACGTGATTATTCGTATAATGGGGTTTGGGCCATACAAATTAGTTTTACCAGAGGCGAATGTAGGAAACATATAAATACGCCCGATGTTTTTCTTTTTTTATAGAAAGATTAAAAACACGGGAGAAATACGGGGAAATATTTAAACGGGATAGAATGGTAAAATACGGGATAATCCCGGAAAAAACGGGAGGGTTGACAGGTATGGTGAGAACAGACAGTTGTTGTTATTTAACACCTGGCTGCTATTGCATTGCATTGTTTTCTTATACATTGTATAAATTCTATTAATATACGCATGTTTGTAGGATTATATTTGCACCAATCATTAAAAAGTAATGAATAAAATATACAAAAATTTAAAACATTAGTATGATAGACTATCAGCCAATATTCAAGCTAATAAGTAGTTAAAAATCATAGCTGTTTTATTAGGACTTATGAATCATATATTAATTGTTCTTCATGACTATATTCTGCATACCATAAGCCTACCTAATAACTAAACTTAACGACTAACGACTACCTTACAATATTATAAACAGCAGTAAATGAAGAGTTTTTTTTTAGGCAAAAGTCAGTTAATAGTGAATATGTGTTCCCCATCCTAAAGTGTTAAAAAATCATTTAGGATGCAAACTGGCGGACTGGGACTAAAAAGTCCCACATCATAATACATTTTCTCATTAATGTGGAGACTAATTTTTAACACCACTTACAGCATAAGAATATAACACAATATAGAAAAAAAATGCCATTTATTTGAAGTATTACTGAACATTTATTTGACCATATTTGTAAAACAAAGAAACAAAGGAAAGAACATTAAGACAACATATAAAACCAGGGCTTAAAAAGGTGCACTTTAGTACTTCTTTCTTTCTTTCTTTCTTTCCTTCTGTTTTATAATTATATACAATAATATAATCATAAAGCATATTAAACACAAATGTATCATTAAAAATAAAACCTGGCAATTAAACAAGGGTTAACTGAAAAAAATAGGTACAACACTAGGCATTCTGTTCCCCCCCCCACCACATTTTAAATGATGGCTATGCCCCTGATTGTCTGTGTACGTAGATGTGTCCCTATATAAAGGGTGTTAAACAAAATGGCTTTAAAATGAACATTGAATAATAAAATCAATTCCAAATTCCATTGCCAATCCTCTCAGGATACTGGGAATCAGTGTTACAAGTACCCCAGGCACAATGTTTCAGAATTAGGAGAAAAAAGACAGAATTGAGAGATATAAACTTGTATTTGCGAGAAAAAATGTTAGAATTGTGAGGAAAAAAGTCCGAATTGCGAGTTTATATCTCACAAGAGAAAAAGTCAGAATTAGTAGAAAAAAAGCCAGAATCGCGAAATATAAATTTGAATTTGCTAAGTTTATATCTTAATACTGAGAAATCTCATATTAGTTCACTACACACAAAGTGAAATATTTCAAGCCTTTATTTGTTTAAATTTGAATGATTATGGATTAAAGATAAAAAATAATAAAAAAAAATCCAGCATTTCACAAAATTAGAATATCATGACAAAGTTCAACATTGTAGGCTCCCTGTGTCCCAATCTAGTCAGCTAATTAATGCAAAACACCTGCAAAGGTTTTCTCAGCCTTGAAATTGTCTCAGTCTGGCTTAAGTAGGCTTCAGAATCATAGGGGAAAACTGCTGACTTGATGGTTGTGCAGAAGACCATCACTGACACCCTCCATAATGAGAAAAAGTCTCAAAAGGCAAATGCAAAAGAAGCTGGATGCTCACAGAGCGCAGTATCGAAGTAAATTAACAGAGTGTTAAGAGGAAGGGAAAAATGTAGCCGGAAAAGGTGCACAAGTGACAGGGATGACCGCAGCCCTGAGAGGACTGTCAAGCAAGGGCGATTCAGAAATCTGGGGGAGCTTCATAAGGAGTGCACTGAGGCTGGTGTCAGTGCATCAAGAACCACCACATACAGACATCTGCATGACATGGGCTACAGCTGTAGAATTCAATACATCAAGCCACTCCTGAACCAAAAACAACGTCAGAAGCATCTGTGCTGGCCTAAGGAAAAAAAGTACTGGTCTGTTGCCCAGTGGTCCCAAGTCCTGTTTTCAGATGAAAGCAAATTTTGCACAAAAGTTTGGCACAAAAAGCACAAAAGTCAAGCTGCTTAAAGTCCAGTGTGAAGTTTCCACAGTCAGTGATGGTTTGGGGAGCCATGTCATCTGCTGGTCCTGTTTTCAGATGAAAGCAAATTTTGCACAAAAGTTTGGCACAAAAAGCACAAAAGTCAAGCTGCTTAAAGTCCAGTGTGAAGTTTCCACAGTCAGTGATGGTTTGGGGAGCCATGTCATCTGCTGGTGTGGGTCCATTGTCTTTTATCAAGTCCACAGTCAATGCAGCTGTCTACCAGGAAATTTTAGAGCACTTCATGCTTCCTGCTGCCGACAAGCTTTTTGGAGATGATGATTTTATTTTCCAGCAGGATTTGGCACCTGCCCACAAAGCCAAAACTACCAGTACCTGGTTTAATAGCCATGGAATCTGATTGCCTGATTGCCACCATGCCACGCTGCCTTAATGCTGTAATTAGTGAAAAACTAATATAACATACAAGTTTCACTTTTTAAAACAAAGTATTGAAATAAAAGGACATTCCCTCTATATTCAAATTTTTTGGTACATACCTGTATACTGAGCTGTAACAGGAGTGTCCTTTGCTTGTATACTTTACATAATTCATTCACAATCGAAGAAAAGCTTTGTTTGTCTTAGAGGACCAAACGTCCATATGTATACCATTTTCAAGAATGACAAACAGGAGTTAAACAATTACACGAGTAAATCTGCTAAATATCCGCGAGTCATTGCTAAATCTAAAATATTTCAAATTCATATAGATTCATATTGAATGTATTATTTAATTATTATAAGATTAATATTTAACTTATTTATCGAAATCAAAAAGCAAGATTAGGGAGTTGAAATGCAAGTAATCCTCCTCTGCCATCTTCTGGTTACAAGGGTAATTTCATGTCAATTTCATCTTAAAAAGTCGTTGATTTCCGTGTGTTTGAAAACGTCAGCTCAGAAACCATGAGAGCATCTTGTGTTTGTGTGTTTGAATTGGTCCTGCTGATGGCCTGGACTTCTGAGACTCAAAGTAGGTTCTCTTGTAGTTTAAATTAGTTTATTGTTATGTTTATCTGCAGGCTTGATGAGTTTTTGGAGATGTCGTAGATGGAGTGAATTAGAATCTGCTTCACACTTTAAATTTTTTCCTGCCATGAAGACCTAGAAACACAGATCTGAGGTTTGATAAGCAAGCACCCACCTCTAGTGAGTTTCCTGGAACTACAACCACACACAAATCTTCTGGTTTAATGTAGTATGTTGTTTTAATATTTTCATACATAAATTAAAAATAAAAAATAAATTTATTTATATTTAGTAAATTATTATTAATTGTATTCATCAAAGAAACCTGAAACACTTCTACAAGCTGTTTTCAACATAATACTAATAATAAATGTTTATGAGTTGTCAATCAGAATATTAGAGTGATTTCTGAAGGACCATGTGACTGCAGTAATGATGCAAAAAATTCAGCTTTGTATTCACAGGAATAAATTACATTTAAAAATATATTCAAATAGAAAACAGTTATTTTAAATAGTACAAATATTTCTAAATTGTATTGTTTTTGCTGTACTTTGGCTCAAATAAATGCAGGCTTGATGAGCAGAAGAGACTTCTTTAAAAACATTAAAAATCAAAAACATTTGATTGGTATATACATATACATTAAATAGAATGGCATCCTTGTATTTTTTGCATTTGTGTGTGTGTGTGTGTGTGTATTAAATCCTATTTCATAGAAAGGGCAACAAAGAGTACCTATATATGACTTATTTCATCAGAAACTATATCTTATATATTCACAGGGCTTAAAGATCTCCGTCTCTACGACGGAAATCCGTCAGTCGGGAAAAATTAGGGTAAAAAATAAATATGTAGCGTCTTGTTGCGTGAAGCGTGAGTCTGCACAGCGCCTCCGTGCTGTTTCACGATAAAGACTGATAGTTCGTTGTCTACCAGCGACTTTACGAACGTAAGCGCAGCGCCGCGTCGCGTCGCGACAAACTCGGTGTATTGCACACCGGACGCGGACATTCTACCAGGCGCCATATAGCCGAATGTCGGCCGAGTCCCAAGTAGGCTATAGGTCTCTGGGAAACAACAAGGTGCTTCCCAATTATTGGGCCTTTTCAAACCGGTCTAGGAATTACCCAACCATCCAATGAAGACCTTACAGAAGCCCGTACAGAAGCGGAAATGCGTTGTTATTAGGCTATTTCTCGTTTTTTATTGATTTTTACTATTATGCCGATATCGCCACAACATTTATGTCATCTCTCTCCTCATTTCACCGCTTTCTCGCTTTATAACTCATATCAGGTGGGAAAAGCGCATCATTCTCGCCGAGTCAGACCTGTGACCGTATTTTCCCCCTTCTTCCAAAACGGCTATTGTTTCAGCTAATAAAATAGTTACATTTTGTATATAATGGCAAATGGATTATATTTCGTTTCGTGTTTTTATTAAGTTCATTTAGAAAAACGTTTGGAGCATTTTTTGTTCGTTAAATATAAGTTTTCGTTTTTTACAGTATCGAATAGCGTTATATATCAGTCTGTGTGATCAATTTACCTTCTCAAAGCATCATCATGTCTAAAATAAGATCTATAGATATAAAATAATTCAAGTAGCTATAAAACAATGTTAGTTAGATAAATGTGTGCTATTAGGCACATATCCAATCTTTTTTTGCGGAGAGGGGAACATGAGCCGCTTTGGAGGCGCCAGTGCGATCATTTTTTTTCAGTGGAAAAAATTTCAAATTATACATCATTTTTGACGGTTGAAATCGCGGGGGCACATAGACCAGACCGCAAGGGCTTTAGCTTTGGACTTCAAAGGGGCAGGGTCTCGATTTGAGAGAAATATTATGTTATTTAATTTAAAACCATGCAGAAGGCGCTCTGTGGCGCGGCAGGATTTTGAACAGCGTCCTGAGTCGTAGCTGGGCGCCGCAGACAGACGCCGAACGGCGCCGTCGGTGTGCGTACACTAATAGAAAACAATGTGTTCGAATTTTAAAGAGGTGGCGCGACGCGACGCTGCGTTTCTCGTTCGGTGTGCGACCCCCAAATTTGGAACACATCAGAGTCTTAATGAAGTAAATATGAGCTCATTCTGCAGTGTAGAAAGAAAGGCGCCTAATATTAATGTAAAACATTTTTCAGGCATACGTTATCTGCTAAAAAAATCTTATAAAAACGTATATAAACCATAGTTTAAAAAAATGATAAGAAAGGTATTATATGCTTTATAATTTACATAGATAATCAAAAAAAATATATAAAAAATGTGTGCAAATGGTTAATTATTAGTATGAGTACACAAAGACTCAAGTCTTATAAAAGCATTAAACTGAAAACATTGAAATGTCATAAAAGTGTGTAAATTACATTTAGCCGACTCTTTTATCCAAAGCAACATACAAATGAGAAAGGTATGAAATGACATAGTATAATATAAAAACAATAATAGAAATGCAGTTCAAAATACTCACTATAATCCTGATTACAAGAAAAAAAGGTGCTCTTAAACTGAATGTGTGACAGGTATGGTTATGAATTGGGGTTTGCCTGAGGAAACATTTTCAGTCAAATTTTTTTTTTTTTTTTTGCTTTAACCCATGTATTCAGTTTCTTTATTTACATATTTATGTCAATTTCAGATTCAGATTTTCATGTTATCTTCGTCTGTTGTTCTTTCTGCCAAACTGTACAATTAAACATGAGATGTTATGCTGATGAGAGTTATACCATCTTTTATGCTATGGTATCCATAATTTATGCTAATTTATTAGGCCTACATGAATATACACACATTCAAATGAGTCTGACACCAGGTAATCTCAATGCATTTTAAGATTTATTTGCAAATATTGAGCGCTAAATGAATACAGTTTAACATTCAGTTTCTTGCTATATTAATCATGGGATATACATGAGAAATACATTTAGTAAGAAAGGACAGCTGTATGGAGCAGTAACAGTATTATTTTGGGCATAATGTATTGCATTTTTATGACTGCTTCCCCATTGCTTTCTTTATCCAAGGCGCGTCTGGTTTCACACAAAATTCTAAACCTTTCTTTGTCGTAACCCTGAGGGGGAAAAGTTCACATTTTATATTTTGTCTACAATTTAAAAGGGGCATATGGCAGTTTTTCTAAAAATTATATTTTAGAGTTTAATACTTACACAACACCTGTGACAGGGCAACGAGTACTTGTCTCCAGAGCACTGACAATGTTTTTGGCTGGAATTGGGAAACCGATAAAATTGAAGCAACACCTCTCAGGAACTGCTTGAGACACTGCATGAGATAAAATGCATTTTTATATTTTCTAAAATATGGTTTCATAAAATTGACCATATTCAGACCTGTATAAAATATGTTAAATATATTCATCCTTCAAAATAAAGGTACTTTTTTATAACTGTGTTCAGTAAAGGACCAGTCTTCTTAATGATATCTGGTTCTTTCAAGACCTTTTTATGTATGTTTGGTTGCTTACTGAGTTATTACAAAGTTCATTATGCAAAGGTTTCACTATGGTGCCTGGATGTTCTGAAATTTGGATCTTTTAAATTTATGTTCAACCTTATATCTTATATAGATAATTTCATCAGAAGAGAACTTCAAAAGAACTTACTTGTAGCCTCAGAAGTCCAGGCCATCAGCAGGACCATCCCGAACACCAGACACAAAGTTGCCCTCATGCTTATTGATCTGAAGTTGATCTTGAAGCTTTGATAATGAGTTGTTACAGATGTCTGAGACAATTCACTTCTACATCACATTTTTAAATGCTTTCGGACGTGATGCTCAGATCTCAGATCTGTGGTTTGATAAGGTAGTGTACTGCAGTCGCCCTCCTCTTCTTCAAAGCCCACACGGAGAATTGCATTTGCTATACTGGGTGGTCTGTGCTTTTTGCAAGCAGAGATTGTGACAAGATAAAACAGGTGTCACAAGTTACAGCACATCTTCAGACGATGCAGTTTTTTGCTGATGGCCATTACAAGAAACAAAGTCATACGTCTTCTAATTAAAAAAAAAAAAGTTTGTGTAACATAATATCTGCATTACTCCTGTACCATTCTTTATGTCCAAAGAACAGAAGGACCGCAATTCATTAATTCCAGGTGCCAACTTCTCTTTCCACAGTCAGCATTTAAGGCAAAGTAAAAAAAAAAGTACATGCCCACTGACATGGTTTTTCAATATGGAAAATTAAACTAGAATAGAAAGGTTTTGTAGTAGGCCTACATACATAGAAATACTTTGTGATAACTTCATGAATAATTCATAAACGAAAAGAACACTCAAACTATCAATCAAATATGGATATGCGTTATATTTCATAATGTCATGAAATCTTGATGCAAATGTGATTATTATAGAAATATTGTATGTATTATTTAATCAAATGTAATTATTTACCATGTTGCAAATAAATAATAATAATAATAATAATAATAATAAACTGGTAATATTTAACTATTAACTTTATTTAAACATATTACAATATTCTAAATATTAAATATTTGACATCAACATATTTTAAACATTCTTATTATTACGCTAGTTTAGATAAATAAACATTTCACTTTCTAATTATTTTCTATAGATTATTCATATTTATGTAGTGTGTGTGTGTGTCATGAATCAGGTCTTTGGCCTTCTGGCCGCCCACCAACAGATATTGCTTTCACACTGTATAGACCCTCACACTACACAGACTGTTACATATCATCTGGACTACACTTCCCATCATCCTTTGCACCAATCACATATACCCAGCTGTATCCAATCACACAATCTATTTATACCCTGGACTTCCTCCTTCTGAACAATCTCCCGTTTGTGATTGGATACAGCTGGGTATACGTAATTGGTGCAAAGGATGTTGGGAAGTGTAGTCCATGTGATATGTAACAATCTGTGTAGTGTGAGTGTCTATACAGTGTGAAAGCGACATCTGGTGTGGGCGGCCAGAAGGCCACAGACCTGATTCGTGACACACACACACACACACACACACACACACACAATAGAGTAATCATCTAAATAAGTAAAATAAATATTAATCTATAGAAAATAATTAGAATGTGAAATGTGTATTTATCTAAACTAACACAATAATGCTAGTTTAGCCACAAGTCACGTCACTTGAATGTTTAAAAATATGTTAATGTCAATTATTTAATATTTATAATATTGTAATATGTTTAAATAAAGTTAATATTTAAATACATACCAGTTTTTTTTATTATTATTCATTATTTGCAACAAGGAATAATTACATTTGATTAAACAATACATACAATAATCACATTTGCATCAAGATTTCATGACAGTGTGAAATATAAATGCTGACTGTGGAAAGAGAATTTGCCACCTGGAATTGATGAATTACGGTCCTTCTGTTCTTTGGACATAAAGAATGGTACAGGAGTAATGCAGATATTATGTTACACAAACTTTGTTTAAAAAAAATTTGAAGATGTATGACTTTGTTTCCTGTAATGGCCATCAGCAAAAAACTGCATTGCCTGAAGATGTGCTGTAAACTTGTGACACCTGTTTTATCTTGTCACGATCTCTGCTTGCAAAAAGCACACACAACCCAGTATAGCAAATACAATTCTCCGTGTAGGCTTTGAAGAAGAGGAGGGGGACTGCAGTACACTTTCTTATCAAACCACAGATCTAAGTTCCTATCTAGCATCACATCCGAAAGCATTTAAAAACGTGATGCAGACGCGAATTGTCTCATACAGTACATCTGTAACAACTCATTATCAAAGCTTCAAGATCAGATCAATAAGCATGAGGGCAACTTCTCTGTGTCTGGTGTTGGGGATGGTCCTGCTGATGGCCTGGACTTCTGAGGCTTCACGTAAGTTCTCTTGAAGTTCTCTGTTGACTAAATTATTCTCTATATAAGACTCTATATAAAGTTAAACATAAATTTAAAATGAATAAAATGGATCAAATTAGAAACAAAAGAAATTCACATAGTGGAAACTTTGCATGTAATCAACAAAAGATATAAGATATATTAAGTCATCTCGGTCAAAAATGAGATAATGATACTGAATGAATGCTCTCAACACATATTATACATCCATCAAATGCTTTTACTTCAGACTCTCTATATTAGAAAGAAACCTATACATCGGAGCCTGATAAAAATGCATTTTTTAAAGAATGATGTCAAATGGATTTAGAGGCTTTTGCATCTGAACTCTTTATATCAGAGTCCTGCACGCGGGCGGGTACCCGACGGGTGAACCGCAAAAATGGACGTAACGGGTGGAATAATATTGACGTGTCGGGCGCGGTGCGGGTGCGGGTCGGACTGGAGACAGGCACGGGCGGGTTGCGGGTACAATTATAACCAAGACTATTTCGACTTAATCCGGTACACGCTGATAGGCAGCTCCTTTCAAATGGTCCCGAGATTGTGTTCGCGCTCTGTCTGAAGATCGGGCTTCTACAGCGGGATTTGCAAACACTGAGCACTGTAGCCAATCGACAGCTGTATTGACATTGATTGACAGCTGTAGGTCTAGTGATTATATTAAAGGTAGTGCTCTTTGCTCGCGTTCTGTATTTAATCTATAGATTATTATGTTTTTATGCAAAATAAAGTTGACTGTTTTTTTATATATATATAATTTATGACGGAAAAGTTCATATTTGACTACATTTTTAATCTAATCCTTTTAGTTTAAAATAGATTGTTCACATGTAGGCTAAACACCTATATTGTTGTTGGATGTTGCGCGCGCGCTCTCTTTCTCTTTCTCTCTCTCTCTCTCGACTCCGCTGCCAGTTCTACATATTTTTATGCAGCCTAGTAAAGTTGATTGTTTTTATTTTTTTTTTTATTTTTTTTTTATGAAGGAAAAGCTCATAAATGGCTTCTTAAGCCATTTAGACCTGTTTACAATAGATCGTTCACATGTACGCAATAGTTTTATATTGTTTACACGTTGGATGTTACTTTCTCTCTCTCTTGTTGGGTTGCGTGTGTTCATTTTAAACGCATAAACGCATTAACTCAGAATGACTTGTGCTTGTTACATTAAAAAATAAAGGTGTTTTGTCTGCCTCATGTCAATCGGAGATTTAATGCGGGTGCGGTTCGGGTCGCGGTTTTAAGGTCAAACGGGTCGGGTCGGGTTCGGATTTAAGTTAGTGTTGCTGTCGGATAACGGGTCGGGTATTCTGTTAATTACTGCGGGTGCGGGGCGGGTGCGGGTTTATCAAACAGGACCCGTGCAGGACTCTGCTTTATATACAGTATATATATATATATATATATATATAACAACTCATTGTATATATATATATATACACACATACATACATAAAGATTTTGAAACCCAGAAACTGATATGCTGATTAACCAGCCAGATATGGTTAGACAACAAGGACCTTTATTTTGAAGGATGAATAATATCAACACATATTTATATTTAACATATTTTATACAGGGTTGGATATGATACATTTTATGAAACTATATATTAGAAAACATAATGCTAATAATTTCATCTCACCAACAGCTTATGCTAATGCAGTTCCTGAGAGGTGTTGCTTCAATTTTATCGGCTTCCCAATTCCAGCCAAAAACATTGTCAGTGCTCTGAAGACAGGCACTCATTGCCCTGTTGAAGGCATTGTGTAAGTATTTTACTCTTAAATATATTATTTAGAAAAACTGCCATATGTTCCTTTTAAATTGTAGACAAATGATAAAATTAATTTTGTGAATGCTAGCAAAATGTGAATGTGAAAATGTGAACTTTTCCCCCTCAGGGTTACGACAATAAAAGGTTTAGAATTTTGTGTGAAACCAGACGAGCCTTGGATAAAGAAAGCAATGGGGAAGCAGTCATAAAAATGCAATACATTATGCCCAAAATAATACTGTTACTGTTTTATACAGCTGTCCTTTCTTACTAAATGTATTTCTCATGTATAATCTCTTGATGTATATTTCTCATGATTAATATAGCAAGAAACTGAATGTTAAACTGTATTCATTTAGCGCTCAGTATTTGCAAATAAATCTTAAAATGCATTGAGATTACCTGGTGTCAGACTCATTTGAATGTGCGTATATTAATGTAGGCCTATTAAATTAGCATAAATGATGGATACCATAGCATAAAAGATGGTATAACCCTCATCAGCATAACATCTCATGTTTAATTATGTACAGTTTGGCAGAAAGAACGACAGAAATTGAAATTGACATAAATATGCAAATAAAGAAACTGAATATATAAGATATAGTTTCTGATTCTGAGGCACATATTTTTTGCCCTCTTTGTTGCCCTTTCTATAAAATGGGATTTAATACACACACAGACACACACACATAAATACAAAAAATACAAGGATGCCATTCTATTTTTATGTTTATGTATATACCAGTTTTAATGTTTTTAAAGAAGTCTCTTCTGCTCATCAAGCCTGCATTTGTTTGATCCAAAGTACAGCAAAAACAATACAATTTAGAAATATTTGTACTATTTAAAATAACTGTTTTCTATTTGAATATATTTTTAAATGTAATTTATTCCTGTGAATTCAAAGAAATTCAATTCAATTGAATTTTTAGCATCATTACTTCAGTCACATGATCCTTCAGAAATCATTCTAATATTCTAATTGGCTGCTCAAAAACATTTATTATTATTATGTTGAAAACAGCTAGTAGTGTTTCAGGTTTCTTTGATGAAAAACTGCATTTATCTTAAATAGAAATGTAACATTATAAATGTCTTTTGTATTTTGATCAATTTGAAGCATCCTTGCTAAATAAATTTATTAATTTCTGTAATTCCTCCTATAATTTACTAAAAATAAATAAATTTATTTTTATTTTAGGTTTTTGTATGAAAATATTAAAACAACATACTACATTAAACCAGAAGATTTGTGTGTGGTTGTAGTTCCAGGAAATTCAGTAGAGGTGTGCGCTTGCTTATCAAACCTCAGATCTGTGTTGCTAGGTCTTCATGCTAGGAACATTTTTAAAGTGTGAAACAGATTCTAATTCACTCAGACATCTCCAAAAACTCATCATCAAGACTGCAGATCAACTTCAGCTCAGAAACCATGAGAGCATCTTGTGTTCGTGTGTTTGAATTGGTCCTGCTGATGGCCTGGACTTCTGAGACTCAAAGTAGGTTCTCTTGTAGTTTAAATTAGTTTATTGTTATGTTTATTGTTCAGAACCATTTCATTTCTAAATGCATATTTGTTCTTTCTCCTCACTGACAGAAACAATGTGACAGGACTGGTAACTGTTCAGTCATAGTGTCCCTGGTGTCTAAAATATATCTGAGCAACCTGTAAGAAAAATTGAGGAGGATGTAGAAATTCTCGATGAAGATGTTTATTGCAGCTTAGCAGTGACAAAGTACATGTAGTACCTTGGTTTCAACGGAGACAGAATGAACCCAGAACATCCTAATCTTAAACTTTTTATTCAGTTACATTTCACTACCCTTAATGTAAATAAAGTTGCTCCTGTCGTAATAGCTGTGGTCTGTATGTTAATTAAGTTCTGACACCTCCTTTTTTCTGAGATGGTTCTCAATGTCCCACACCCGCATCCATGCTACAATGGGTCTCCATTTGCTCAGGATCTAATCATCTCAAATGGTCAAGAAACAACATAACTGTTGAATTTCTTCTTCTCTATAATAATTAAACCCTTTTGGTAAATGAGCATGACCAAACATATATTGTGGAGTGGAGTCTGGGTCGAGGCAGACTATAGATTCTTACAAACCCAACCCTCCAACCCTCTGCCAATGCCCCTGTCAGCAAATGACCACCAAGACAGAAACAGTATAAATCCCAATAACATTTTTGTAAGTTTTGTTCTCCAAATATGGTTCCAGATCAGAAAATAGTTAATTATGGAAAATGATGTGCTACAAAGAACCATTAAATAACTTCCAAATACTGTTCTGCGGTTTTCTGAAGATACAGAGTTGTTTTTGTTGCTGGTTTAGCTTATTTGTAGTATTTTTGGTTTTATACTAATGTTTCGCTAATGTACTAATAAAATATACAATTTATTGAATAAAAAAAAATTATATTTCGCAATTCTGACATTTTTCTCCAAATTCTGACTTTTTTCTCAGAATTGTGAGATAAACTCGCAATTCTTTCTTGTAATTCTGACTTTTTTCTCGCCAATGCAAATTTATATCTTAAATTCTGACTTTTTCCTTGCAATTCTGACATTTTTTTCTCAGAATTGTGAAATAAACTTGCAATTCTGACTTTTTTCTTGCAAATGCGAGTTTATATCTCAAATTCTGACTTTCTCGCAATTCTGATATTTTTCTCAGAATTGTGAGATATAAACTTGCAATTCTGACTTTTTTCACGCAATTCGAGTTTATATCTCAAATTCTTACATTTTTCGTGCAATTTTGACATTTTTTTAGAATTGTGAAATAAATTTGCAATTCTGACTTTTTTCTTACAAATGCGAGTTTATATCTCAAATTCTGACTTTCTCGCAATTCTGATATTTTTCTCAGAATTGTGAGATATAAACTTGCAATTCTGACTTTTTTCTCGCAATTCTGACTTTTTTCATGCAATTCTGACTTTTTTTTCTCTGAATTGTGAAATAAACTTGCAGATCTGACTTTTTTCTCGCAAATGAGCGTTTATATCTCAAATTCTGACTTTCTCGCAATTCTGACTTTTTTCTCAGATTTGTGAGAAAACTTGCAGTTCTTTCTTTTTTCTCGCAAATGTGAGTTTATATCTCAAATTCTGACTTCCTCGCAATTCTGACATTTTTCTCAGAATTGTGAGATATAAATTTGCAATTCTGACTTTTTTCTCGCAATTACAAGTTTATATCTCGCAATTCTGACTTTTTCCCTCACAATTCTGACTTTTTTCTCAGAATTGAGATATCAGTACTGATATAAACTTCCAATTCTGTCTTTTTTTCTCCTAATTCTGACTTTTTTTTTTCACAAATACGAGTTTATATCTCGCAATTCTGACTTTTTCCCTCACAATTCTGACTTTTTTCTCAGAATTGAGATATCAGTACTGATATAAACTTGCAATTCTGTCTTTTTTTCTCCTACTTCTGACTTTTTCTTGAGAAAAAAAAACAGAATTGTGAGACATGAATTTGCAATTTTCACTTTATCCTCAGTATTGAGATATAAACTCGCAATTCTGACTTTCTTCTCCTAAATTCAGCACACTAAACAATGGTAACAAGTACATTTTTATTTATTTTTATTAATTGTAACAATAACCATTTTATTTGCTCTTTTTTATGTGTCATTTATCTAAACTTATTTACTTGATTTTATTTAATATAGAATAGAAGTTAGAATAGACATTATGTACATTCAAAATACATGATGGCTGAATTAATTAATTAATTTGTATGTTTGTTTATTTAATTATTTAATGAAAATATAGAACAGAAATACAATAAAAAATAAATGAGTAATATAATAGGGAAGTAATGATTCAATGATTTAGCAATTTCATTATATGAGAAAGGAATATGAATAAATATGTGTATATATTTGCATATACATACATATTGTAATGTTGGGACAGAAACAGGATCTGAACAATCTCCCGTTTCTGTCCCAACGTTACAATATGTATGCAAATGTGTACACATATTTATTCATATTCATTTCTCATATAATGAAATAGCAAAATCATTGAATCATTACTAACCTATTATATTAGTAATTTATTTTTATTGTATTTCTGTTCTATATTTTCATTAAATAAGTAAATAAATAAACAAACAAACTAATTAATTCAGCCATTAAAATCATGTATTTTGAATGTACAGAATGTCTATTTTAATTTCTATTCTATATTTTCATTGATTTAAATAAATAAATAATAAATAAATAAAATGAAACAAATAAGTTGAGATAAATACAAATTTAGAAAATAATAATTTAGATAAAATTCTAATTACTACTTACTTTCTATAGTTTTTTGTATATATTCTACTTATTTAGATGATTACTGCATTGTGCATATATATATATATATATATATTCTCAATATCGCTCGAGTAAGAGAGTGATATTGCATTTATACAACAGTTCGATGGAACATGGGTGCATTTAAACAAGAAACTACTGAATGCCTTATAAAACCCTCTTTTTTCCTTCCGCCACGGATTCAAAGCTCAAGTTGACAGTTAAACATAAGTCACGTATTACGGAGCCCGGGAAGTCACCTGTAGGTGAAAAAAAATTAATCCGTGGCCACGGTTTTGCAATTCGTCCCCTCAGTTTATAAACCGTACTCACGAATTCTTAAACTGTTCCCTCGGTTTAACAAATCGGATTAATAAACCGTACCCACGAATTTCCAATTCGTGAGCTCAGATTTAGCTAACTGTACTTTCGGTTTTTGAATTCGTACCCACAAATTCATAATCCGTGCGCACGCTTTCGCAATCCGTTCCCACGGGTTTGTAAACTGTACTCACGGATTCATTAGCCGATAAAAGAACAGCAAGCTCCTGTTGAATCATATTGTATATTGTTTTATTGCATATTATTATTTGGAATAGACCTACATCAAATTGTCTTTAGTGATTCTTCATCAATTGTAGCGGGTATGTGGTGGAATCAGAGATGTATAGTAACGAAGTAGAACTACTTCACTACTGTACTTAAGTACTAAAAGGCCGTATCTGTATGAGTATTGTTTTTTTCTCCTACTTCCACTTTTACTTCAGTACATATTTTCGATGAGTTTAATACTTTTACTCCGATAGATTTTGTATGTGCTGCATCGTTACTCGTTACAATTATAAAAATGTTACGAATCATTCCACCCACATCATCACTGCCAGAGCAGTACTGTAGATGGCTCTGTCACACAGGTTTGAATAAACTGGCTCATCATTGAGCGAATCAGACGATCAAAGAAGACAACACTGCCTGCCTGCATTGAGAGCACTTTAGTTTGTTTTCGACATGGAAAACCCAGAAATTCCACCTTCAACTCCTTCACTTTTAACTGATCGTGGCGATGAGGAAGAAGACCACCCGTGGCCCTATTTAGAGTCCATGTTTGCATTTGGGGTCGTTCACATGTCGCGCCTACAAACGCGTGGAAAACGCGAGGCGCGCCGCTTCCCCCTTCGTTCCAAAGCGCTCTGTAGCTTGCGCTTTCTTGGCGTCTGCCGTTGCTAAGCAACAATGACCTGCGCTCTCCACAAAGACACGGATGTTACAGCAAAGCATAAATGGATTTCCAACACTAAACATCGCTTGCAGTAGCTCTGCTACTACATTTATTTAAAAATGGTTATCCCTGTAACAGCGTTGATCAGCTGTTCATCCATCTTGGCTGAGCTTTCGATGTTGTTATGGGGAAGGATGAAGCTGATTGGTTGTTTCTTGTCACATGACTCGCGGTGCGCTTGCGGCATTCTGCAAAGTTAAAACGGTTTTATCTCGATGCGGTGCGGACGCGCCTGGAAAATGTGCGCGTCGCTTCCATTATGAGCGCGCGCGCAAAAGACGCAACATGTGTACGGCCCCAAGTGAAAGACAATTCATACAGAATGAAGTGCTTACTCTGCCTCCCGAGATATTGCGAAATAATGGCCTAATGGCCTTCAAAAATTCACCGTCGAATTTGAAGAAACATATCAAGGTAAGGTAAAAAATAATATAATACACAAAACACAGCAGTTTGAGCTATCCGTAAGCGCTAGATAAGTTAACTAACGTTAGCTAACGTTACCCGCGGTTCATAACATGCTGCGATGTTCACTTAACATTAACTAGCTGAATGGTGTTTTTGACCCATCACATACATGTATTATAAATCGTAAACCATGTTTCTTTTCGTTCTGCTTAATCACATGCCCATTAACACAATACTTGTACTTTTACTTTCAGTATTTGAGTAGTAAATTTTAAAATAAACTACTTGCAATACTTAAGTACAAAAAATGTTGAATACTTTAGTACTTCCACTTAAGTATGGTGCTTAAAGAGCACTTTAACTTCTACTCAAGTCACTTTTTTGATAGAGCACTTGTACTTTTACTCAAGTCTGGGTCTCTAGTAATACATCTCTGGGTGGAATACAACGAGTGTTGGGAGTAATGCCTTACAAAAGTAATGTATTACAGTAACGTATTACTTTTTGCTGTAATGCTGTAGTGTAAGGCACTACAATTCAATTTTCAGTAATATATTACTCGGTACATGTTCAGTAACGCTTGCATTACAACAAACTTTTCGCCTAGGAGACATTAACAAATCAAAAATCTCACAAGTAAGTTCTATTTCCTGTTCGTGAACAGACGCCTGTGGTGTCATTCATCTCCCTTTCGCTGGTGGAACGTTGTATTTTGTAACGCGGCATGATTTCAACCTCTGAGCTCAAGGTTCGCGGCTATTGGACCCGTCTGGTTCGCTGTAAGCCCTAGCGCTCACTATAGCCAGTGGAAAAATGGCACGCGACAGTACAGTGGTCGGATGCTCACTTTGTGCATGACAGTTTTGTGTTGTGAGCCACTTGAATTCAAAATGAATAAAATGGCACTGGAGTTTAGTCCTGTTGTGTCTAATATGAATATACCCAAGCTATTCACAGATATTGCCAGATAATCACTTTACCTCTACCATACTTTTAACAGACTTAGATCATTTGTAATTTTGGCTGTCATCCTTTCTTGCATTGTCTTGAACTTTCACTTTGCCAATTATAAACTATATTGTTAATAGCTTGGATAGACCACAGTAGAGACCTGCGCGGGACGGATTTTTCAGTCCCGCTCCCGCAGAAATGTAATTTGGTCCCGCTCCCGCCCGCGACATTCATTTTTGTCCCGCTCCCGCCCGCAAAAACCCGCATGAATGTAACGTACATAAACATACATAACGATAAGAACAGCATATAAGCAAGGCGGCCACACCGCACAGCTGAAAGACGCAACACAACACCATCTTATCACAAAGCACCGGCTAAAGTAATTACAATGAATGTGTGGGAGTAAACAGTAAGGAGATACTTGAATGATTCATTAATAAACTAGTGTATGTTAAGAGTGTCGCAAAGACCCTGACTCGCAATCTCCTCTTTGGATGCACCAGAGAGAAATGCATCTTTACGGATTACAAAATGAAAGATTTTTTTCTCGATTTGTTTTATTTCGTTAAGTAATAATTTAAAGCTTTCTATTTAAATATTCATCACGTTTGTGAGGCAACGCATCATGTTTGTTTTCTTTATTTCATAAGCGTTGTGTTGATATTGTGGGTGCACACAAATAAAAGCAGACCCTTAACATTTCCAAATGATGTATTACTCTTACCTTTGTAAGCAAAAATGACGGATAATTTAAATAGTTTTGCTGAAAAAAATGCGAATGATTGCGCTGGCGCCTCAGTGTCCTGCAAAGCGGCTTCAGCTTCCCCTCTCCGCAAAAAATATTGGATATGCGCCTAATAGCACACATTTATCTGTTTAACATTTAAACTAACATTGTTTTATAGCCACTTGAGCTGTTTTATATCCATAGATTTTATTTGTTGATCTGAGAAGGTAAATTGATCAAACAGACTATGAACGTCTTCCGCTGACCGCTGTTCCCTTACTTAAAAAAATACTTATATTTAACAAACAAAATAAATGCTCCAAACATTTTTCTAAATTAACTTAATAAGAAAACAAAACGAAATATAATTACTTAGTAGTAACTTAATCGAAACTGCCTATTCTTGCGCTTACTAATCTTTTTTATGTTATATGAGTTGTTTTTGCTGCTTTTGTGCAATAGATGAATAACAATTTATTTGTTTTTAGATATTCAATGTTTAGATATTTTTATTTTGCAGGAGTCTGCGAATCATTATATTTTCCCGCATCCCGCACACACGAGTCTCCGCACCCACACTCGCCCATCAAGTTTTGTCCCGCGCCGCACTCTGTAGTGTCGGGTCCAGCGGTACTTCCGCGGGAATGCAGATCTCTAGACACAGTCATTAGGTTAGGCTACATCATATCGCCGCCTTCTGGATGTAAAATGATCTGAGGTACATTTTGTCATTTTAAAATGTTAAGTTCTACTTCTGTAGTTATTTTGGTGAAAGTAACTCAAAAGTAATACAGGAGTAATGTAACGTATTACAATTCTGAGACAGTAATATTGTAATGTAAGGGATTACTTTTAAATAACAGTAACAAGTAATCTGTAATATAATGCCTTACACTACAGCATTACAGCAAAAAGTAATATGTTACTGTTACCCTCTTGTGACCATCATGCGCTCCTACACACCCATAAGCAAAATGATTACTGACAGTTAACAATTTTAGTATCAAATTGGTTAGTTATATAATAAAGATGGAACACTCTTTTCTTTTGATGAATTCCTTTCTTATTATAAAATACCAGAGAGAATTTGCAATTGTATTTGGTTCAATTCCTTCAGGTACTCATATGCTATTTAGAGGTATTGACAAAGACCATTCTCCCAATTTAGTGTTTTTTAATGTTACTAAATCTTATGTTGGTAAAATCTGGTAAAATCTTATTTTATGTTGGTAAAATCTGTTTTTCCTCAAACCTCAAGAATAATAAGAGAAATTGTTGTTTGAATGATTAAAGAAGTTTGTTACAAGCTCATTCACAGATTTCATCCAGCAAATCATTATTTACAAAAATGTAAAAAAGGATTAAATGTAAACTGCATTTTATGTAATGAATACGAAGAAACTGCCTTGCACTTATTTTAGCATTGTACATACTCAGTTACACTATGGTGTAAGGTCCAAAAATATATTAATGAAAATATTCAGGGTTTAAGACCTTGTTCACTGTTAAAGGAAATGTGCTCTTTGGCTTTACTGACTATCCTGTAGAGGAACAGTACTTATATTTAATTAATTTACTTATTATATTGACCAAATTTCACATTCATAAGTGCAAATTTACTAATAAAAAAATATATTTTTTTATTTTGTCGACTGTAATATGTATTTTTGACATATTTTTTTACATATTTAGACTCTGTGAATAAGAAAGCTTTAAAAACTTTGAAAGTTTTTGAATTTTACAATTTTTTAATTATTTACATTTATTTGATTTGATGTATGCATAAATGTGTATATATGAATATCTTGTTTTTCTTTTTTGAAGTCATACATTCTCCTCCCCCTGGCCATTTTTTATTTTATTTTATTTTATTTTATTTTATTTTATTTTATTTTATTTTATTTTTATTTTTTTATTTATTTATTTTTGTATTTCTACCTTTTTTCTTTTATTTTTCTTTGTACAATGTTGTTTCTTGATAACATGTTGTTATTGTTATTTGAATAAAAAAAGTTAACAATTTTAGTACTGATCAATCATCATAGTGATTAAAATAATGTTAGAAATCATGTGTCCTTGCTGAATAAGAGTATTAATTTCTTTAAAAAAATTAATCTGACCCCAAACTTGTGAACTGTAGTGTATATTGTTGCAAAAGCATCCGTATACATCAGAACAGTGGCATAAAAAGGAAAAAAAAGTATATAAATGATCAAAGAAATATCAAACAAAGTACCAGTAATGGAAAAGTATTAATTACATTTCAAAACTATAGCTAACAATGTACTTTTTAAATTAATTTATTTGCCAGTGTATTTATTTATTTATTTTTGTCTTTTTATGTTTTTCAGGACAATGGAAAAGAACAAGAAAAAAGGAAAAATCTTTTAAAGGCATCATGAAGCTCCATTCCTTACAAACCCAGAAACTCCTTGCATCTCTTTTGATGCTGTAATGTTTTATGACCCCATAAAAAATGCACGCAGAAGTGCTATGGTACAGTTTACTGCACCTTTCATTGTGAATGAAAGGAATTAAAATATAGGGTATTTTTGTAGTCACATCCACACACAATTCTATCGCCCCTTTCTGGTTGACTAATGGTTCAGCACATCTCTAGTATGTCAAGTGCATGTTCTCAACCTTTCAGTTAGAATGAGAATATTGACCAACATTTATTTGAATCTTTCAAATGTTGTTTATTTATTTTTAATCATTTCTGAGAGGAACTGATGCTGACCACATTCACACATCTTAGTGTTAAGAAGGTCTTGTAGGTTTGAATGGGTGTAATAAAGAATGCGACAGACAGATAAAAGCAAGTGCATAGAGTTTAATACAGAGCTAAGCATTTATGTGTTGAAAAGCAAAGCTATGGATAGGATTATGGTCTTTGATTTCTGCTGACTTGTGTGTTTCTTTGTTGTCATAAACGTATGAAGACTTGTTTTATCATTACTGCACAGCTAAATTATGACAATAACAGTTTTCCATGCTTTTAAACACATTTGCTGGCTGTGTACGTAGATAATTGTGGCCATACCATAGACGGCGTTATATAAAATGGCATGATTGTCAACATTAATAACAACAATCATTTTTTGATATGGAAGGATATAAAAGAACTACAATAAAATTATAGGATGATGCTTGAACATTCTGCCTTAAAATTGCAGACTGTTTCGGAATTTGTCTGCTTATGTATTATTTTCTTTTTTATTGTGAACCGGTTATGTCCCTCAGTCTATCCTAAACTGGTCTGAGAGCTGTTTGGTTTATTTGAATGGATTTTTAGTTGTTGGGCTGGTCCTAGATCAGGGTGGTTAGTTTTAACCTGAGTAATTTCAGTATGTCTAAACTGATGTTATTTTAGCCATACTTACCCAGATTACCCTTTATAATAAACTCACTTTACAGTGATTTCTAACACGCAAGCTGCATGTCTAGCACATGTCAAACAGCGTATAGACAGCAACGTGCATAAACCTCTCAATGCAAAGAGCAAAAAAGAGTCGCTGCATGCCACACTATTATATATTTTGCAGGTTTGTCATTATGTAAGTTTGAAAATACTCGTTCTTCCTATCATGGATCGCTAAACCACACAGACGCTCTCTGAAATATGTGTTTAGTTTTAAGGTTTTTAGTAAAACATTATTCTGGGAAAAAGAAAACTTTTCTTTAACCACTCTACATTTTTGGGGGGTTGTTTGAGCACCCACAGGCAGAAACATGAATCGGCGCCTATATGGTCAGAATTGTGAGATATAAACTTGTATTTGTGAGAAAAAAAAAGTGAGTTTATATCTCACATGAGAAAAAGTCAGAATTACGAGTTTATATCTCAATACTGAGAAAAAAGTCAAAATTGTGAATTCATGTCTCACAATTCTGAGAAAAAGTCAGGTGTTTGTTCTAACATTACTCTCCGGACGGGCTCGTGAGTGGAGAACAGCTGTATGGGAGGCCCAAGCTCCGTACTGCCACTTCTTTGAGGATTTTCACCTTGAGATGTTTAAATTATGCAGTTGCAGTTGGGGCGCTTGCGCCTTACCCCCGAGGAGAAGCAGCAACACTTGGCCCGGGGCCTCTGTCTATACTGCTGCAAGTCAGGTCACTTTGCTATCAAGTGTCTGTTAAAAGTCAAGGCCCATCAGTAAACGGGGGGATCCTGGTGGGCACCCCCTTTCATCACGCACTGTGTTATCTGTCTCGATACGTTATGAGGGCCCTCCCAACTCCTGCATGGCCCTGGTGGATTCTGGCACTGAGGGCAATTTTCTGGATCGTTCCACTGCGGAGCAGTGGGGTATACCCGCCATCCCTTTTCCCCTTTCCATCTCTGTTTGGTCCCTTGATGGTCAGCTTATCACCTCTATTACTCACTCCACCCCGAGTGTAAGTCTTATCACTGTAAAACCAACAGTGAAATGAACTAAATGAAATGAGTTGTTTTCCCTCAAATAATAATGAAAGTTCATTGGACTGAAATAAGTTTTGTAAACTCAAAATGTCATTGTAGTAAACTGAACTTGAATGATTGAGTTTTCTAGTTCCCATCATGCTTTGCATCAGACAATATGGAAAATAAATGTGGAAATAAAGTGTTATTTTGTGTGTTTTTGCACAAGATTAACAGAGGGAGATATAAGTTAGTACTTAAATGTTGTGTCATGTTAGGATTTACATAGGTTTCCGTCATGTTGGTTTTGTAGTGTTACCGTTGTGGTAAAGAGTAGACCCTGTGATTAGGTTGAGGATGGACAGTGAAATTTGAAGACTGCATGTTCTTTGACAATTTAAATGCAAGTATATATTGAGAGTCTGATAATTATATTAACATGTGCTGATGTGTTATAGCTAACTAGTGCTTAGCTATAAAGGTATGAATAATTGTGATTTCTATGGAAGAAGGTTGTATATATTATTGTTATGATTAGTGAGGTGGGACCATGGAAGCAAGGCTGGGATTGGCTCCCATGGCTTTCAGCCCCGCCACTCTTGTCATAAGAATTTTAAGCTCTGTTAACTTAAAAAAATTGAGTTTGAATACTCAATGTTCAAATGTTCTCAAAACCAAGTTAAGTGAACTCAATCATTTAAGTACACTAAATAAGCACCAGATTTGGTGGACTGAATGATTTAAGTATAGTCTACAAAACCGCCAAGTAAAATAAACTTAAATATGCAAGTTTTGTGATACCCCATTACTCAATTAAATTGAGGCAACGAGTTTACTCAATTTAGTTCAGTCAACTTATTACACTGAAAACCCTAAAAAGTTGACTGAACTAAATTGATTGAGTAAACTCGTTGCCTCAATTTAATTGAGTAATGGGGTATCACAAAACGTGCATATTTAAGTTTATTTAACTTGGTGGTTTTGTAGACTCTACTTGAATCATTCAGTTCACCAAACCTGGTGCTTATTTAGTGTACCTAAATGATTGTGTTCACTTAACTTGGTCTATTTTAATAGATAATATTCTACTTTAGAATATTTGAGTAATCAAACTCAATTTTTTAAGTTAACAGAGCTTAAGAGCCTATCCCAGCCTTGCTTCCATGGTCCCACCTCACTAATCATAACAATAATATATATAACCTGCTTCCATAAAAGTCACATTCATTCAAAACTTCATAGCTAAATACTAGTTAGCTATAATACACCAGCACATGCTAATGTAATTATCAGAAAGACTCTCAATTGCATTTAAATTGTCAAAGAACATGCAGTATATGCAGTATATGTTAATCTTGTGCAAAAACACACAAAATAACACTTTATTTCCACATTTATTTTCCATATTGTCTGATGCAAAGCATGATGGGAACTAGAAAACTCAATCATTCAAGTTCAGTTTACTACAATGACATTTTGAGATTACAAAACTTATTTCAATGAGTCCAATGAACTTTCATTATTATTTGAGGGAAAACAACTCATTTCATTTAGTTCATTTCACTGTTGGTTTTACAGTGTAGGGTTTTCAGTCTCTGGCAATCACCATGGGGTCACCAAGCTGTACCTTCTTGACTCCCAATGTGGCCTAATAGTTATGGGGCACCCGTGGCTGGTGCAGCATGGCCCTCATGTTGATTGGTCTGGGAATTCTGTTTTGGCCTGGAATCAGTCTTGTCCAGCTTCATGTCTGTGTCCTGGCAGAGTACCACAATCTTTGTCGAGTCTTCAGCAAGGCTTGAGCCATGTCCCTGCCTCTTCACCGACCGTATGACTGTGCCATCGACCTCCTCCCAGGCACTCCCCCCCCAGGGGTCACCTTTTTTCCCTGTCGGGTCCAGAAAGAGAGGCTATGGACAAATATATTCTGGAATCTCTTAATGCCGGTCTCATCCATCCCTCTTCATCACCAGCGGGTGCGGGCTCTTCTTTGGCAAGAAGAAGGATGGTTCCCTGCAGCCCTGCATAGCTTACAGAGGTTTAAATGACATTACTGTTAAGAATAGGTACCCCTACCTCTCATGTCATCTGCCTTTGAAATATTGCAGTGTGCCAAGGTCTTCACCAAGTTACACCTTTGCAATGCCTACCACTTAGTACGGGTTTGTGAAGGGGATGAGTGGAAGACAGCGTTCAATACACCTACGGGGCACTTTTTACAATACAATTGTGTCAAAGCAACTTTACAGTATCAAACAGGAAAGTAATTTATCAATAATGCAAAAAGAAACAATTAAACAAATTTAGTTAGAGGAAATTAATCAATAGTTCCAAATTAATAAATTGATTGTCCCAAATTAATTGTCCCCAATTTAGTTGTCCCCAACTGAGCAAGCCATAGGCGACAGTGGCAAGGAACCAAAACTCCATCTGTGACACAGAAGGACAAAAAAAACCTTGGGAGAAACCAGACTTAGTCGGGGGGGTCAGTTCTCCTCTGACCAATAAACAAGTAGTTTATACTCCCATACAGACCTGTAGAGGTGGTCTATATGTACTGACCCACCATCTGGATACGAACTGGATCAGGGAACTACAGTGGCCAACTGTTCAGGATTCATACTGGATCTGACCTCAGAATAAGCAGGAGACAGACAATATTAGCATAGATTCCATTCTTCTTATGATGCAGCGAGTGCATCAGGTGTTATGGGAAGTGTTCCCGGTTCCGGTTGACCTAATTAATGCAGCCTAACAATCCTTTAACGGATTTGAATTATAGAAATGTGTTAATATGTTATGTGTAAACCAGGTTAAAGAGATGGGTCTTTAGTCTAGATTTAAACTGAGTGTGTCTGCCTCCCAAACAGCTAAGTAAGAAAATGATCTACCACCCGCAGTTGATTTTGATATTCTGGGTATTATCAGATTGCCAGAGTATTGAGAACGCAGCGGGCGTGAGGGACTATAATGTGATAAGAGCTCCCTCAAGTACTGAGGAGCTAAACCATTGAGAGTTATTTATAAGTTATTAGCAAGATTTTAAAATCAATACGATGTTTAATAGGGAGCCAGCGCAGTGTTGACAGAACCGTATGGCTAATATGCTCATACGTTTTGGTTCTAGTAAGAACAACCACCCAATAAAGCATTGCAATAATGAATTAACATTTCTGCATTTGAATTTGTAATTTCGCTATATTTTTAAGATGGAAAAATGCTGTTTTGCAAATGCTAGAAATGTGGTTTTCGAAGGAAAGACTGCTATCAAATAACACACCTAGGTTCCTGACTGATGATGACAATTTTACAGAGCAGCCATGAAGTATTAGACTGTGTTTTAAGTTATTACTTGCTGAGGTTTTTGGCCCAATAATTAACACCTCTATTTTTTTAGAATTTAGCAGTAAGAAATTACTTGTCATCCAGTTTTTTATATCGACTATGCATTCCATTAGTTTTTTTTAAATTTGCATTATTCACCGGGCCATGAGGAAATATAGAGCTGAGTATCATCAGCGTAACAGTGAAAGCTAACACCATGTTTCCTGATGATATCTCCTAAGGGTAACATGTAAAGCGTAAAAAGTAATGGCCCTAGTACTGAGCCTTGAGGTACTCCATACTGAACTTGCGATCGATATGATACCTCTTCATTTATTGCCACGAAATGACGGCGGTCAGATAGGTACGATTTAAACCATTCCAATGCACTACCACTAATGCCAACATAATTTTCAAGTCTATTTAAAAGAATGTTGTGGTCAACAGTATCAAATGCAGCACTAAGATCCAGTAGCACTAATAGAGAGATACAACCATGGTCTCTATGAGAGCGGTTTCAGTACTGTGATAAGGTCTAAATCCTGACTGGAAATCCTCACAGATATTACTTTTTCTCTAAAAAGGAACATAATTGTGAGGATACTACCTATTTCTAGTATTTTTGATAGAAAAGGGAGATTTGGGATCGGTCTGTAATTAATCAATTGGTTGAGGTTAAGTTGTGATTTTTTTTAATGAGAGGCTTAATAACAGCCTGTTTGAAGGTTTTGGGGACATATCCTAATGACAGTGATGAATTTATAATATTCAGAAGAGGATCTAAGATATCTGGAAGCACCTCTTTTAGTAGTTTAGATGGGATAGGGTCTAACATACATGTTGTTGGTTTAGATGATTTAACAAGTTTATAAAATTCTTCCTCTCCTATAGTAGAGAATGAGTGGAATAGTTCCTCAGGAGATCTATAACACACTATTTGATCTGATAATTGATCCGATACTGTTCCTGACGGCTGCATGGTTACAATTTTATCTCTAATAGTATCGATCTTTGTTGTAAAGTATTTCATAAAGTCATTACTACTGTGCTGTTTGGAAATATCTGTTGGTGCTTTATTTTTTGATAATTTTGCCACTGTAATACTATTGAATAAATACCAAGGGTTATGCTTGTTTTCTTCCAAAAGAGCTAAGAAGTAATCATTTCTAGCAGTTTTTAATGCTTTTCTATAGGATACGGTAGACTCACGCCAGCCGGAACGAGAGACCTCTAGTTTTGTTTTCCTCCAGTTGCGCTCCATTTTCCGGGCTGCTCTCTTTAGGGCGCGAGTGTGCTCATTATGCCACGGTGTCAGACTGTTTTCCTTAATCTTCCTTAAGCGTAAAGGAGCCACTACATCTAAAGTACTAGAAAAGAGAGAGTCAATAGTTTCAGTTACATCATCAAGTTTATCTGAGCTATTTGATATACTAAGGAATTCAGGTAAGTCACAAAAATTGCGTATAAAGCTATCTTTTGTGGATGAGGTGATGATTCTATGGTTCTAGCAAGGAGTGGGATTTACAGTTTTAGCTATCTGGAGTATACACAAGACTAGATAATGATCCGAGATATCATCGCTTTGCTGCAGAATTTCAATGCCATTAACATCAATTCCGTGCGACAGTATTAAATCTATGTATGATTTCGACAATGAGTAGGTCCTGACACATGTTGTCTAACTCCAGTAGAGTTCAGAATGTATATAATGGCTGATCCCAATGTGTCTTTTTCATTATTAACATGGATGTTAAAATCACCCACTAAGACTTTATCTGCAAACATCACTAACTCCGATAGAAACTCAGCAAATTCTTTAATAAAGTCTGTATGGTGCCCTGGAGGCCTGTATACTGTAGCCAGTACAAACAAAGATTGGTTTGGACATTTTTTGGATTTTCTATATCGGGGAACAGACACAGTCTCTATAGTATGATATCTAGATAGAAGGTTTTCTATGTGCTGAAAGTTAGCTGATTTTGGTGACGTGAGGCAGCTCGCAAACGTTTGGTTTAGCCAGTCTGTCTGCTTCCCGACCTGGGCCCCTGGGATGTGCTGAGAGACGTGCAGCTTTGTGTACCTGGATGATATTCTTATTTTCTCTCCGTCCCTACTGGTACATGCTCAGCATGTCCGCCAGGTCTTGCAACGGCTGCTGGAGAACCAGCTCTTTGTGAAGGTGGAGAAATGCGAGTTCCATGCCAAGTCAGTCACGTTCCTGGAGTTTGTCATCTCAGCTAACAGAGTAAAAGCTGATCCTGCTAAGGTAAGGGCCGTTGCAAAGTGGCCAGTCCCCGACACACATAATGCTCTGCAGCGGTTCCTGGGTTTCACAGATTTCTACAGGCGATTCATTAGTAGCTACAGTCGGGTTGATGCACCCTTACTGGCTCTCCACTAAGTTACTGTTCTGCTGGAATAACCAGGCTCAGAGGGCTTTTGATGAATTAAAGTCTCGTTTCATCTCTGCCTCTGTTTTCTCCATTCCAGATCCTGAACAGCAGTTCATTGTTAAGGTGGATGCCTCGGATGTTGGTGTAGGCACGGCCCTGTCTCAGCGGTCCCCTAAGGAAGGGAGGGTGCATCCCTGTGCCTTTTTCTCCCATCAGCTGAGCCCAGCTGAGTGTAACTATGATATTGGGAACAGGGAGTTGTTGGCAGTTAGGTTAGCCTTGGGGGAGTGGTGCCACCAGTTGGAGGGATCAGTGCAGCCCTTCTTGGTCTGGACGGACCACAAGAACCTGGAATACATCCATTCGGCCAAGAGGTTGAGTTCACGCCAGGCCTGCTGGGGACTCTTCTTTGGCAGGTTTAACTTCACTCTCTCGTACCGGCCTGGGTCTAAAAATATCAAACCGGATGCATTCTCTTGACAATTTGCAACCTCTGTTGAGGTGACTCCCACTGAGACCATTCCCCTGTTTCCACCCAGCTAAACTCCCCTGTTTAGCCAGCTGAAAACGCTAGGCACTCTGCTGAAAACGCCGACCTGTGAGCACTTGAGAGCGCAGAGCATTTTTTTTTCAGTTGAGACGCTGTTGTTGCTATGATACAAAATATCAGTTGAAGTAATGGCAAACGCATCGCTAATGAAATGTTTCTCCAAGCATTATTTTTCATAACAATATTATATTAGTCCGGCAATTCCATCTTATAAAAAAAGAAATACTCGAAGACAAGCAATATTAACTTCTGCAATTGGGGTGGTCGGTAGTTCCGCCCCTTCTCCACTCTGATTGGTTAGCTGAGTAGAACGTGACAGTGATGAGCGCAGCATTTTACTCAAAGTTGAACATTCTTCAACTCTCGGCGCCAAGGAAAAAACGCCCGAACGCTCAGTGCTCAGCGCGAAAAAGACGCTCAGCGCTCGGCACGCTTCCGGCGTTTTAAAAAACGCGGCGCTTCCATTCAGAACAATGGAAAAAATACGCTAGCCGCAGGGAAAAACGCCTTGGTGGACACGCAGCCTAACATGTGCTCAGCGGTCTTCGTGGTGTGTCCCTGTCCTCTTGTTATCTTGATAATTGGTTGTTATCATCTCCTCCTTCCCCCACACCCGTTATCAGTTGCTCTCCTCATTATATCCTCCTTATATTCCCCTCTTGTCTTCTGTCTTGTTCCAGATCGTTGTTTGCTTTTCAGTGCACTTCGACCAAGCCGCTAACGGTTTTATTCACGTGCTGCATCTTGTCTTGTTTGAGGTTATTTTGCCATTTTTGTTTTTCCCTTTTAGTCTTAATTTCTCTCCTCTTTCCCGTTCAGTCACTTACCCTGCTGCTCCAGGCTCATTGTGGTCCTCTGCTGTCTGGGACCGGCTCCTCCCTCCCAGCCATCTCGCTAGCGTCCTTCGGCAAACTGTCTGCGGCCTCATTGGCCACTCCACCAACTTATTTAATTTGTAGTGCGGTAAAAGTACCAAAATGTGTTATACCAATAATTTTATAATGAATTGAAAAGCAAGACTAGGGAGTTGAAATGGCAGCTGCAGCCAATAATAATAATCCAATAATCCTCTTCTGCCATCTTCTGGTTATATGGGTAATTTCATGTCAATGTCATCTTAAAAAGTTTTTGTTTTCCGTTAAAAGACTTTTTTTCCATGTTGTGTTTATGAATGAAAAGTGAATCTTTGAAGTGAATTTTACTGCACAGCTGTAGAGTTGAAAAATAATAAAGGCTTTAAAATATTACAAGATTTAAAAAATGTGTTCATGACTATAAAGGCAAGTTATGGATTATCAAAAATACTATCAAGATATCATTGCAGAGAAGCATCGCTAAGGTTGATAGTGTTTAGCTGTCAGCATTTAAATGTAGAATTACTTGTAAGTATTGTCCTGGGATTACCTGCTCGGCATTTAAATTATATCAAAGACTATAGAATACCCAAGACATGTCACTCGTATAGTTTTGAATGGGGAAAAATACAACGCTCATTATGGCCGCAAAGCCCCGCCTTCTTAACGAAAGGGCCAATTGTTGATTAGTAAAGTAAATTAGAATCTGCTTCACACTTTAAATTTTTTTTCTGGAATGAAGACCTAGAAACACAGATCTGAGGTTTGATAAGAAAGCACCCACCTCTACTGAGTTTCCTGGACCTACAACCACACAAATCTTCTGGTTTAATTAGTATGTTGTTTTAATATTTTCATACAAAAATCATTACAAAGATGCATTTCTAAGCTGATATAGTGATAGATACACATACATACATACACTACCAGTCAAAGGATTTTAATGTTTTTTAAAGAAATCTCTTTTGCTCACCAAGCCTGCATTTGTTTGATCCAAAGTACAGCAAAAACAGTACAGTTTTTAAATATTTTTACTATTTAAAATAACTGTTTTCTATTTGAATATATTTTAAAATGTAATTTATTCCTGGGATCAAAGCTACATTTTCAGCGTCATTACTCCAGTCACATGATCCCTCAGAAATCATTCTAATGTGCTCAGTATTATATATAATCAATATTTAAAACAGTTGAGTACATTTTTTCAATTTTTTTTTTAATGTATAGAAAGATACAAAGATCAGCATTTATCTGAAATAAAAATCTTCTGTAACATTATATATATATAAAAATAGTTTTTATAAATTATAGGGGGGACTTTTAGAAATGAATACTTTTATTTAGCAAGGATGCTGTAAATGGATCAAAAGTGATGATAAATACATTTATAATGTTACAAAATATTTCTATTTCAGAAAACGCTGTTCTTCTCAACTTTCTATTCATCAAAGAAACCTGAAACAATTCTACCAGCTGTTTTCAACATAATAATAATAATAATGCTATTTGAGCAGCAAATCAGAAAATTTGAATGATTTCTGAAGAATCATGTGACTGCAGTAATGATGCTAAAACTTCAGCTTTGAAATCACAGGAATACATAACATATTTTAAATTATTCAAATAGAAAATTGTTATTTCAAATAGTCAAAATATTTCATAAATGTACTGTTTCTGTGGTACTTATGATCACATAAGTGCAGGCTTGGTGAGCAGAAGAGACTTCTTTAAAAAAACATTAAAAGTCTTACTGTTCAGAAACTTTTGATTGGTAGTGTATACATATACATAAAATAGAATGGCATCCTTGTAATGATTTTTTTTTTTTTTTTTTTTTTTTTTTTTTTTGAAATCCTATTTATAGAAAGGGCAACAGAGAGTACCTATATTCCTTATGTAATCAGAAACTATATCTCATATATTATGTGTTTTTTTTTTGTATATTTATGTCAATTTCAGATTCAGATTAATTTCAGATTCAGATTTATGTTATCTTTGTCTGTTGTTCATTCTGTCAAACTCTGCATTATTAAACGTGAGGTGTTATGCTGATGAGAATTATACCATCTTTTCCATCATTTATGCTAATTTAATAGGCCTATATGACTATGCGCACATTCAAATGAGTCTGACACCACATAGTCTCAGTGCATTTGAATATTTATTTGCATAGATTGAGCATGAAATGAAGACAGTTTAACATTCAGTTGCTTGCAATATTAATCAGGAGATGCAACAAGTACATTTAGTAAGAAAGGACAGTTGTATTAAGCAGTAACAGTATTATTCTGTGCTGATGTGTTGCATTTTTATTGCTTCTGCATTACACTCTTTATCCAAGACTCGTCTGGTTTCACACAAAATATGGTTCTAGGTGTTGTAACCCTGAGGGGGGAAAGTTCACAGTTTCACATTCACATTTTGCTAACATACAAAATATCGCATTTGTTTGCAATTTAAAAGGAACATTTGGCAGTTTTTATAAATAATATATTTTAGAGTTAAATACTTACAGAATGCCTTCAACAGGGCAATGTGAACTTGTCTTCTCAGCACTCACAATTTTTTTGGCTGGAATTTGAAAATCAACAAAAGAGAAGCAACAATCCTCAGGAACTCCAGCAGCTTCTGTGGTTGGTGAGATTAATATATCGTTATGTGTATTTTCTAGTTTTAAGAGAGAACCATTGTTGACCAACCAAATTGACCATATCCAACCATGTATAAAATAGGCTATATATAAATCAGATTTTGATATTAATCATCCTTCACAATAAAGTTCCTTTCTAGAACTTTAGGTTCCATAAAGGACCATATCTGGCTGGTTATGCAGCATATTGTTTGACACGCATGTTGTTGTTGTTTCCAAGTTAATTGAGGAACATGCAAAGGTTCCACTATGATACCTGGCTGTAATTTGATCCATGTTACTTAAATAATATAACTTTGTTTACTGACAAATATAACTTAATGACTTATATAGATAATAATTTAGTCAGAAGAGAACTTACGTGAAGCGTCAGAATTCCAGGCCATCAGCAGGACCAGCCCGAACACCAGACACAAAGAAGTTGCCCTCATTTTTTCTGATCTGATGCTGATCTTGAAGCTTTGATAATGAGTTTTTACAGATGTCTGAGACAATCCGTGTCTGCATCACATTTTTAAATGCTTTCGGACGTGATGCTAGATAGGAACTCAGATCTGTGGTTTGATAACGAAGTGTACTGCAGTCCCCCTCCTCTTCTTCAAAGCCTACACGGAGAATCGAATTTACTATACTGGGTTGTCTGTGCTTTTTGCAAGCAGAGATCGTGACAAGATAAAACACAGGTGTCACAAGTTTACAGCACATCTTCAGACGATACAGTTTTTGCTGATGGCCATTGCAGGAAACACAGTCATATGTCTTCTATTTTTTTTTTTTGACTTGTGTAACATAATATCTGAATTAGTCCTGTACCATCCTTTATGTCCAAATCACAGAAGGACCGCAATTCATCAATTCCAGATGGCAATTTCTCTTTCCACAGTCAGCATTTAGGGCAAAGTAAAAAAAAGTACATGCCCACTGACATGGTTTTTCAGTATGGAAATATTAAACTAGAATAGAAAGGTTTGTAGTAGGCCTACATACATGGAAATACTTTGTGATAACTTCA
The DNA here is from genome assembly GCA_033026305.1 of Cirrhinus molitorella. Lineage (NCBI taxonomy): Eukaryota > Metazoa > Chordata > Actinopteri > Cypriniformes > Cyprinidae > Cirrhinus > Cirrhinus molitorella. Next base: position 9,124,657 of record CM065141.1, on the reverse strand, counting down.
TGAATAATTCATAAATGAAAAGAACACTTAACCGATCAATAGCTAATTCAAATATGGATATGCGTTATATTTCATAATGGCATGAAATCTTGATGCAAATGTGATTATTTACCATGTTGCTAATAATGAATAATTAAAAAAACAACAAATTATATGTATTTAAATATTAACTTTATTTAAACATTTACAATATTATAAATATTAAATATTTGACATCAACATATTTTTAACATATTCATATTATTATGCTAGTTTAGACAAATACACATTTCACATTCTAAATATTTACTATAGATTATTAATATTTATTTTACTTATTTAGATGATTACTCTATTGCATACATATATATAGACACAGTGGGGCAAATAAGTATATGATACACTGCCGAATATTTCAGGTTTTCCCCTTTACAAAAAAAGGAGAGATCTGTAATTTTCATCGTAGGTACACCTCAACTCTGACAGAATCTAAAAAAAAAGTCCAGAAAATCACATTGTATGATTTTTAAATAATTAATTTCCATTTTATTGCATGAAATAAGTACTTGATACAATAGAAAAATAGAACTTAATATTTATTGGTACAGAAACCTTTGTTTACAATTACAGAGTTTAGACGTTATCTGTTTCCTCTTGACTAGGTTTGCACACACTGCAGCAGAGATTTTGGCCAACTCCTCCATACAGCTCTTCTCCAGATCTTTCAGGTTTTGGAGCTGTCGCTGGGCAACAAAGAGTTTCAGCTTCCTTCATAGATTTTCTATTGAGTTCAGGTCTGGAGACTGGCTAGGCCACTCCAGGACCCTGAAATGCTTCTTACAGAGCCACTCCTTAGTTGCCCTGGCTGTGTGTTTGGGCTCATGGAAGATCCAGCCATGACCCATCTTCAATGCTCTTACTGAGGAAAGGAGGTTGTTGCCCAAAATCTCACGATACATAGCCCCATCCATCCTCCCCTGAATACGGTGCAGTCGTCCTATCCCCTTCGCAGAAAAGCACCCCCAAAGCATGATGTTTCCACCCCCATGCTTCACGGTTGGGATGGTGTTCTTGGGATTGTACTCATCCCTCCTCTTCTTCCAACAAACAAGTTCTATTTTGGTTTCATCTGACCACATGACCTTCTCCCATGCCTCCTCTGGATCATCCAGACAGTCTTTGGCAAACTTCAGATGGGCCTGTGTCTTTTTTACAGGTAAATATAAAAGACACACACACACACACACACATATATATATATACATCCTCCTTTCACCTTCATATATTTTTGCTTTCACACACTTACATTCTCCATTCACATGCATACATTTCTGCTCTCACACACACATACATTCTCCTTTCACATACATATATATTTTGCTTTCACACACTTACATACTCTATGCATTTTTTTTTTTATGACTTACTGACACAAAGTTCAAATGATTTGCAGCAGTCGCTTTGTCGCGTCCAGTGTAGACTAGTCTGTTGGGGCCAGGGGCGTAGCACCAAATGTTGGGCCCCGGTCACACAACCAAGAAGGTGGCCCCCTCACAACACTCTTAAAACAAGACTGATTTATTTTGACTATTATTTTCTTGCTGCCAATATTATTTCTAGTAGCATAGTTTATAACTATATATATCCATGTAATGTTGTTATGTTACTGTTATAGATCAGGGGTCGGCAACCTTTTCGGCATGATGTGCCATTTTTAATTTTTCTAGTTAACCACTGTGCCAATACACCCCAACCCCCTCTTTTTTTAAACGCTTGCTTTATACAGTACATTAACATTTTCAAACGATAATATATATATATAGTTTCCAAGGTTATTATCGTAAACGAAAACTGAAACTAAGACGAAAACGATTGGTTAAAAAACATTTTCGTAAACTGAAATAAAAATAAAAAATCATAATAAATGAAAAACTAAAACTAAACGAAACTAGCAACAACTATTGAAAAACGAACTAAAATAAAATAATAACTGACAAAAATAAATTATCGTTTTCGTAATTAATAAGCATTCATCCAACTGCTGAAAATTTGACGTGGGTGTTTAATCGTGCATCAACTGTGGCGAATGATGCAGCTGAGGCTGACAGCGCGAAACAAGCATCAGTTAAGTGATAAAGAAGACGGACATAAATGATTGCTGCCGGCAGGAAACCACAGAACCCAGTTTGGGACTATTTCAAATTTAATTTAATTATTCTTCTTTATTCTTCTGACTGGAGTCCGTGTCTTTTCCCCCTCGTCCTCATTACACTGTTGCATCCATTACAGTTGCTCATTTTTGTTTTTAATATAACATGGTTATTTTTCGTTTTGGTTCTTCATAAAGTTAATTTAGAAATATGTTTGGAACATTTTTTGTTTGTTAAATTAAAGCTTTTGTTAAAGTAACAACCAAGCGGCCAGCGGCAGTCAGTGAATTGCGCGATCAATTGCAAACAAATTTAAATAGGCCTACGCCATAATCTTTGCTCATAAAGTTAAGCATAGTACATCATCCGGAACTGTAAAGTGTCTAATTTTATTTAGGCCTACGTGCACTCAGGATTTCAAAAAAATGTAGTGCTTTTGTAAAAATAAAGAAAACAAACAAAATACCTTACAGTCAAGATAAATATAGCCTATCTAAAAAAAGCTTGAAAATATTACTTTACCACTTTAAAACGAAAAAAAAAAAAATCAAAATCGAAAACAAAAAGTTTTGACTTTATTGAGATATTTTATAAAAGCCTTACATTTCTCTCCAAAGGCGCGTCCAGAGAGCAGATGGCGAGTCAGTATGGTCAACTTAATCTTTGTCACACTGGCTCAGAAAACACTAGTTTATTAACAATTGGTTTAAGTATCTCCTTATTTCCCTCCGACACATTCATAGTAATTACTTTTCCCGGAACTTTGCCAGCTTAGTCTATTGCGTGTGTTTGCAGATCTCTTCCAGCAGCTGCGAAGGCACTTGCGCTCGCTGCTGCGGCTACTGCCGCCGGCGGGGACACGAAACGCCGGCACTGCAAAATGAATGTTGCAGAATCACTGTACTTTGCTTGTTAGAGTTTGTGTGACGTCACGTACATTACCGGCGGTGGCAACCGACTACCGCGGTTGTCACTGCGACCGTCACAACCCTATTTGTATCTCAAACCCTTATGTTATTTTTGTTATTCAGAGTTAAGCACATAGATAAATGCCAACTGTGCAAACAATAAATGTTGCTGAAATATATTTTTGTGTGTGCTCTGGAAGTGTTCTGTTAACTATGCTAAACTATAATTACTAAAACTGAAACTAAATATATAAAAACGAAATAGAAATGTTTTCACAAAATAAAAACTAAACTAAAACTAACAAAACCATTAATGAAACTAACTAAAACTAAACTAAAATTTATTGCAAATTTTAAAACGAAATTATAATAAAAACTAATTTAAAAATGCAAAACTCCCTGATGTGCGCAAATTATGCTAGATACAATATTATTAGTATGCAGGATACACGTGTCATGCTGAAAAAAATGTGGTCTCTATTTGCACTTTTATAGCCTGTCCTACTTTCATTATTGTTGCACTTATTAAGACTAAGAAAGAACTGTTTTGTTTGTTTTTTGGTTATTTATACTGTTTTAATGTTCAAACTGTGAAAAGGAGTTAAGTTAGGAGGTCTAACATTCTAGAAGGTCTAATGTACAGTTCTAAGGTCTGAAGAGACTCACAAAAAATCATACAGGCGAAAAGTAAGTCAGTTGAGTTTGTGGCAAAATCTTTTACAGTGCTTGGGTATTGTTGTCTATTACTGCATATAGCAATTCATACTCAGAAAATAGAACTGAAATTTCATTACAACAGGATTACTTAAAACAATTCAAAATGCACCAGTCATGTATTTGGTCATTGAAAATGTAAAAAAAAAAAAAAGTGTAAAAATGTGGCTTGTCTCGTTCTTGTGAACCCAATCTCATGTCTCGTTTCATCTCTTGAGTCAAGCGTCAGTGTTAATAATATTCACACAACAAAAGACAAAGAGAAAATCACTCCGACTGCTCTTGACAGAATAGCATTTGTAGCTTTTATAAGAATTTATATAGTGAAATTTGTGCCCTACCACATCACATTCACATCTATGCAACCAATAAATAAATTACTACTAGATAGTGCAGACATACATATAATTGAGATAATAAAACACTAAAGTAATGATTAAATATTCATTCAGCTCATCTGATGTTTTTGTTGTGTGCAGTTGCATCATGTTGCAGATATTTTAGTTTGTTTGCTTAAGGTTAGTTTGACAAGTAACAGAGCAAAATAAACAATTAAAGTAAAAAAAAAAATAAATAATAATAATAATGAAATACATTGGCAACAAGTATGGGAATCAGCCCATTTGATTGTTAAAATAAATAAATAAATACAAAAAAATCTGCAATTGGAATGGGTCACAAAAATTCCTGATCAGTACATCCCTTGTATACAGATCTGTAGAACATGTAGGCTACATAATGGTATTTTAAAATTAAAATAAAAAAAAATGTACTTGAAAAAAAAAAAAAACGGATGACTGTGTGGTGTGACAGTGAAATGTATGTGTGTGAAAGTGCCAGAATGAACTACGGCTTGTACGGCCCCTCAAAGAAATGTATACACATATTCATTTATATTCATTTCTC